>PYHX02000467.1:47687925-47738783 GCA_004302925.2 Cochliomyia hominivorax | reverse complement strand
GATGATTAAGTCAGTAATAAGTTATATAACGAAAAGCTCATGAAACCAAATTTAAAATGTTATCACATTTTCCGCAAAACAATCAATTTGAATGTGAATGGACTTGTATGAATGCAATGTTTCAAATAGGAGAAAATATATTTATATATTAATATATTTATCAATTAAAAAGTAAGAGTATAAAAGCCGTTTTATACCGACTATATAATAATTTACACCCATAACGTAGGCATAAAAAATTTTAGAGCAATAACCGCAGAATCTGATTTGTGATTTGTGCAAGAATATATATACATATATTAGAGATTTATGCAACTAGAGATGAGTTTCAATAGTCGGGATTATAACAAAAAACAAAGAGCGGAACTTTTATGGCTTTCACTAAATTACGAACACACACCTTCTAAATAGATCATGATTGAGATGAAGAGTCATCAAACTTTTCTTCTACACGCAGAGAAAAATTTATTTGCGGTTACAATAAACAAGAAGCATCACTATTGTTATTACATATAGTTAACGTAACTAAAATATTGTTATCAATAAAAATATTGTTATTGTAATAAAAGTTTTGTTTATTCACATTATTATTTCACATTAACAAAAAATTGTTATTGTTATCGCCAAAAAATTTACTTTTATATCAATAAAAAATTAGTTTATTTGTTTTTGACAACAATAGTTATTGTTATCGTCACTTAAATTATTGTTATCGCCAATAAAAATATTGTTATTCTTATAAGAAATATAGTTAGCTGAATAAAAAAAATTGTTTCATATTTCTCATTTGAATTTTGTATATCTTTGAAAAATATGTGCACATTATTTGAAATGTTTTCTTCATATAATTTTATTTATTTTATCTTTCTAATTTTTTATTTAATAAAAATAATTTTATTACAGCAAAGATATTTGCTTTGCCTGTACTAATCCGATTTTTATATTATTGAGGTAAACGTAACTGTAAGGTTATTTTGAAAAATGTTCAAAATTAATCGCAACAATTTTGTTTCAGATATTTTAATTTTATTGAGCTCTGTCAATTAAATATGAGAGTACCAATAACAGACAGTTTTAACTATTATTTCGAGATTGTCAATCGCAGTCATACATGCAGGTGTAAATTTAAAAATTATTTGTGTCGATTTTTAATAAAAAATTTAAATTGAATAAAATTTTATATTTACAACATTTTTTCTGTTTATCTGGTTTTAGTTTCTATCAAAATTTTATAAAAATTTCTATAAAAAATAAAAAATCCTGTGCGCTGTGGCTGAGATTTGCTCGTTTAATTCAAAAAGTAATTGTTGAGTGAGCGGATAAATTTGAATGAAATTGGATATTGCGATGACACTACTGATGTCTGTGAATAGAAGAGATCTGAAACACGTTTTATTGTATTTCCAAAAATATGGAGAAATATTTCAAGCAATCGTATTATTTTGACCTTCGCTATATAAAGTCCTTATTAATCAGAAATACATTTTGGTTTGAATACCTTAATTTTGTTAAAAAATTTGGTCAGGATTTGATATTTTAGAGCATATAGCTAAAATTCAAAATTTTGATTTATTTAATCAAATTTTGACCAATTCTCTAAGTCCTTCAAAGTGATATTTGGAAGTTTTATAGGACCTATGAGAAATAATAGCGGACATCGTTAAATCGATTCAGAAAGTGAATCTGAAAGAAATAGTATACTTAAAATTGGTGGTAGCAGTATTTTTTAACATTACAAACTTCTGCATTAACTCATAATACCTCAAACATCTAGGGTAGTGTATAAAAAAAAAGATTTATGAGCCTAAGTAAATTACATCTTGATTCAACTAGGAAGAAACAATTTAGTATTTGCAAGTAATTTACTAATAATGATAAAAATAGTCATAATATATATATATATATATATATATATATATATATATATATATATATATATATATATATATATATATATATATATATATATATATATATATATATATATATATATATATATATATATATATATATATATATATATATATATATATATATATATATATATATATATATATTTATAAATTTCAAGGATTTTATGTTTCAATTTAAATGGATTTTTATCGTTTAGAAATACATTTTACTTAAAATATTCATTTTCAATCTGTTTTCAACAATCATTTATTTGTATATCCTTTTTTAAATGTTCTCTTTTTTCTTTTGAATATTAAAAAAAAAATACATTTTATGATTCGTTGAGTATTCTTCAAAATTATTTAAATATCAATTGAAATATTTACAATTTTTAAACACTTTAATAATAAATATTTGCACTTGAAACTTCCTTTTATAAACATTTTCTTTGCTTTGCTTTGCTTTGATTTCATGTATTTATATTTTTATTCTTCTTTATTTCTTGAGCTTCATTTTTTCAAACAAAATTTACATAAATTTATAAATGTGTATCTTTTTTAGAGCATGTTTGTATGAGTTTAAAATACTACAAAATCCTTGTATATGTGTTGCAATTTATCTTTTACTAATGTGAAGAGTTATATACATTCATATACTTATACATAAGCGTACTATGTATGTAGTATATAAATTTTAATGTAAACTTTTGACTTTTTTTTCAACATCTTCATAATACTTCTTGCACAAAGTACTTGAAAATGTTTTATTATTTTTTTCACAAATGCAACACTGCCAAGGGGATGTTGCACGTCGTTTATAATATTCCAAAGTTGCATCAACGTTAGTGATCGCACGAAATATATTAAAAAAATAACACTAACACAAAGAAAAAGTGTTTAAATTTTAGCAAAAAATATTTTAAAAAGAGAAATAAAATAAAAGAAAAATGTATGTAAAGACAACTGCTGGTCGCTGATGCATGGAATATGATGAGTACGAGCAGAATCTTCCTTTTAATCGTGTATGTGCAATTTAAAAAATAGTGTCAAGTCGTCACGAACCCGCGCGCACCACATTTACTAGAGTACCACTCACGTCGGCCTTGATACGTGTCAACAGCATCTGTGGTTACAGTATTTAACTAAATCAAATGCACAGATTTACTTATTGTCGTCTTCAATAACGTACATATATATAAACATTAACACCTAAACGTACAATTTAAACCCAAAATTCACTCACACACACTCGCGTTGGCAAAGCAAATTAATAAAATAATACTAGAAAAGTCACTTCTTATAAATCGTGATTTATTTTATCTTGTATTTTTCACTGCTTCTTTAATATTTCTTTACATACTTTTGCTATTTTTGTATCCTTAATTAAGTTTTATTGATAGTTATTCTCTTGTTGTTGTTGCTGTTTATTCACTAAAAACCCATAAACATTCATAATAAAACAGAATAAATATTATTGTTTTTGTTATTTCATATTTTATTTTTGTAATATCCACACGATTTACGTCATAGCTACGTTTTTTTCCGACGTCACGATGTCAACGTATCCAATGAGCCCGTTTGACTAAAGGCGCCACCAATAGCTCGATTCCTACATGCCACACATATTTGTTGTACAGTATGTTCGTGCATGTTGTTACAGCGTGTAGCAAGTAGTCTCATCATTGTCAGGTACAGAGCAAGAGAGAAAGTGAGAGAAAAATAAAATTTGTTGAGTCCCTCGGGTACTCTTTGCGCCTGTCTTTTAATAGGAAACACTTTCTCTTTGTAGTTTTGTGGCCTTTGTGGTGAATTAACTATTAGGGTGAAAGTAGAAATGTGTATTCTCTTATAAAGAAAATCTCTTATACGAAAATAGATGTTTTCTTTAGCTTCAAATGATTTTTTCATTAGTATGGTGCTTTAACTTTTAGGAAAATATTTTATTTGATTTTTAATTATATTTCATCACAAAGATTACATTTGTATTGCACTAATAAAAATATGTTTACGTGAATGGATATTATTTAATTAAAGTTTATTTTTTAATTTTAGCTATAACTGGTCCTAAAGATATACTACTTAATACATTAGCACGACTTACTTTTCATCGACACTCAAAAAATTTAGTTTTGTGTATTTTTAGAGTAAATATTTCGGGCCATGTATTCCATTACATATAAATCCAAGTACCTTTCTTTTCTAGTATGAGTTTTTAAGTATATTAAATCATGAAAATAATTGAAACTAATACGTGCATTATTATACACTACACCACCATAGGTGTAGCAAATCGCGACTTTTCAAATGCTTGTCACTTTTGTGTCCTTCTTCAAATCAGGTATACTTATTTTAGCCCAAGATGATGGCACATTAAAGTCCCATCACATAATGGCTAGTGATGGGATATTAATGTGATTGCAGTCTTATAATGTAAAAATCTCGCATATGCGTTGTTATTGTAATAATAATTAATAAAGTAATGTTAAATTAAATTAAATTTAATATAAAATATTTTTAGTTACCATTCAAATGCTACAATGTGATGCGGTGTATTAAGTAGAAGTTGTGCAATTAGAGCTCGTTCAACTAAGAAATGTATGGAAAAAGGAGGAAGCCTGGTTTATGTTGAATTTAAAGCAAATGTGAAAATACGGTCGTATTCAAAAAAATATTTTTATAGTAGATTTAAAGAACAAATTAATTAAAAAGTATATTGAAAATAAAAATCATACTCAAAATCACAAAATAAAACCATTTGTTTATTTTGATTTTATACTGGCAATACCCTTATTTTCCCCTTTTTGGAATTTGAGCTTCAAACTACCGAAAAAAATTTTGAATCGAACAGTTTAAATTTCAAAAGATTTTTTTTTTTTTTTTTAATTTTTGAATAAAATTAATTATTTTTAAAATGTTGATAAATAAAACACTAAAATAGTTGAAATACAGAAAGTACAAAGAATCAAAACTTAACATCGAAAGTAGGTTTTGACATACGAACTTCAAAATAAGTAGAAGTGTTTCTTTATGATGTTCTTTAATCTGATGAAATTTCCAAATTAATTCAAAAAGATTTAGTAAACTTATTTCTTTTTATCGGTAATAAATATATTTTCTCATCTGCGTCTATAGCAATATTCCTCTGAAATTATCACCAACAACTATTATTATAGCAAATAATAAGCTAATTTGTAGTAAATAATAAAACCCAGATATAAATATATTTTCTTATAGGAGAAAATATAAAATATATTCCAGGAAAGGCAAATCTTTTTAAGCTTTCTTAGAAGCTGTATCGGGACAATAGAAGAGTGCATCAACAAAATGCCAATCTAATTCTTCGCTTGAGATTTAAAAAGTTTAAATTATAGTAGTCAATTTATTATTTTAAAATTTTTTTAGAACTTAAAAATATTACCAAAAGTTATTTATAAAGGATGTACATTTGTTGTATTTAAATCAGTTTTATTGATCCTTAACCGAAATAAATTAACTTTAACAAAAACATCATTTTCCTTGTAATGTCTAGGTATTCAAATGTTTGGAATTCTTATTATCTTAATTTTAATCTACATCCTATTTTACATTTTCTCTTCATTATATTCCATTCCGGAAACAATTTGAATATTTAATTTTTATTGAAGTAAGAAACAAACAAAAAGAGACAAACCAAAATAAAAAACATTTAATTCGATTAAATATTCTTATAATGGTCACAACAAATTCAATAAGTATTTAGTATTTAGTTAATGGATAAGTAACTATCTGTAACTATTCATAATTCTTATATATTGGCTATATATACATACATACATACATACATACATACATACATACATACATACATACATGCATACATACATACATATGTATGTATATAAGAATATATGATGATTTTTCTACACTGAACCGAATATAGTAGGAAACATTAACAAAAATTTTCTTAAAACTTTAACGAAAAAGGGTGTTAAATAAACATATTTTTATTAACACAATTTTTCTTCAAATTGAAGAATTTGGTTCAAATTTACAAAAAAAAATAATTAAAAACCTTATATTGATTAAAATTTCGTTAAAAAATTAACAAGAATTATGTTATATCAAAAGATATTTAGTAAAAGCGGCAGTGACACATCGTAATTAAAATAACATACACTTATTCATTTCTACATACTAAAATTAATTTTACATGAATAAAATTTTTGTTCATTTAACTATTTTGTTCGTCAAATATTTTTTATATTTTCTTTGTCATATTAAATGAAATATGGCGAAGAAAATGTAAACTGAATACAGGTATACATACAGGAGGAAAAATTTAATAGTAAATTCCAAATAATACGATTGAAATTATAGGAATATTTTGCATAAATTCATGAAAATGCAAATGAAAGATCAGCTGATCAACAAAGATTTAAGTAATTTTTCTTCGGAAATGCAAGCCGGTCGGCTTACCACCGTCCTTTGACATTACACAAAGCAAAAATTTTCTTAGTAATAGATCACGAAAGAAAATTTCACAATTCACAAATCGACGTGTATTAAAAAATGTAATTGGGACCAAATTGTCGCTGTAGTAGATCTTTAGATATTCGATAATCAATATTTGCTTATTTTATTGGTGCTACTTCTTCTCTGATCCTGTCCGTCTTACATTTCGTCCAGTAAAACAGTTCCTCGAGGAAGTCATCGGGATCAAATTTGAAAATTCTCTCTTTTACATTTCTTAAGATATTCTATAATCAATATTTGATTTGTATGGGGAGTACTCATTCCCTTGGTCTCTAATAGTTTATGAATTAACTTATTACGACAACTTAACGTAATTCTTTATTCAATTCAACTAAAATTTCGTAAATTTATCAGAATTATGGTATTTAAATTGAATAATATTCATTAATATAAAGAATTTATTTTTGTCAATTTGAATAATGCATTATTCATAATGAATATTTATTCAATTTAACCGCAATTTTATTAAGAAATTAAATTAGTCATATTGACAATTTTTCGCTAATTTGACGAATTTACCAAAAATTAAAGAAAATTTTCGTCATGATGAATGAACGTTTCGCTAGCTGATATTTAACCTACTTTTCTTTAATTTCACATCCTTCTATGTTATATTTATCACATTTGTTGCTTTAGTGTAAGCATATGGACTAATATATATAACTGTATTTCTTATAAAAATCTTTATGTGTTTAAGATTATTTTTAGTACGTTTATAAATATGTATGTTTTGTATGTATCCATATGAGAGATGTGATTTAAGATATCAAAAAAAAGTCTATAAAAATCGAAAGGGTAATTATGTAGATGAAGAAAGGAAAGCAATTGTATTTATGTCAATGATTCGAAAAAGAAAAAATTCAAAAGAAAACAATCAAAAATGTCTTTAATCGGATATAAAAATTGTTGTAAAAATATTTGTGTATTTGTAACACATAAATTGAAATTGAACTTACAACGGATGTGTTGAAATATTGTTTGGTATGGATGTATATGTATTGTAATACATCTGAATATTATATTTGTTTTGAGTACATATGTACGTGGGTTAAATGTAAAATAATTTGACAAACAAATCTGTTTTATGATTTCCCAAGATTTCATTATTTGCATTATTAAAACATTCGGTTTCTTTTCAAATGGTGTAAGCTTTACCTAATTGTTGATCTTTAATTGGCAGTTTATTGATCGCTACCCTTAATTGCAGTATTTGCCATATTTCAAACCTTAAATGAAATGAGGTAGAAACTAAATTTTTGGATCTTAGTCTACAGAGTTCAAATATTGCAGAGGTGCATAAAAACCATAACCAAATGATAAAGATATCTCATGAATCTATAATTCTATAACTTCAATATCTTTAAAAAATTATTTAGATTTTAGAGGTATTTTTTAAAATAAAAACGGATCTGTACAAAGCTCTATACGGGTTTAAATATAAGTATTATTTGAAATCTGTTGATGAAAGAACCGTGTATGAGAAATATGTAATTTTGATATACATTTCCAAGAAAACCATCTTTATTGGCAAAGAAAGTGCTGAGTTGCTTTAAGCAAAAAATTTAAAAGTCAGATCAGTATTTAGTCCGCAGATAAAAAATCGAGGACAATCGTTATAAAAACTACTTGAGTGTTTATAAACATGCCAATTAAAATTGGTTATGAAATGTACGTTATGATGAAGTCCACAAAAATTCTTATCATATTTATCAGTCTTAAAAATTTCATTAATATAAACAGTTTGTTCTTTAACCAATTTTTTCTGACCACATTTCTTTGCAATACTTGCTCTCGACTATAAGAAAATCAACGAAATAAGAAATTTATTCATTTTGAAAAGTGTCAAAAATTATGAAAACAGTAAAAGTGTAGAATTTCCCGGCGAATTTTTGCATTCATTTTTCATTTTTAAATGGAATCTAGTTTTTAAGAGACAAGGAATTGTTCCTTGTAAAATTAATGTCTTTAAAGTCACTAGTGACCTCATAATTAAATTTAAAAGTGCTTAAAAGGCATGTTTTAAAAGATGGGGACATTCCAATTGTAACCGTGCGAATTAAAAGTGATAGTTTTAAATCTGTATATAATAAATATATATGGAGGAGCATTTCTAAGGAAAAATATCCCGCGATTATTTTCAAATTAATTAGAAAAATACAAAAATTTGTCAGTTAGGACGTTGTGATATGCTGGGACGACATTTTTTCAGAAAAAACATGATACTTAATTTTGGGAGTAGAATTTGATGTTTATAAACTTTTCGGTTTTTTGTTCACAAAACTTACAGTGCTCTTTTGAAAGTGAAGTTATGTTGGTTTACACATTTATTTTTCAATATTTTGACATAAAAGTACGGTTTCGAAGCCAATAGTGTTAAACATTTGAGAATAGTTTCATTTGAAAAAGTTTTTTTGTACTTTTAATCAATAGTTTCTATAATATTGCTTTCAAATCGGAGAGTTACTTTCTTCAGTCATCGTGTGAATGATTTAAAATCTGGTCTTTCCTCATTTTCGTTATGAAATATGGTATTATATATAATACTGAATGTGGAATATCACATAGGATCGTTTTCCACAATGGATTTACCCTTTTAATAATTTAAATATTTTACATGGAATTATAAAACTTTCTTAATCATAAAAAATTACTTTCCATTTAAAAAATAAAAAATAACATCAATCAACATTTTTCATGTTTTAAGTTTCTTCTTTTATTGTTGTTGTAATTTGTCCGTCTATTTGGAAACTTTAAGCATCTTATAGTCATAAATAGGTATAGCAACGAAGGAATTTTTACTTGGAAATCATTAATGAAGTTGGACTTTTTCATATTTTTTATGATTGCAAAGATATATTTGACAAATTGTAAATATTTTAATAAATAATATGAAAGAATTCTATATTCGGCTGTCCCGAATTTTTAATACCATCCATCACTATCAATTTTTATATAATTATAAGAACCGCATACAATATTTACATTGCATAAATATATAGATTTGAAGTGTCTGAATTAAGGGATCTTTTTAAAAAGTACCCCTTTTTCGTGCCCTATGCGAAAACTTTAGTCTACAAATTTCATGTAATTTGTTGTAAATTTTTCAAATATAACTGATCTTGATAACTTCGTTTGTAAGGGGATACTATTCCATGTGCCTTATCTGACAGTTTTGTTGTCTTTAATATTTAATCTAAATACCGGTGTGACAAAGTTCTTAAAAATTCCTATAACAGTTTCTAATACATTTACACCATCCCTCGGTAGCATGTCCAAAATATTTTCCTTACGTGCGTTTTTTTGTTTTTAATTTACTTCAAAACTTTCGGAAATATCCGATATTACATTTTTAATCATAATTGAAAGAGCCGTTTTTTCATAATTCAGTTGTTGAGGTTGTCTCAGATATCGCTATATTGGAGGTTTTAATTAAGAAATTTTATGTTAAAATGTAAAATAATCAGATCAAATTACACTTGGCTGATGTGATTTGATGATTCCTTCTCGGTATTACAAGCGTCATACTTTGTATAAACTTTTCACCACTTGTGGTATATTTTTATATTAAATTCGGGCATAAGAATTGTTATTTTGCTAATTTTATTAAGTCACAATAATGTAAAAAATATATAGTTCTTTCATATACCCCATATAATATAAATATTTGTGTTTCTCCAAAATACATAAAATTAAGTCACTTATCAATGATCCCAAAACATTTTTTTATAAACTTAAGATGTATTTAATACGAATAAGTACTAACGAAGATTATCATTATTTGAATTGTAAAATAGCAAAGAAAAAAAACGGAAATAAATGCAGAAATATACGAGTTTGTATAAAAATGTTGATATCTCATAAGTAAAACAAGGGAGCATAAATGTTATTACAAACACTAACATAAGTTCATATACTTGTAAGTGAATACACGCATATGTATGTTCTTATATAAGCACATAAATTTATTTAAATAATTCTACCTTTAAGATTCATTTAAGCAACTTCCGATTAGCAGCTATAATCCAAATTTTGGGAGGTATAAATATGTTGGTATCTTTAAGACTTTTTGTACTATTTTGTTTGTAGATGGAGAATGATATAAAAAAATTATAAAAACGCGCAAAAATGAATGAAGGCATAATACAGAATATGACAAGTGTAATAAAAAATAACGTCACCGCAATAATAGAACTCTAAAAGTTTTTTTTTTTTTTTTTTTTTGCTCTCACACTTTGGTATCTTGTTGAACCCTTCATGTATACGAAAAACGTTGATATAAGTTAATATATGTATATGTGTATACAAGTACTTATATATTTAAAACAGTCATCACAATTATAATAACTACAGTATCTAGATTTTTATTTAAAAATATTATTGTGGATATTTCAACGCTCTTTATAATAAATTTCAGTCGTTGTTCCCACGATTGTTTAACATTTGACATTTATGAGTTTATTAAATATTAATCAATTAATACAAACGCTGCAATTTCATATCAAGTGTTAAATAATTTTGTCATAAAATATAAATAAAAATAAAAAATATAAATTTGTTCAAATAATGTGTAGATTTTAATTTATTGTCATTATAAATTAAATTATTTATATATTAATAATGTAAATATTTTATGAATAAATAACTATTTAAATATTCATTTAAAAAATGGTAGAATATTTATATTTAAAACCTTAATATTAATTGCTTATTTATCGATGTATTGAAAGTGGAATTAAATTAAATACATAAATTCATTTAAATTAGAATTAAAAAAGAGAATTATGGACAATAATAGAAGTTTCCGCCGACAACGTAGTCTTGTCGATTGGCTTACAGGATGAAGTTATAGTAGCAAGGGGACACCATTTAAACACTCCATCCTTTCATTTCGATCTAATACTGACACGACTGAAACTTATACAGTTGTAATACCTTGAGAATTTCTAAATAATTAGAAATTTTTGTACATCTCACCGAGAGTACACAATGTTATACTTTGCAGTAAAATGTTAAATAAAATGCACATAAAATGTTGAATATCAATTTTTACAGATTTGTTTACATATAATAAATTATTTAATTTCAATTAAATAAATTGTTTAAAAGAATAATTAAAAATTTTATATTTGGAAATGCCGAATCTTTAATTAATCATAAAATTAGTTATATATTTGGCCATAACTTTTTTCTACTGCATGGATTTTAATCATTTTAGCATGTTAATGAATTGTATAAATTAAATATTATGGCTGAATTTGATTCTATTTTGTTGATTTATAATTGACAATTTTACGAAAGTTCTTCCCTTGACCTTAGAGGTTGCATTAGATATCTGTCTATATTTTTAATTATACTTAAACGATTTTGCTCGTTTTAAATAGGAAACTTCTAAGAACGTGCCAACAACAGACAGACAGATGGACAGACAGACTGACATATAAATCGACTGAGAATTAATCAGCCAAGACCTCGTAAATTATTAAAATTCTTGCATCACATCAAAATCTGAGTTAATTTTTCCATGTTCGACCGTCCGTCGGTCTGCCTGTTGGTGACAGTCACACATTTTATTAATGGTCGTAGATCAGTGATATTTGGCATAATGAATTATTATTGTCCCACGCAGATTGCTATTTAAAACCTGCAATTTGGTTCATTATAAAAAAATTGAGCGGATATCTGAAGAACCTTTAATTATAACAATGACTAAAATTATTAAAATCGGATCAGTAGTAAAACGTTATAGTTATCAGTCACTGAATAAAGGAATGTTTTGCATAAACACAATTGGAAGATCAGCTAGTCAAAAAACATGTAAGTAACTTTTCATCAGAAATATAAGGCGGTAGGATTACCACCGTCATTTGGCATTGCACAAAACAAAACAAATTTCTCAAATCAAAAATCGACGTGTATTAAAATTGAAATTGGGACCAAATTCTCGCTATAGTAGTTCTATAGATATTATATAATCAGTATTTGCTTTATATGAGGAGTACTCCTTCCCTGGGTCCTTAATAGTTTTTGTATTAATTTATTACGACAATTTAACGTAATTCCTTCCTCAATTCAACTTAAATGTAGATTTAACTTAAATATGGTATTTATGAATCAATATGAAATATTTATTTTAGTCAATTTGATTAATGTATTATTCAAAATTAATCATATTTATTCAAGTTAACCCCATTTTGATTAATGAATTCAAATAGTCAAAATGACAATTTTTCATCAATTTGAAGAATTTACGAAAAACTTTGTTTATAAAGACGAAAGTCTTGATAAATAACGGTCTTGTTTTCTGATATTTAACCTACTTTTCTTCAATTCTACATTATTTTCGTTGTATTTACAAAATTTTTTGGTTCAGCGTATGTATATGTTAGTATTCTGGATGTACACACATGAGGTGGAGGGCACTGAAAGTTCGGCACAGCCAAATATGGAATTTTTACTTGTTTTTTTTTTATAAATAATTGTTAATGTTACTCAAAAAGACTTGAATTTAATATTCAATTGTAAGGGGATAATTTTTCAATTGCATCATTATTACTCTCAAATTAAACTTATTTATTGAAAAAAACGTAGGTAGGAGGTAGGTATAGGAATGAAAATTGTTTAGGAATTTATTTTGTTAAATTAAAATATTAAAATTACTTTAATATTATGATCGTTAGTGTAAATCCATATATACAAATACAGATTTGTGCACAAAATATACTTAATTCATATACGTTTTACTGTGGTATTTAAAATGCATATAAGTAAAAGGAGTAGAAAACGTTTTTTTTTAAGTTTGTAATTATAATAGAGACAGTGACACTCAAAAGTTTATATATTAAAAATTTGTCACACAAATACCTGACATATTCAGATAACTATTTATTTACTTACTATTTATTGCATAAAATATATTTTTCAAAATAAAGTAAAAAGGATGATCATTGCTGTTGAATTTTTTTATTCTAATAACAGTTTTTAGAAGATTTATAATCTATGCAATGATTTTTGTTAGAGAGCCTTATATGAGAGTTATAGGAAATTACGGACTGATTCTCTTACAATTGAAAACACTATTTTTTGCTTACATTTTTTACGATTCTTGTATTTATAAAAGTGAATTTCGGAAATAAGAGCTGTGGATTGACTACTTTTATTAAAATACTTCGAGAAATTGAAACGTCATTTTGGAGTAGAAATAATCATTAATTTCAATAGGCTACGACTGACAAAATATAACGGACTTAGAAAATGACTCCGATATACCTTATTTTTGATTCTAGTAGTTGATAACGCTAATCTGGATAGCAAACAGTGTTATTCAAATACTTTTAAAAGAAACGGTATGTATGTTACTTTGTGTTGTAAAATTACAACATATAACTTTTTGTCACCAACGAGACTAACACTTGTGAAGAACGTCATATGAAACGCTGAAAAAAAAGAAATACGAAGCAAAGTATGATGAAGGAAAATGACTTCTTCTTCACCTCAAAGTAATCTATGTGCCGATGAACGTGTTTGTACGATATGTATGTAAATTTTGTGATTTGCGTTGTTTCCGTTTAACGAAATCATCAAAAAAGACATTTCATGCATACCCTCATACACTCTTCTTTATATGAAATTCATACATACAAAAAAATAAGAATGAAATATCTAAAAGAACAAACTAAAACCAACAACACCTCCTGTTGTACGTACAATAAGGTTTTAATTTTTTGAAAGAAAAGAAGTAAAAAATGAAAAAGGCAACCGACAAAATATAAAACGGAAGACACAAAAACAAGGCACACGTATGTAATATCTGTAGACATACACGTACTAACAATATATACCGTTAAATGTGAGTGTGTATAACTGTGGGTGATTTTGTATATCACTCTTATGCTAACAACAACATTTATTGTGACACACGTGTTACACAAACACACTATAAGGAAGAAAAAGCAAACACATGCACATGTACCTATCAACGAATGTACTTATGTATATGTAATCTATATATAAGCATGTATTGTGTTATTATGCTAGTGTCGTCCTTGCCTTTGTTTTCGTTTGTATATGGTGCGGCTTCTTTGCTTCATCAAATGCGGTTTGAGGATGTTTTATTGACGCCTTTGTAGTGTAAAATGATGTTGTTATAGGCTATACGCTTGTTGTTGCTATTGGTATTGTTGTTATTGTTATTGTAACTGTTATTGTTTTTGTTGTTGTTACCGTGTCATCATTGCTGTTCATTTCTTGTGCTCAGTTTGTTCCTGATGTACGTTAGTTCGGTTCAGTTTTTTTTGTTATTTTTAGTTTTGGTTGTTGAATGTTGTTGACTCTGGAAGTTACTAAGAAATGTTTGGTTGTGTATGGTTATGGTGACAGTAGTAGTTATGTTTAACTTTACATGATCGTATAACAAGTACACCTAAGAAGCTTCGCAATACCAATTTATATAATCGATTCTTCTTTTTATACCCTACACCAGTATCATTGGTGATTGGATTATTATATGCTTGCAAAGCATAGGAAAGTCATGTCCTACTGGCTCACTAAAATATAAAATACTTATAGTTTTGGTTATAAATTGTATTTAAGACATATTATGCAATGACCGTTAAGTATTTTTTCTGATTTCTGATTAAATATGTAGTTCACAAATATTTAAAGCCCAAATTTGATTTCAATACCAACGCATATGTTAGATATTTAGAAGTGGATGTTAAATGTGATCTATGAGAATTAGTTGTAATATGTATATGTCGTATATATGACTTATTTCTGCCGAATTTAATTTCTAAACAACAATTTGTTAAAATTTTAATTAATTTCCTTAAATATATAATTTCATGAATACCGGCTCTGATTAGACTATAAGTCATTTATAACTCTTAATTTTCCAGGAAACATATTTGGCGAGTTTTAAAAACATCAAACTACATTTAATTATGGCTCCCACATGGGAAAACAATTTCGAGATTCAAATTCGAACTTTTATCTAGAATAGAGTTTTGTGTTCATAAAATTACCTAAAATTAAAGTATTTAACTAAAACTAAGATGTAATATCGTCAACTTTAAGCCTAATATTGACCTCATATTTATTATTACTACAATTTAATTTATTTATACCATAATAGTACCTTTGGCAGCTACCATTCATACCGAATAATGTTGTGTAGGGTAATATGTACTCAATCCTGACCGACTTTGACACCCTACTTGTTTTTATGTTATATATAATCATTTTTTAGTAAGTAGAAAAACAAATTTAAAAAAATAAGTTTCAAAAATATTTTCACATTGTATGTGTTAGTTTACGAATATTAAAAATTGCCAAGTATTTTTATTATTTTTTTTTTTCATTTTTGAATCATATTTTATTTACGTGTCCGGTTAAGTTTTGCATTTAATTGAAAAAACAACAAATTATAGTTTCTCCCTAATAACAATAAGTATTTTTATCTAGATATATATTTTGAAGATAAAAGATAACTGAATTTAACCTTTTGTTCCCTTTTCCTGTTTCTAAAAATCTTGAAATTCATATATACACCGGTTTCCAAAATTATACATACATACGACGATTAAACTTTATGTTTTGACAAAAAGAGAAGCATAATTGTTGTTTAAATAAAATAATTTTAATCTCAAAAGACATATGTATACCCGCTGTAAAAGGAGTACCATTTTGGTCTAGTTGAATGATCTATCTATTTGAATGACCAAAGTTTTCTTAACGACTTATGGGACAGCTCTATATATGCTCAAATAGATCGATACACTAACCTTTTCATAACTAAAATCGAGGATCAGACACACCACTTAAAGTAAAAACAATAATTTTATACAAAAATTTTATCAAAAACTTCAACTTTTTCTGAAAAAAATTCAAACCACGAGAAATTAAAAAAATGCAGTTACGAAAGGTGCATAAAGATTCTTTTAATTTCATCCATAATGATTTGTTTAACAACCAGATTGTAGGAAAAAACCGTGAGACCAAAAAATTAACTCGTAAATCAGATAGAATCCTTATTCCAAAAAACGAACGACACTGATTATAGAAATCTACTCAAGATAAGATAAATATTGGAAACAGTTGGTAATTGTAGAATAAATATAAATAAATAGAAATAATGTATTGAGGTTGAAACAATTAAGCAATAAGAACGGGATAAATATTTCACAATAAACATTAAATTTGGAATGCTTTTCAAAGCTTTTTTGGAAATTCTTATACCATTTTTATAATTTATTTATTTTTATTTGTGATTTTTTTGAGATGTTAAAATTATAAATAAAATTTTTCCATACAATTTTTATACTGTTTTCTATTTAAAAAAATTGCACAAAAGTTAAATTAAATCTTTAAAATTACAAATTAGTGAAGTAATTCTATTATTTTGAGCAAATCATTTTATGACACTCGGACAAATCGCTTCTATAAATTGACATGTGAAGCAATACTATTCGTTCACGAAAATGTTCGTTATTTTTTCGTAAATTCTTAATAAAATGTGGTTAATTTGAATAAATATTATTCATTTTGAATAACACATTTTTCAAATTGACAAAAAAGTTCTTCATATTGATGAATATTATTCATTTTAAATACCATATATCAGTCAAATTTACGATATTTTTCTTGAATTGAGGAAAAAATTAAGTTTAATTGTGGTAATAAAAAATAATATACAAAATATTAAGGACCAAGGAAAGAAGTACTCCCCTTACAAAACAAATATTGATTATACAGCGAGATCTTGGTCCCAATTACATTTTTTAATACACGTTTGTGATTTGGGAGGAGGAGAATTTTTGTGTCAAATTATCTTTATTGTATTGTAATTCGAATTGAATATATTTGTGTGTTATTTTACTTTTGATGCGTTACTGTCGTTTTTACTAAATATTTGTTGATGTAACATATTTTTCGTTAATTTTTTAACGAAATTTTATTCAATTTTACATCTTTTACTATTAAAATTTTTTGATGAATTTTTTAGTATATTCGAAGAAAAATTATGTTAATTAGAATACAAATCTATTTATTTAACGCATTTTTTTTTGTTAAAATTCTACGAAGAATATTCGTTAATATTACCCACGACATTTTGTTGTTTGTGATACCACATTTTAATTACGAAGAGGATTCGTAACTTTTACTTTCGAATAATATGATAAACGATAATGTCATTTATAATCCATAATTTTTAATTTCTGACACACAAAGCTTTAGGGTACTTTGTAGACGATTTTGACGAATAATAACTTTCTTTCAAGTTGTCGTATTTTGTTACCACTGAATTCGAGAACAAGTTGTTAAAAGGCTTTATGTATTGTAATTAAGGCCACACTTGTGTATTTAAAAGATACAAATAAAAACGTACTCTTAAAATCAGAAATCCTGAAACTTTTAATTATTATCTAAAATTATCTTAAATGATAATGTAGTGCTAAGAATTCAAAAATGAAATTTTGTTAGTATTTATGAACTTGGAACAACCTAAGAAATTTATTTATTGATTTTGTGAAAATTTAAACATACATATTTATCTGGAATGACATTTGTCTATGAACTAATTGATGAACATTGATTACGAAAAAATGTACATAATAAATATCTAATAAAATTAAGCTCATATTTGAATGTATTAAACAAAGACTTCCATTTCTAACTTATACATGTAACATCCACAGTTATGTATAATTGACGTTGGAATTAAAGTTCCAATTTTCTAACATTTCTGCATTCATTGTGTCATCACATGGTAATAATCAAAATTTTAGACGTATATTCAACATCTATACTAACATCTATATAAAAAAGTGTGGCATTAGTTTTTTTGCATTCAGTACTAAAATACAATTGTGTTCATAGGAATCATCCAAAATATGTCTTAGAGATAAACATAGTTGGTATGAAATCTTTTTTTATGCTACATTGACATAATTTTTTGCCCTCAAACACATGTGGTAAATTACTGCGTAATAAAAATTTCGTTCCGTGCATAATATTGGAAAAAAATCATTAGGAACATAATAAAGTGCGAGGTCTCGCCCGGTAAGTGTCACTAGAAGAGATGAGCGATACCTTGATCTTTTAATAATTTCGTTCCCATTGAAAGTGATTTTAAAATCACTGTTCTTTAAAACAGTGTCAGTGATTGCAGTATTTTGAATAAAAACAAGAATATTTTAATAACAAGAAATAAATATCACGGAAAACAAAACGGTTCAATGAAAGACAAGGGACATGTTTACTTTGAATATTGGAATTTCTATTAGAGTTAACACTGTGCACCGCAGAAAACGGCTAATTTTCTTTATAGATGAATCGCTGGCAAAAAAAATAAAAACAAAATCATTTTAGTAATAAAAAAAAGTAGAAAAAAACGACATTTTAAGTAACTGTTATTTCATAATTTTAGTCATAGATACCAGTGATTTACCAATCACAGCGATTAAATCACAGTAGTGATAAAATCGCCCATCTCTAGTCGCTAGTCTGTCTTCTCGTTTTAAGACGCCATTTCTACAATTTTGTGTTCTTGTTTTCATGTTTGGATTTGTTGATTCTAAACTGAGATGAGAAATTCGTATGGTTTTGTGCAAATACAAAATTATGATCTGTGAATTCAGAATTCGCCTAAAGCGACCCGACACACAATGTTTTGTTGCGATATATCGTATCGGCATAATTTGGGGAATATCATAGAAAGATAAAATTTGGTAAATAAATATATTTTATGTTTTAATTAAGAAAAATCCAAAAATTCAACTAAATTCATCCACCCTCCCATTTATCACAAACTTTAAAAATGTAATTCTGGCTGCAATTTACCAAAAATTTGCCAGTTATCATATAATTATGTATGTATTTGTAATTTATAATCGGATCGTAAAAAAATTGTTCAGTTATAATGCAGTTATATTGTTAAAATGCGCTGCAAATTTGATCGAAATTGGAAGAAGAACACGTCCACTTAATTTTCAAAAGGTTATTGAAGACAAAATTTTAGTCATAACATTCAAAATAGGTGAACTATTGTATAATTATGTTTTAAAACTATATTAAAAATTGTATTGAAATCATTGCAAGGTCATGCCCACTTACCATATATCCTTTATCTTCAAAGTGTTATATCAAGAGCAATCAAAATTATAACTTTCTATTAATCAATAAATTATCGCTCAACCATTAAATATAGAATTTATATCATCGTATTTAATCATTTATAATAAAAAAATCATCAAATTCTTTTAAAATAATTCATACAAAAGAAGAAAACATATATTCTATAAATACTTTTAGTATTAACTGAAATTTTAAAACAAGATTCTATTTTTTGCTTAATATTAAAATTTATTAAATAAATAAAAAAAATTAAAATTTTTAACTCAAATAGGAAATCTTATGCAACTTTTATTACATACAAATATTTTAGTAATTCATATATAATTGTGCATAAAAAGGCCACAAGAATAATTAAAAAAGTAGATTTGCGGTCAAAATTTTTGAATTATCTTTTACAGTGTATAAGAATTCTAATAGAACTCCCAAAATCATGAATAAAAACAATATTTTATCATATATTTATTTAATTTGCATTGAATTGGTATGTATGGGTAGTTTTAGTAAATGGTTCAAAAATTCCCACTAAAGTTAAGTAAAATTTCAAAAACTTTTTAAATTAAAAGATTAAAAAAAGACTACAGTTTATTAACTATATAAAGATATTTTCCTATGAAATTTCCTTCTTAAATTATCAATTTTACAAAATTTGAAAAGTTTTATTATAAAAGAATTTTTGGACTAAACTGACTTTTCAAAAATTTGTAATTTAGACATCTACACGAATATAAGAATTTTGAAGTTGAGACCAAAATTTTTAACCAATTTTTAAAAAATATTTTAAAGCATGAAATTTGGTAATAAAAACAAAAATAAAAAATAATGCGTGTCAAAGTAAAAAAAAAAATAATAATAATTTGATTTTAAAATTAATCAAAAATTATTATTTTTAATACATGCATTTTAATTTTAGCGAATTTTTTTAAAGCATGAAAGACAAAATTTTTACATAGATAAATCTTTATAAATTTTATATGATTTTAGCGCCCTCTGGTGTTAATAAAATACAACACTTTAAGACTTTTTATAAAATTATTGTAACTATTAGCTCTCTAAAACTATAAAATTCAACAACATTTATAATACGTATATATATTTTTTTCTTATTTTGCCTTAGCATCCTCCATTAGTTCGTTGCCGAGTTGTTGAGTTGTTTTCGGACCTATGTTAAGTAAGAATGGTGTGAAGATTCTTTCTCTGCTCTGTAATTAAACATATGAAGAAAGCTTACAGTTCAAAATATATATATGGCGTATCAGTTCCTTACGAATCTTTTTAGGTGCCTTTGCTCATGAATCTGTAACATAAATTCGATATTATTCTTTTTGGTTGTTACCCTATTAATTAGAAAAATGTAATTCCACCCCAATTTGAACCGGAGAATTATTGTCATTCCACAATGGGGATATTTTTAAACATCTTCTGTTTATTTATTACTTTACATGAATTTTATTGATGGGTTCCCTTCGCACGGACACACTAAGAACGTATACTCTGTATGCGTATTTCACTCCGAAAAAATTATATTTTTTCCAATATATACTTATATTTAATTTAAAAAACCAATTAATTCACATAATTATAGTTATCTACAAATTATGTGTTTGGATTTTGCTCTCCCAATTACTTCATCATCAAAATTACGTCAGAATTTTAGTACCGTGTACCTTATGGATTATTATTGAAGTTATTATGACTAAACCAGAATAAACAATTTTATTTCCACTTCGATTTTCAATCAATTTTCTCAATCCATTAACGGTATATCCTCTCATATTGATTTAATGTGAAATTGTTTGTTTCCCCAATTATGAAAAAAAAAATGCTGTATAATTTTTTCAGACATTCTGTCACTCTAACTCAAACGCAGAAAGTCATTAGATACACCACAACCAGACAAAAAGAATACAGTTGTCTCGATTATTTTTTTTACGAGTTATTTGTGAGTATGTGTCACACAATGATACAATCTAATTTTAACCATAAATATATAAGGGCGACACTAATTTGTCTTTCTTATTTATTTAGTAATTTGGTTGAAATGATTTAACTCGATACACAGTTGTTACAAAAAAATACGCAACAACAAAACAGGAAATGAAATATTTACAAAAATTTGATTCTCTCATAAAATTAATTTAAGGGCTAAAGACTGGAGCAATTTGTTATAACTTAATGACTTAATAGTAGACACAGTTTTGTAGAAGAAAGTTTGTTAAAATGATTTAAGATTTTTAAATAAACTTTATTCCGAGTGAAACAGCATGAACGAATCTCTAACCAAATCAGTATGTCCATGTGTCCGTTTGAAACACATTTTTCATGTTCATACTGACATAACATTTCCTTAAGCTCTAAATTCATTGATATCCGATCTGATATAAAAGTTTTTTGAAAAATATATATTCTGAAGTTCGGAGTTCGGATAATACAGAATTGTCTTCCCCATGAAATGGGGGTTTGATAAAATTTTAATAAGAGGCGATAGATACCATTGTAACTTTATATACTTTGCACATAGAAAAACAGTTAATTATAATTAACTGTATTAATAAAATTATTATCAGAGTCATACAACATATGTTTAAAACAAACTTACAATGGAAGTAAATACACTGATGTATATACCCATAAACGCATTTATTTATATCGAAAAATCTAAAGATATTCAGGAGGCTTTTCTATCCGATCAAAAAAAAACCAAATTATATATTTTTTTCATTACCAAAAAAAAAAAAAAAAATATAAAATTTACGAAAGTATGGTGGTTTATTTCTTTGGTAAAGGACATTATAATGGTATTCCGAAACATTCCAATTAACAAAAGGACAGATTAATCTGTTAAAAGAAAAATCAATACATATCATACACACATAAGGAACAAAATAAATATGTGAATTCCAAACACGTAGCTCACATTTTACGAAAGGACGAAAACATGGAAAAATGGAAGAATCCAAAGTGTAATCCTATACTTTGAAAGGAGTAGGAGTAGAAAGGTAATGTTATGGTTATGGCAGCATTTTCTGCAGTTAGCAAATCTTAAATTTATTGTGCCAACAAAAATCAACAGCACAATTTATAACGAATTGCTGAATAATGCTCCTCTATCTTTCATGGATGAACAATTACTAAAGATTGCATATACTGAAATACCGCGGCGGTACATGTTTCAATGCAGTCTAAATCATGATTTCAAGGCATAGCTCTCAATGATTAACTTGTGGATAGATGTGGCCTGTAAGTTTATTCAAATAATGTCCAAAACGAAAGCATAATAATTCTTACAGAGTTAAAACTAAACTTAATGCAAGTTTGGAAGAAATTTGATTCCGAACATCTTAAAAGTAATTTTTGAAGTAATCCGCTACAAAGGATCTTCAACCATTTATTTAAATTGCTATAGAGACCTATAACCTTGAGTGCGTTTTTAGGAAAATACCATTGTAAAACTTTAAAATTATTTTAAAAAATATAATGAAATACAAATAAAATGTTTTATGATTAAAAAAAATTATTTTCGCACTAAATATTTTCTTTAATATTTTCTAATTCTTTAAATTCTAATATTAAACTCTATGTTATTTACTTAAGCAATATCGGTCCATATTTTCATATAGATTCCGTTTAAGGCCACTTCCTGAATAAACGGTTTTGAGCGTATTAAACACTTATATGTAAACAAATTAAAAATTTACCCTATTAAATGTCTAGCAGTCTTTATTATTACTAATTTGAAGATAATCGGTCCATAATTTATTATAGCTTTAATTTAAGAGCCCTTCATAGAAAAAAATTTAATCTCATAAAACTGTGAAATTCGAAATGATTTTATTTCAGGCTTAAAACGTTCTTAAGTATGGACAAATTAAATTGAACATGTGGGTCAATTCATCGCTATGGTAATAAAAATCTGAGTGGTTCAACATTGAGTGCACCACTTCCATCTCTGATGAAGAGTATTCAAAAGTTTAAACATTCCAATCCAATCATCATAAAATATGTGTACCCAGCCAATCGTATAAGAAATCGACATAAATATGATATCACATTTTATAAAAATTAGTGGCTTCCTAATTCTTTTGTTGATGACAAATACGTTTGTTTTAATGTATGAGTGTATGTATATATATATTATTTTCAACTCAATCGAACTAATAGTAGCAGGACAACAAAAGACAACTCACATTATGTCACAGAATATGGAAGCTTTGATGCGCAAAGCTGATGAAGCAGATGATTACTTTTGCTCCATATGAATCTACTAACAAAAATATGTATATATGTATGTGTAGCTATCGGTACGTGCAGAAAAATAGTATGAAGGAGTAAATACTTTAGCAATGTGTCTGTATGCGTATTTTTTAAAGACCTACAAACAGCAACGTTCATAATAATAATAATCAAAAAATCTCATGTTAAAGTCCATATCTAAACTGACATACAATATGAAATTTAAGTAACATGGAACGAAAACCAAAACAAAATCCAAAGCCACAAAAGTGTAGAGAAATTTTTATGAAAATACCCATACATAATTGGACAATAAACAGTATTTGAAAACATTTTATTTTCTGAAAAACACATTAATGTTTGTTTAAAATCAAAAATATGCAGAAAATATAAAGAAATTCAAGCAGACAGACACAGAGAGACAGAGGCAAAGAGCCAAAGAGACCCGCAACCTCTAACTTTATTTTGGATATTAATAGAATTTTACGCCTGATGCGTTAATTGGTATATAGTAATATTCTTCGATATTCCAACTAAATATATATGTTTATGTTTGTTTTCGTATATGTGTGTCAGTATGTTTTATATAATTTTTTTTTTGCTTCGGTTTTATACACTTAATTGTCTATGTGTGAGCATATATAGATTAAATCTTTGTCATTGATGTAATAATCTTTACCCATCCCATCTATTCCCTCCCCCAATTTAGAAAAATTACACCAGATATAAAAGTGTCCCTTTTTCTGTCTGTAATTAAAATGTTATTTTTAGTTAAATGTTGTTGTTCCTCAGATTGTTTTACATGGATATAAAATTGACATAGAAAATAGGTCATTAGAAACATTAGCTCATCATAATTCTATCATTTTGTTGTAGAAAATTGTGGCCACAATATGTAACAATCTATATGTGTACGTATGCATAATATTTTATACATCATGAGCTTATGAACTGCCATTTTATTTGTCTATTAGTGAGGGGAGTATAAATGTTCTTTTTTTTCTTATTTTCATAATAGATTAAGATGTTCTTTATTTCTTTATTATTAATTTTAATACAAGAACATACAATTTTCTTCATTAGCTTAATGTCTTATGTGGAATTTTAATGGATTTAAATTTGATACCTTTATTTGGATACCTTTCATGTTCTATTTTTTAATTTTTACTTAAACAAAAATAAAAATATACGATTAAATAAATAAATAAATAAATAAATAAATAAATAAATAAATAAATAAATTAATAAATAAAAGAGGTTGACAAAAAATAACAAATGTATTTTCCACAATTTCTCTTTTCATTTTAATTAGAGAACTGATTTAGAGTATTAAAAAAACTGACATTTTCAGATAACCGGTTTTCAGGTTATTCAAAAAATTGAATTTAAAAAAAAAAAGAAAACCGTATTCGAAAACGGTTTTATGTCAAACCCCTGTTAACCGGGTTTTTTGGATTATTGTAAATTTATAGAAAAATATTATTTATTATAAATTAAGAAAAACAAAAAAAACCTATATGTTAAAATGGCCTGAAGATCAAAATTAATATGTGTATATAAATTATCCTTACACACTTTAATACCATGGTTTTATTAAAATTAATTATTATACCCTCCACCACCACAAGTGTTGAGGTTATATTCAGTTCATCATTCCGTGTGTAACTCCAATAAGGAAGCATTTCAGACCCTAAAATGTATATATATTATTGCATCAAATCAAAAACTGAGTCGATTTAGCTATGTCCGCCTGTCGTCTGTCTGTGTGTTGGAAACATTCTCTCGCCTAAAATAATTGTCCGAATTCAATGAGATTTGGGCACATCGTTTGTTATTGTCCTAGAAGTTTGGTGTTTAAAACCAGCTATATCGGTTTATAAGCAAGGAAGTTATAGACCGATATCTGAAACAACCTCAAAATTCCAAAAAAGAGCTCTTCTAATTTCTTTTAAAAATGTAATTGGATTTAAACAAACAATTAATTTTAGCATACAAATTTATGTGCTCCGTCATCGTGCAAAAGATCATCAATATCGGATTAACAAGAAAAAAGTTATAGGCTATAATATGCAAAATTTTGATACACCCCAAACTCTGTGTGTCATATGGACCGTAATTTTTAAGATAATTTACTGAAATTTGTCACATATACTATTTTGATACAGTAATGAATCCAAAGAAGTCATATTGTTCTGGGATCATTAATTGACCCAGCTCCCATATAAGGGCCTTTCACGGGATATGATTTATAGCTTATAAAGCCCTAAAATTTAACCAATTTGGCGCAATAAATTTTCTAATTATTTTAAATATATGTTATAAATTCTATTAACATGGCTCCATATTTTGATATAGCTCCCATATAACGCCCTTTCACGTAAAACGGGTTTGAGCTTATAAAACAATTAAATAAAGACCAATTCCATTGGAACTCAGCTTATAAAACAATTAAATAAAGACCAATTCCATTGGATTGAATTAGAACAATCTCCGTCCATATTTTGGTGTAGCTTCCATATCAGGTCTCTCACCGAAAACAGTTTTCAGCTTATAAAACTAATAAACAAAGACCAATTCTATTGAAATTCCACACAATTATTTTGGTATTTATTCTGAAGATATTATTTTAATTTACCCTATATAGGTCCATATTCTCCTATAGCTCCCTTATAACGTGTTTTGCCGGAAAACGGGCTTAAGTTTATAAAACATTTAAATTAAGATCAATTCCATTAAAATTTAGCATAATGATTTTTCCAACTATAATCAAAGTATATCATAAATATGAACAATCTTGGTCCAAATTTTGCTGTAGCTCCCATACAAGACCTCTTCCCGGAAAACAGTTTTGAGCTTATAACAAGCATATTTTTTGTTTTTATACCCTTCACAATACAAGTGGTGAAGAGAGTGTATTAACTTTGTCATTCTGTGTGTAACGCTAAGAATGAATTATTTCAGACCCCATAATGTATTTATATTCTTGCTTCAAATCAAAATCTCAGTCGATTTTCGTCAATCTGCATATCTGCTCACATCCACAAAAATTGACAGAGCTCAATGAAATTTGGCCTAATAGAAAAAAGCCAGTTCAATAGAAAAAAAGTTATAGCCAAAATTATAACTAATTTTTTGACTCATTAAGTGTTTCTGTGTTATGTACTATATACATTTGTGAGTGTATATCTGCGGAACCTAACGTATTAACTTCACACGAGTTTGTGGTGGAGGGTATTGAAGATTCGGCATAGCCGAATATAGCACTCTTACTTGTTTTTCTTTTACATTTACAGAACCCCATTCTTTAGTTATTCAATTTATTATAGGTCTATACCTCCTTACCAAAAAGGATATTGCAGCTTAATGGATAAAAAAATCCTTCATTTAATTATTTTTATTGATGAGATTATGCTTGAAACATACGGACATAGTAAAGTCGACTTAGAATGTTATGTCTTAGTATAGTCTTAGTCGCTAGTATTTTACACGGAATAAAAATTTTATATATTTTCATTAATGACGGAATTCAAAAAAATGCAGGTGAATATGTCTTTAATTAAAACCAAAGAACTGACTAAAAAAGACGAATTGTCGAATAATTTGTAAATAAGAAATTATTAGAAACTGGTCGGTCTGAAATGCAAAAAAACCGTTTAACCGATTTACGATTTCAGTTTTTAAATACACTATACAGATTAAATTGAAATGAGTTATTTAGGACATAATATATTTTCCTTTCAATGTTTTTATGAAAACGTTAATTAAACCTATATATTAAATGATTTCAGGATGGTTTTGAAATCGGTACTCATAATTGCACAAAGAACGTGTTAAGTAAACAAGAATAAATTCTATATTCGGCTGTGCTGAATCCTCCACCACTTACAGTATATATTGTACCAGAAACCTCTAATAGCTTAAGACCGATTCAAAAAAAAAAAATACCTCATACAAAAATACAATGAAATAAGGTAACAAAATGAAATTCTCTACAAAGTTCAGTACCAAACCAAATTGTTCATTGAAAGCAGTATTCTATAAATCGAATATGGCCCAATAATTGCTATAATAGATACATATAAAATGTAATTGTATCAAATTTAAATAAAGTAGTTTTATATTTACGAATTATAAAAAGAAGAGATGGGAGTTATAACCAAATACGGACCAATGTAAATCGAAATATATATAATTGAGTCAAATTTTAACTAATCTTAAGATTATTATAAAAGCAGCTTGCCGGGAATGGTCCTCATATAGCTATAGATAAATATGAACTGATATTTTCCATATTTATATTTATAAGGTTAATACAAATTCCGGGGACTTAAAAAACTTAATGAATAGTCTTAATCTAACCGAAATTAATATATGCTATAAAAAATACCAAAAGGACCAGCTGGAGGGGTACCCGCCATTCAAAGCAAATATTAATTATCGAGTATTTAAAGAACTGGTGAGAATTTTCAAATTTAGTTCCAATTACTTTCTCAAGGATTTGTTTTTCTCGCCGGATACTACCAAGAATTGTGAAATAGTCAAATAGAATTCAAAGCAAATATTGATTATCGGATATCTAGAAAACTATTGAGGTGAGAGTATCAAGATTTTATCCAATTACTTTCTCTTGGAAATGTTATCCTAGACAAAATGCTCTAAATACGTTCAAAAAATTATCTTAAAAAATTATGGCTGTTAAGGTACACCGATTTTGTTATTTTTTGTTATGATAATGAAGTACAAGTAGATGTACGAATAAATTGTATGTTGTTATGTTTCGTTGTTTTGTCGATACGAATAATATTTTAGAATTATCCCCATATTTTTCTTAGTAACAAGGTGTCACAATTTGTCGGTTCGAATAGAGGGAGAAATAACCAAAGAAATAGAAATTAGTCCCTTATGCTCATGACATGTATGAAATGTATAGGATCAGAGATATCAGAAACATTATGACCAGTGTTTTGAATTAAGCTTTCAAAACTTAATCTTGAAAATAAGTGTATATAACAGATTTTAAACTCTAAGTCCCTTAAAAATTAAAATTTTTATCTTTTAAATTCCAAAATCTTTGCAAATTGTCAATATTTGTAATTTAAACAAAAGTTTTCTCTTAATATTATTTAAATTTATTTTTAAAAATATGTATTCGTTATTTAATAACGGCATATAGAAGAATGTGGTATTATGAAAGAATAGCATTAAATAGATATTTTACTAAATTATATGATGATTCTTAAAGTGAATCATTAAGAGATGCATACAGTACCGAACAAAACTATTGGCACAGGAAGCACATTATGTTTTATCTTATATTTTCTGCCATTAAAAACCAAATTAAGAATAAATATCGTTAATATTTAAATAACCATAAATGGTTTGACTAATACAAACACTTATTTTTATTTTAATTTTAAAGAGAGTAATTTGTTAATCTTAGTCCTAAATGTTCACTATTTTAAAATTTTCAGAAATCTAGTAATCATGAAAGAAATAATTATATATCGAATCTAATCGGTTAAAGGAGCAATTTGTTGATATAAATTCAGAAGGAACTCTATAAAATCAATTGACTCTTAATTGATAAAACAGTTAGAAACTACCGAATCTGAGCGAAAAATAATACTGCACCTGTATAACCAAGGTAAGTCATATGCCCAAATAGTGAAGTTCAAGAGGAATATAACAAAAATATTCGCCCCAATACTGGTCGTAGTACTTTATGAAGCTGGTTATAATATTGGAATTGCTAGATTTAAACCACTAATCTCTTCAATAAACCAAATTACTTCGTTTAGTAAACTAAGTTACTTCGTTAAGTTAACCAATACAGAATATGAAAAACAAAATCTTTCTCCTAACTTTAAATATGAAAAAGGTGGTGTAATAGTGTGGAGCTGTAAGTCATCTGCGAATGTCGATAAGTCGGTTTTCATAGACGGCATAATGGATAGAAAAAATTATGTAAGTATTTTCAAATTATAAACATTTTACATTCCAACAAGATAACGATCCACAACATTCTGCCCATGATGTGGATATGTGGTTATTTTTGGACCTATCGCACTCACTACATTCTCCAGACCTGGACAGACGGATTAAGATTTCAAAAATATCTAATTTTCAAAAAACGTTAATGGAAGGATGGATAAAAATCGGTAAGGAAGTTACAGAAAATTTAGTTCATTCAAGATGAAGTTATAAAGCTAAAAGGCTTGCTCACTAGATACTGGAAAAAGTAAAAATGCTTTATTTACTACATTGATAAAATAATTCCAAATACATTTTATATTGGTTAAGTTTGGAAAAGTTTTTAAACGGCTAAATATGGGGAATAAAGAAAAATACACTTGCTGTGACAATCGTTTTGTTCGGGACTGTACAAATATATGAATATAAGAATGAATGTGAAGTAAGAACATCTTTTGAAAATTGAGGGGCAAAGCAAAGAAAACCTGAGGGAGAAATAAAATTTTAAATATTTTCTAGTACCAACAATATTAATGCAACATGAAAAGAAATCAAAATAATGAAATGTGATACTAAAAATATTGATAATATATAGAGAAGAGAAGGAGAGTGAATATGTGAAATAAATATTTTATATATTCATATATAAATACATACAAAAAAAAGACACACTCGCACACATAGATATAGTAGAGCATAAGTGAAGACAGAAATTTCTTTAAATTGTTTAAGCATTAAGTTCAATTGAATAGAATTGATTAACTAAATCACATCTGTGCCATTATGCCATCAACTATTACCTATGTGTGAAACGAACGAACACACTGACAATATAGGTTACACATATACAAATAAAAAATACACAAATATTTTTACTTACTCAATATTTTCATGTACTAATTTACTAAAATAAATGAAAGAGAATAAGATTTAAAGATAATTTAATACATACGCACGAATATATTTATAAGTACACGTTAGTAGTAAGTATCTGATGGCAACATAAGTGTGTTTCTAATAATAATAATTTTAAGTTGAATTTCTCTTTTCAAATTTTATGCGTTTTTTTTATTTCTTATCTGCTAAACACTAATTGCAGCAGGCATTTTTTAAATTCCTTTGGCGTCTATGACGTTTCGTCGTTATTATTGTCTTCATTTCTGTTTTTTCCAATTTATTACATTCAAACAGATTGACGCATGTGCTACGTCCTTTCTAATTTGATTTTGGTTTTTAAGTACGTACGAGTAAAGTACCGCTGCCACTTTAGCAATCAATTCATTTTTCTTTTCATTTTTTATTTTTATTTTTATTTCATTCTTTTTTGTTTTGTGCTCATGCATACGAGTTTTGAGTTGTTTCCTCTAACATATGACCTCTTCGTAAATTTGATTGATTCAATTTGTCTTTAATACAACAAATATTACGTTTTCCAAGTGCCGATAAACCGAATGAAAAAAATTTAAAAATTCTATAAAGAAAACAGGAGCGGCATTTAAATGTTCATACTTAAAATACCAACAAATCATAAATTATGGTGCGGTGCGACGCGACGCGGTGTTCTTTTATTCACAGCATAAATACTAAAAGTATCGTATGCGAGAATGAATGAATGTATTTTCATGTTTAGATCATATTTTATATTTTTTATGACATTTATTTAAGATGGAAGTGCGGTTTCATGTTTATTTTATTTTTTTGTTGTAAGAAAACAAAAACAACAACATTTAGAATAAAAATATGTAGATTTTATAAAATATTTTTTATTAAAACATTTTTTAATTGACAGTCGAAAGTAAAATTGTTCCAAAATGTAAAACACATATTCACAATGTTTACACAAATTTGAAGCTTATTAAGTTTATTAAGCTTGAAACATTGAGAAGGATATTAAAAGGATTTCTCCAATTAAAAGATAATCGAAAAATGAAATAGGATGCATGTATGTTTGTATGTATGCACTCCAAAGTAGCTGGGCCAATTTTGATGAAATTTACACCGAATGATCCTAATATACCCGAAAATATCAATGGCTACAAATAATTGCAATTGGGTCGGGCGGAGGGATACGCTGCATTCAAAGACAATATAGGATGTAAAGAATTGAATGGGCTACCCCCATACAAGGTAAATAATTTAATTATGATATATCTAAAGATTATGCCTGGTCGGGTAGCTGTAAGAAAAGCATATACTGTATAAGGTGATCGCCAACAAAGTTTAGATAATTTCAATCCTACAGAAAGTGGCAATAATAGGGATTTCTTTAATTTTTAAAGTTATCATGAAATTGAAAATGTTTAAAAAAATGAAAAGGCCGTGATACTTTCACACAGGGAGAAAAGTAATTAAAGCAAGAGATATGACACTTATATGTAATGGAAACATCTATATATATTTAGGATTAATTTAGAAAGTTGTATTACTTTATTTTAATTTATTCTCACACTATCTTCTACAATATTGTTAATTCGCTAATTTAATTTAAAGAAACATAAATTCACGCTTTAGACAATGTATGACTATTCTGTATGAATTATGAACTGATCCTAGCGAAATTTTGGGTGTTTCCATTTTATATTAATTTAATGGAATATTGTCATAGTGTTATTAGTTTTTCCTATTTAAAGCAAAGTACTGTCATTTCTCCTGCCCTAATCATTCCCAACTGAAGCTTGCTGATTAATATATAAATTAATAACAATCACCATACATTTTAATAAGCTTTGTTTTCTGCTTCAAATAGTTGTATAACACAAGACATTTCTTGAAGAGATATCTAAAATTACGATCTCTGTAGTCTTCACAAATTACACAGCCAATAAAGCGGACGACACTGTTAAATCGACTTTCGAATTGATTCTGAGTCGATAGGTATTATTAAAATTACATTCCCTGTGCCTTATAAATATCTACATAATGTATAATACCAATTATGGTTTGGGTATAAATGCAAAAATTCTATATTTGGTTGCACCGTATCTAAATATCATATAATTTCATTTTATTGAAAGTTGATCAAATTGAATTAATAAAAATGATGTGATTTGGAAATGGAAAAATATTTTACTGTAATAGTTTTATTTTAATATTAGCGGATATTAGTTAACTAGATGGGTAGAATAAAGGACATAAAAAATTGTAAAACTTTCCTTTTTTATTTTATCGCTATTGTTTTTTTCGAAATTTTTTCCTTCGATTTTCAGTGAAATCGAGAAAAGTTAAAACCAAAAATATTTTTTTTATAACCCATCAAAGCCGATTAGAGTATTATCAGTATAACATGTTTTTAACGAAAAAAAGAAAAAAAGAATAAAATATTGTTTTTTTTTTTCCATTTTAAATCACTTCCTAATTTTAGAGATATTTCTATGAAATTCAGTTTATATGATTTTTGGCCTAAGAAATTGATGGTAATCGGTAGATTTTATAAAAACATAGATGCGGATAGGAATTTAAGTTCATAAAACTCATAAGTATAAGTATAAGTATAAGTATAAGTATAAGTATACGTATAAGTATAAGTATAAGTATAAGTAAGTATAAGTATAAGTATAAATATAAATATAAATATAAATATAAATATAAATATAATATATTTGAACTTAATTTGATATAAATAAGTTTTCTAATCTGAATGTATATGCCAAATATCCATAGCTATTGACTCAGTTCCAAAAATCACTTTAAAATGAATATTTCACAAAAAAAGAATTGCGATAATATTTCCATAATATTTTTATAGCCAAAAATTACTTAACCAAACTTTACATAAATAACGATATATAAAACTTAAATCCATAAATTACTTCAAAGTCCATGTTTTATGCAAGCACAAGTTGTAGAATGATATTTTACGGAAGTCGTTCCATATTTTTTGACGTCTTCCCCACTGTGCAGGGTATTATACAGCAAACCTGCCTGGTTATTGAACTCTTACTTATTTTACTTGTAAATATTTGGAATGTCTTTCAATAAAAAAGTCAACACTTTTATAAATTTTATTTGTCACTGTATGTGCACGCTATATCCAAATGTTTCCGATGAAATATGTATTGTTTGGAGAGTTTATTCAAAACGCATAGACGATCCCTGATCAAATATTTTCATTATTTTGTGAATTTTGGAAAATATGTTTGAAAGTAAAAATTAAACACTCACCTTTCTATAGTATGACAGCCACCGCGTAACCAAAAAATATACATATGTACGTGTGACGACGACCATCTACCGTCGTCTATGTTTGTGTATGCGCTTAAATTTTTCTCTTTTAAGTATTCGTTATTAGGATTTTGGTATATTCGTACATACAACCATACACTTATACATATTTATAGAATGAAATTTAATAAATGAGCTTAAGTAGTAGCTAACACACACAAATTATTGAATAAATGAATGAAATGAATGAATGAAACTTTTTCCGATTCTAACTTTGCTTGATTGTGTTTTTGTACGTTTACGAATATTAAATTAAAATTCATTATGAATAAATAACAAAATTTCAATTTAAGTATGAATGATTGTATTTTAAATTTGTTTTGAACTCCTTTTTAATTGTATTCTCACATACAACTGTCATTAATTAATTATGTATTTTCTTTATATTAATTACGAAAGTGAAATGTAATTATTTTAAAATAACCATTTTGACAAATATATATATATATATATATATATATATATATATATATATATATATATATATATATATATATATATATATATATATATATATATATATATATATATATATATATATATATATATATATATATATATATATAAAATTATACAACGATAAATTTTTCAAATTACTTTTAATTACAAAAAAAAAATACAAGAATATACTCAAGATGCTGCATTTACTGTGGAACAATGTTAAATAACCATTTTTGTTCTATGAAGCAAAATTATAACTGGAATAAACTTAAATTATTTATATTTTAATTAGTTTTACATTGTTTTTTTTTTCAGTGTCTACTTAATCAAAATGTATTGTTCTTTTCTTTTTGACTGATTGGAAATTTAAAAGAAATCAAAACCGATCTTAAAACAAATAAATAAATGTAATATTTTACCGAAAAATAAAACGATGTTAAAATAGTTTAAGTTTTTTTTTAATATAAATTGTCTACTATGTTGCATTGAAAATCTGATTTTTTAATTAGAAAACTGTAATTCACTTTATCGTAACTTTCACATTTATTACAAACAAGTATACTAAATTCGACTGAGCCGAATCTTAAATACAGTCTACCACGAATATTATGCAAAAATTAGCATGAATTGAAGACATAACATGACGTAATATAATGCGAATTTTAATACAATATGGAATTAAAAATTTTATAAGCTCAAACGCGGGAAGGGGGGAGCAATAGCAAAATATGGACCGATACTAATAAAATTAATAACATATGTTCAATTGAAAAGTTTATCAAATTAATTGTACGATATTTCAGTGGAATTGATTCATATATATAGAGTTTTATAAGCTATAAACCATATTCTGAAGGAACACTATAAGGGAGCTACGTCAAATAATGACCCCAGCACAACCTAATTACTTTGGATTTATTATTGTATCAACACAAATATATATGGCTAATTTCTGAAGATTATCATAAAAATTCCGACCCATACAGGACACAGGTTTTGGAGTGTATAAAAAATTTGCATATTTCAGTCTATAATTTATTTTCTGTTGATCCAATTTTGATTTTTTTCTACGATGATGAAAAATATATACATGTATATTATAGGTTAACTTTTGTTTAAATCCAGTTATATTTTGTTGAAAAAATTAGAAAATGTATGAGAAATGATCTGAAATGATTTGTTCTTGGCATTACATTCGGAATGACAAATTTAATATACCCTCATTACCACTTGTGGTGATGGAGGGTATAATTATAAAAAATTTATTAAAATCGATGAAAAGTGATTGGCAATTGGTAGAATCTAATATATGATAATAGTATTTTTTAGTATAATTAAAATTTGACATTTATCTTCTTCAGTTGCACAACGATGATTTAACTGCACATGGACACATCATAGTGGTAATAAAGCACTTAATATGGAAGTACATCTTTAAGTTTTTATTAATTGTGTATGCCATTTTCAGTTATTAGCGGTAAACCTGACTCTAAAGAAAATTTTTAAATAACTTAAGAAAAAAGTTATTTGAAATAAAGTTATTTTCATATGATTATCAATTGAAAAACCAGTTTTAGGAATTTTGGGTGTGATAGCCGAACTTAAGGTTAATTTTTGAAAAAATCGTAGAATGACGAAAAATGCGACAAAGCTTATATTGTTATTGTTATTGTCCCAAACGGTTTCTTATTTTAACTAGTAAAAGCGGTTTAGAACATTAAATGATATAGACCCATATTTGGGACAGCATTTAAATTCAAGAGAAAATCATCCGTAATATTTTCAGTTTTGAATTGAAAATTTTTAGCAGTAAAATTAAGCACAAATCGGTTCAGTAGAAAAAAAAATTATAGTTAAAAATACAAGTAATTTTATGGCGTATTAAGTTTTCCTTGTTATATTTATGAAAGGCTTTCATATATTCATATATTGTATGCATTTGTGAATGTATATGTGTGTGTGTTTACTCAAGAATTGCCAACACTGTTTCTCAAAGATATTAAAAAAATTTACATATAAAAATTAAATAAAGAAATTATGTTGATATTACATCCCCAAATGCACTCCACAGTGGTTCCAGGATGATTTTTTTGTAAATATAACTTCTGGCTGTAAAAACATCGTTTTTTCTGTACCGTTAATATTTAAAGAAATAAATTTGTCATTGGAATTGAAAATGTTAATAATGTTATTTGGTGACAAAATTTTATCAATAAACTAACGCTTTTTAGAAAATGTTACAATAATATTTAAATTTTAATAAAATTGAAACAAGTAGTGACATTAATTTTATATTTCAATATAACAAGATAATTAGAAAAATGCCAATTTTCTAAACAAAACCACAAATAAATTTCACTTTTAACGGATTCATATGTTTACAATAATTTTTTTATTGGTCAAAAATGTACCTACGAAAAATTTAATAACGACCTTGTATAATTTGGTTTTTTGATTTCTGCTAAAGAGTATAATGCAACAGTATGATAATGATATTTATGTGAGAATTACTTTTTTTTGTTAAAACGTCGTTTTTTATATATCATTTGGCGATCGAAAATTCATACATCGATCCTTATATATTTATCTTATTTAAACTAAAGATGAATACATTAAGAACAAATATACGAGATTTACGCATTTTAAAGTGATATTTGGAAGTGGTGATTGTATGAACGTTAAATAAAATAATGAAAATAATGGATCGTCATAAACTTTGGCACCTTGTTTTAAAACATAAAAAAATCTTTTCATATTTTTTTATTTTTATGGACAAAAAACCCCATTCTGGGTTGTTGTTTGAATAGGACCTATACCGATCCATTAATCAAAACTGATTTCAATAGGTTTCATTCTTGAAGTAGAATAATACTGCGTGAAAAATTTCATTGAAAAAACCGGCACTAAAATACTAATTTTAGACGGATTGGGGGCAATCGACCCCTAGTGGATATGTATTTATTAAAGTATCACATACTCTCCATCTAGTTTCGTATCTTGAACCAGTCCTTATCAGTATAGAAAAAGCGTATAATAAGTTTTGTTACAATTTACTTCACCGCAATGATAAATGCCAAAGCCGAGCGCGAATATAATTGAAATCATATTTATTATTGAACTAAAATTAGAGGAAATGATTTATTACTTTTTACTTTGGATCATTTAGTTACCAATTATCTTCAGGAAATAACAAAACAATAATATTATTTTATCAAACAAAATTTATATAGCATATTTTTATATAAATTAATTATATTAAATAATTACTAATTTATTTCATTTACTTTGAAATGTTACTTATTGTATCAGTTATGACAGACTTCTTTGTTTGATTACATCTGTCACTACCTGTGATTAGAACATTGACAAACATACATACATACATACATACATACATACATACATACATACATACATACATACATGCATACATACACACGTACATATATGTATGCTTATGTAAATACATAATTTATCATTGTCGAACATAATTATAATATTTTATCAAATATTTTTCTTGGTTTTTGTTGGAAAGTATGTGAGTTGATGACGTATTAAGTTCATACAAAAATTTGTCCAGTTTGCAGAAATGATGGCAACAGTTGATGTAATTATACTTATCAATAAATGAAATTGTGTACAAAGAAAAAAGCTCCCGCTTTTTACTTGTTGCGAAATCGCTCCTATACACATTTCAATCCCAATATAACACTTCATTATATAATTGATATATATTCAGTTTATGTTAAACATTTAACAGAATTTTTAATTTACATTTTTAAAAAATATTTCATTAAGTTTATACACAAACCACTCACAGCTTTTTTCATCTACATAAAGTGAATGAAAAAGCTTTTATATGCTATAAACGGAAATAAAAGCTTTGAAAACTTCTTGAAAAATGCTTTTTATAAGGTTTGGAAAAATGCTTAATGTAGAAATTCTGAAAATTAAAATAAAATCCACCATGAATACATTAAAAATTGAATTCGTTATATAAAATTGAACGAATTTTATGTGAATTTCAATAAAAAATTTGAAATATTTGCTAAAGTATTTTTCAAAAAAAGATTAAAAAATAATAAATCTTCCCCTGGGAAGTCATAGATATAGAACGATTTCGACAAAATTTGACACATGTAATTCAATAATATTAAAAGAACGGTGTGTTAATTTTACGAGGATCCGAATATCACTTTGAAGTGAATAACTTTGTATTGGAATATTATTTGCCTAAATTTAGATTTATATATAGAGAAATTAATGTTCGAAATTTTACGGTGGTCGGTTCATAACTTCCTATAACAACATATATCCAAGCAAAAATCATTTTCAAATGCATAAATCTCTCTTAGGAATAACTGTGTAACATAATAAACTTACTATTCAATTATATTATAGAATAATGCAGTACATATTTACTTGGAAAATGTGCAAATTTCTGAAGAGGGAGCCAAGTTTCAGTAATATTTTTTAAGGGTGGAGTAAAATTTTTATTAAATGATAAATTATTGTACATAAAACTATTTAACTATAAGAATTTGTCAAAAATGTTTATATATTATATTTAGTGCACTAATTTAAAAAAATTGTAACAATTGACGTTAAAAATATTCTATAAGAATTAAAGAAAAAAAACAATAAAATTATTCACATTTTTTCATTTCAAAATACCCAAAATTCCAATCTAGGAAAAACTCTTTAAATAAATTGCTCACCCAGACTTTATAAAAAAAATCCATTTTTTTCTAAATTTCTAAAATTATATATATATTTTTTTAAGTTCTCATAGGTATATGGTTATTACAATTGGTTATTATATTGGTTATATTGGTTATTATAATTATTTCGAATTTTGTACAAGTTTAAAAAATTAAAAAAACCTGGGTTTAAATATCTTTTAAACTATAAGAGTTATCCAACACATATTAGCGTATTTTTTAGAGAATTATAAGAGCGTAATGTATACACAATTGTTTAACTAAAATCATAAATAAATTTTTTGTCTATTTTTTTCAATTGTCATATCGAGGTGACCAACTTTGAAGATTCAATTCCCGACTCACTAGAAAGATGCACTTTCCCAAATCAATTGGAGATACCAAAAATGTCCATGTAATTCAATAGTTTCAAAGTTAAAGAATTATATCCAAAAGAGCCTTTTTAGGACAACTAAGCAGCGTATATGTGATATTTATGCACTTCATAATGAAAATTTAAAGTGATTTTATTGAAAAAAAAAAAAAATAATAATAAAAAATAAATAAATAAATAAAATAATAATACGGTTACAAGGACATCGTAGAAATAAATGATGCCACACGAAATATAATTAATAACTTTGGTTCAGAACAACCAATTTTAAGGTCAGTTTGTTTTGATTTAAACTTTCAGGAAAATAGAATTTAATTTTTGGTAATTTTTAGATCTTCGATATACTAAGAAGTAGATAATATATTTTTCATTAGTCTTTTTCAAGAAACATATTAGATAAAATAAATCAAAACTGATGCTTAATTCAGGAAAAGGTAATATTACATTTTAAAAATTTATTTTTATGTTTATTATTAAGTAGATAACATATTTTTATTTTTGTAAATTATATATTTTTATCAAATATGTAATAAAAACAACATATTTTTATAATTCTAACATTTTTTGTGACTGAATAGAAATGTCAATCCATCAGTCTGTTATTTAAAATTGAATGATTAAAAACTTAAACATTATATAGATTTTAAGTTTTGTTTGTATATATATATATATATATATATATATATATATATATATATATATATATATATATATATATATATATGAGCATAAATGCCATTAGTGTAGACAAGTAGTGTTTGTGCACAGATCTGTCAAAGTTGAACTTTTTTACATAAAAAGAAAAGTTAATTCATCTATTTATTGAATGATTATTTTATATAGATATATATATATATATATATATATATATATATATATATATATATATATATATATATATATATATATATATATATATATATATATATATATATATATATATATATATATATATATATATATATATATATATATATATATATATATATATATATATATATATATATATATATATATATATATATATATATATATATATAATATATATATATATATATATATATATATATATATATATATATATATATATTAATATTTAATGAATTAATTTTTCTTTTTTATGTAAAAAAGTTCAACTTTGACAGATCTGTGCACAAACACTACTTGTCCCAGACTAATGGCATTTACTGCTATTGATACATAATTTTGACTGCTTTTATTTGGCATATAAATTTTATTAAAAAAATGAATTTTCAAAATCTAATTGAGAGCCACTTTTGACTCATTTTACCCCAACTACGCGTCGTTTTCAATTCAATGTTGACGTTTCAAAAAATCTTAATTTTAATATTATTGAAAGAAAAATTAAATAAAAATATATAAATTAATTAGTATTTACTTTTTAACAACATTATACCGCACAAAAATTAATTCATTTCACTAAATATTTGGTTACAGCATCTACTAACATGTTTAATTCTACATTTAATTCTAGAAATATTGCCACGATCCTAAGCAAGAACTATATCAGATGATCCAAGTACACCAACAACTTTTGGAGGAAACGATAAGTGATTCGTCTAATCAGTGTATGAAAAAATAAAATTTTAAAATAGTTTTATTATTTATCCAAGTTCGAAATATTAGTGCAATAAGTCATTAACGATTTCCCCCAGGTCTCATGAGTATGGATACATTAACATTTTTTAAAACGATAAACTACTACAAACTTTTTTGATCGATTTCATTAATTATTAGAAATAAATAGAAATATCCACATACAATTACTTATTTATTTATATAAAGACGTTAATTATTTAATATTAAAAAATATAGAAATTGTAACTGTTTTAATTATTAGTTTTTTTGCAAATAACATTATTTATAGAATAATAAAATATAAAATATTCAAATAATTAAAAACTTTTACTTACAGAAATTACTGGTTACGTATAAACTGTTAATGCTCTGTAATCCAAAATACAATAAAAATTTTAAATACACTTTTAACATTTTTTTATTTTCTTTAAAATGTCAAACAAATTATTTATGTCTGAATATTATTTATTGAAAAATCTTCTTTGAAATTTACTTAAAAATCTTACATTTTTTACAACAAACACAATTCTCATTAAAAGAGAATGCAAAAGACAGGTCAACACCGTTCAAAGGATGTAACAAAAATATGCAACGATTTTTTTCGAATGCCAGACGACAGCTACCATACAGCCCAATATTACATGCATATAATCGTCTATGTATTCATGCATTTTCAAACAATGAATAAATAACGTTATAAAAAATTTGAAATAAAAACACAATTTTAGCACCTCGTTCATCCACAAGTTGAATAAACTCTTTTTACCCTTAAGTCTCGTTGTTCAAGTTTGTACTTCTTTTAAAAAATATTCAACATTAAAAAAGTAATATATTCCGTCAAACCCTACTATGTAATATTCTTTACCGTATTGTTTTTTATATATGGTAACTGCAATGTGAGCTTTTGAAAATAAAGTGAGCTACCCTGGTAAATCAGCCAAATCGATTTGAGCTTAGTTTAACATATAATATTACGATACCAGCCAACGTGTAAAGTTTTTGAAAAATATGAATAAATTTCAATACGTACATATTTGTATATTACGCATATGATTATTAAGTAAATTCATATATAGCTAAGTCAACAACCCTCTATCTCTTTATTATGATCAATTTCAACAGTTGCGCAATTATAACAAAGAGTTGCAATGTTTATATCCTTATTTCGGATATGGTCTTAATATACATCAGTGTATCGAAATTTATGTTTATACTTTTTTTATAAATTTATAACATTATTGATAATAACAAAATTCGATACACAATTTCTTTGGAAAAGTGCGGAGGAATCGTTGAATAGGTTTTATTACAAACTAGCTATTACCCGGTGCGATTTGCTGCACAAAAATTCTACTCCCTCATAGATTCAGAAACAAAATTTATAAATCGCGAATTGTATTCAAAAAAAATTCATAAATTTTTTCAGAGATTTGGCGAAATTGGAAAAATTTACCGGAATAGTACTTCATATATTTGATATCTAATATTTGGTTTTGATAGAAGGCAAATCTCTTCCTAAAACACATTCTGTTAAGTAAACATCAACAATCCATTGGATCTAAGTTAAAGAATTCTTACTGTAAAAGTTATTAAAATATTCGTCAATTACGTTCCAAATAGCCATGTATTAATTCACTAAGCAATTCTTCAAGAGACTAATTGGAAGGAAATTTTCTAATCCTCGCTGTAATAGTTCTGCCAAATATCGATTTTGTACGGTAAAACTCTTCCGTGGGAAAGAATTTTGGATAAAATTTTAAATACCTTTACTTTTAATCTCTGATCCCCCTGATCTCATCTGTCCTATATTTTGTTCAGTAAAACAGTTCTTTGAGAAAGTGATTGCGACCAAATTATAAAAACTCTTTCTGAAGTAGTTCTTTAGATATTCAATAATACAGAAATTAAAAATTATCGTCTTTGCAAAAACAGTTCCGAATTAGCTTCCTGGACGCATGTGTTTTTGTAAGTCTTCATTAACAAAATTCATTCATACAAAAATCGTTAAAACCTGTTCAGATGTAAGATTTCTGGATCGTTTTAAATATCACCTATCACTGTGTTAAATTTCATTGAAATCCGAATAGTCCTTTGTGAAGTCATCATTATCATTTCTTATATATATCACCCAGTGTTTGATTTAACATCCTACAAACAAATGTATCAAATGTATCGTCCTCTATTCCACATCTAATTGATATAATAATTCGTTATTCGAAATTTGGTAATTTTAAATTATTTGAACAGTTAATCAATAAACCATCATCAATAAGAAGAATAATACCATATTCCAGAAAGAAGTCATGAATCGATACTGGTACAATTTCACTCTAAGCCCTTTAAAATATTATCATTTTGTATAAGATTCGAAATTGAAATTGGGGTTTCTAAATTCTATTCAAATGATTAATAAATGCAGATTTTTATTTGTGATTAATTTACGAAGTTGAAAAGTTTACATTTTTATAAACGTTTCAACGTTTCAACGATCGTTACATAAATTAAATCATGCGTTTTTATTGCTCATTCTCTCAATCATTCATTATTGCGTCAAACTAATGATCGCAACCTTACTACTCATACAAATCGAACAAACTGTTTGTTAGTTAAAATATATTGGAATCCTAAAATTTTAAGTAGTTCAAAAGGTTTGAAAATGATTGCGTGATATGGAACCTTGTACTTTTTTGATATTTTAATATTTATTCGGAAGTTTATTTTCAAATATTTGCTTCTCTACAAAAGTAAAAATAAAATGTAGATAATTGATTTTAATAGCGGAAATGCAAAATTTGAAATCAATTTTCATTAATTATTTTAGGTCATTTCACAGTAAACTGCGTTAAAGATGATATAAATATATGCGCTTATGTCAATCTATTGTCATATTGTGGTTATTTAGTGCAGACGTTATCGAAGTTTAAATCTTTTTGATTTTATTATAATTTTTCTATTATATTTAAAATTATATACAAACGTGCATGCATGCTATGCTATGCGATGAATATATATACATATATATATCGATCTATCTTTGTGTATTAGTGGGAATGTTTATTTTCATTTTGTTTTTATTTTTCCTTATAAATCTTAATTTATTCCCTTTTTCTTGTTCATGAAATATTATGCATATACAAACATGTATAAATATACATGTATTTAGTGAAGCGTACATAACATGATATTATATAGTAAATATGGTGAATATTCAGTTAATGTGATGATATTTTTATATGTATTTATACATACACTGTTTATATTTATATGTATGCGAATAGTATGAATGAAGTATATAGACTTCAACGTTATTGCTGTTTAGCAGCAATAACTGTTCTAAGCAAATAGAGACGTAAGGACACAAAAGGATTTTTATGCCACATCAATACATTGATTTTCAATAAAATCAGACTTTATTTTCATCGAAATATAAATCTTTATTGAAAATAATTCAAAGTCTGATAAATAAGCAGTAACTTAATGCTGTTCTTATGTGAAAAAGAAATTAACTCAATACAAATGGTAGTTATAGTCTTATATTAAAGTATATATTAACATAGAATTTATATTCAAAAATGTATACACTGATAAATCGAAAATGTTTAGAAACATAATAATGAAATGTCGATCGATATTGTTTATCTATCAAATTAAATCAAATGTATTAATAAATATATAGTACTTTTATTTGCTAATGATGATGTAATTCAAGTACTGTTTTATTGTTGATCTGCATAAATAACCGAGAACATTGGACATTAAAATATCAGTATGGTACAGTTAATTTACTCTCTTCACCACTTGTAGTGTGGAGGGTATGAAAACAAAAAATATGCTTGTTATAAGCTAAAAATTGTTTTCCGGGAAGTGGTCTTATATGGGAGCTACAGCAAAATTTGGACCAAGATTATTCATATTTATATTATACTTTGATTATAGTTAGAAAAATCATTGTGTTAAATTTCAATGGAATTGATCTTTATTTAAATGTTTTATAAACTCAAACCCGTTTTCCGGGAAGGGGCGTTATATGGGAGCTATATCAAGATATGGATTAAAAATTAATTGTGCCAAATTTCAATAGAATTGATTCAAATTTAAAAGGTTTATAAGCTATAAATATAATATTCCGGAAAAAGGCCTTATATGGGAGCTGGGTAAATTAATGATCCCAGAACAATATGGCTTCTATGGATTTATTATTGTATCAAAATAAGTATATGTGACAAATTTCAGTAAATTATCTTAAAAATTTCGGCCCATATGACACAGAGAGTTTGGGGTGTATCAAAATTTTGCATATTATAGCGTATAACTTTTTTCTCTTAATCAGATTTTTATGAAAATGGAGCACGTATAACTGTATGCTAAAATTTAATTTTTGTAAAAGTCTAATAACAATTGTTAGAAAAAAATAGAAGAGTTCTTTTTTCGGAATTTAGCGGTTGTTTCAGATATATAACTTCCTTCCTCAGTTTTTGAGATATATATAAATAAATAAATAAATAAATAAATATATATATATATATATATATATATATATATATATATATATATATATATATATATATATATATATATTATATATATATATATATATATATATATATATATATATATATATATATATATAAAAATCGATTCGGTTCAACTGTGCATTCTGATATTGTAAACACTTTACATGTTAAAATTTTAGGTATATACGTTTTTTAGGACATGGAAGATGCCATTAAAATTGGTGATGATAAGTTTACGATTTTAGGATAGGAAAATTTCTCCCAAAATGAATTTTAAGCTCGCATATCACTTAAATATTTGCTTAACTATGGAAATTAGGTAAAATAATTTTGCATTAAACCATAATTTCGAATGGCTCTCACAATTATCGAAAGCCATAAGCGAAAAGCGATAATATAGAAGAATGTACCATCATGAAGAAGGTCAGCTCCAATACAATTGGATTCGTGAGACAATTCCTAATTAATCAGTTGTCGAAATGGACGGCCTTTTCACGAAATCTCACCGTCACTCTGATCATATTTTCATCAATCATCTCAAAGTTGACCCCAATATATAAAGACATAAAAGACGGACTCCAATAAATTCCTCGTTATCGATTTTATTACTTTTACTTATTTTAATCGTGGAAATTCTAATCTTACTACCATATTGGAATTATGATTCCATTGGCATTTCATTCAAAGGAAATTTAATGCATAATTACATGAACTTGTTTATATTTTTGAACATTTTCTAAAATTATTAGATGATGGATTTTTATTGTTTTACTTATAGAGTGCAGTTTTAACTTGTGTAGAATAATCACTCTTAAAAACCGGTTAATGCATAAATTTCTATAAAACCTGTATGTGTATGTAACATCAAGATATATTCGCATAAAATGTGTATGTTGTGTGAACCATATGGAAGGTTAATTCAGTGGACCCATTCACTAGAAGTTTTCTTAATCTTTCTTAACCTAATCATGGTAGTTTACTTAATTTAAATATGTTTAATATCATTCTTAAAAGTTTATCTTTAAAATTAGCGTACCGGGTACATTAATTATATCATATGTGTTTAGTGTATTTATTACACCTAATACTTATATAACGTGTATTTAAAATACATTGTTATGTGTTCCATTATGGGAGGATTTAAGTCTTTTAGAAATTATGTATATTCATTTTAATGATGTTTGTCTAACGACGTCAGATTTAGCAATTATTTTGATATACAATTATTTCCTTAATTTAAGTACATTATGGATTAGATTTCTTTCAAATGGTTTCATGTTTATATATCACAATAATTCATCTAACCACTCACTTTAGATAAAAATGAAAATGTCAGTTTACTTAATATCTAAGGTGTCGACGTGTTTAAATGGAAAATAAGTAGACTGCACCCAATTCCTTTCTGTGCATGGATGTTTGTGTGTGTGTGTGTATATATATATTAAAATGTTGACTTAATGAACATTTTTTACAAAAATATAAAACTCATGTCGGTAGTCACGTAAATATGATAAATATATAAATGATTGTAAGCAGACACTTAAACGATTAATTCAGGAATGATAAATGAAGGTGCAGTTCTTCAACAATTGGTCAAATATAAAAATTGCATTTGTTTCCCAAAGTGTGTGTTCACTTGAACATGTTTTTATAAAAAAAAAAATTATAGGTGTGTTGATTTTTATAGAGGCAATGATTTTTAACAATATTAAAAGTTCAGAGGACTGCATTATAATGAAAGAATATGTAACACAAAGAAAATTACTACTATAAATAATGTATACACATCAGTGTTGCCAATTTAGCCATTTATGGCTTAATTTAGCAATTTTCACTCCCGTTTAGCCAACGAAAATATAATTTGCCATTAAATATTTTAAGCCATTTTTATTTACACTTAGCAATTTCTTATGGACATCAAAGTGTCCATAAAGAACTTGAAAAAAAGTACTCATATTTTTTTTAATTGTGTGTGTAAATCATTATCTGTAATAAGCGGTAAATCAGTCTCTAAAGAATTTTTTGGAATAAATTAGAAAATAATTTTCCAAAAGCGTAGAATGGCAAAAACGCCATAAAGCTTTTATTCTTCAGGAAATCTATGAAGACTAAAATATTCATTATATTTAACGAATCTGTTTTTATAAATGATTTTATTTTTATCGTGTCCCCACATCAAGTGATGGTGGTGACAATAAACAAAAGCTAAAACCGTCTGTATTTTGTTGGCACTCTTACATGCATTATATTTGACAAAGTTCAATGAAATATCGCCTAAGTATTGGTGTTGTCCTGCGAAGTTTCTTATTTAAAAAAATTCTTATTTAAAAGTTTAAAAATAAAATTTAAATTTTGCGTCACTTTTTTAATATATTTTTAGCCACCATTTTATAAAGTTTTAGCCACTACTGATTCTTAAGTACCAAATGTGCATATTATTATGTTCCTAATATCATAAATTAGACCCTCTCTGTATCAATTTATAGTTTTTGCAGTTTGTTGTTAATTGCAATGTTCTGTAGTTTTAATGATATAGTTTTTCTATCACTTAGATATAAAGGATAAAAATATGTGAAATATTTAATGTGATTTTGTAACCGATTGGCTAAATCCCAATAACCCGTACGTAGATTTTCAAAAAGCTGACTGATATATTATATTTTGCTTGTATTTGTATGAAAAGTATGATATGATACCAAGAACTTTATGTATCTATGATTCAGTAGGCAACCATGAACATATGTAGCCAATATTACAGTTTATAGTTTAAATTAATACTTCTAACACATCCCAAGGTAACAAGTGGTAATCGCGAGATGATACAGAGATTGTAATCAAATGAGGGAATTTCTTACACGCTCTAAGAAATACTGTGATATTTGAACTACATTATCATTTAAAAAAAACATTTCTATTACTTTTAACAGCAACGTTTTGGCTTTTAAATTTTGAACAGGGATAATTACCGGATACCACAGAAACGTCTTCTTAGAAACAATTGCCAATTATTTAATTTTAATTATTAATTGTTTAACTAACAAGAGTGCTGTCTGTACAGCATCTTCACCACCACGACAAAATTTTGAAAGACAAATTTAATTTACTTTCCTATCATAGTTTCAAAGATATGCAATATTGTAAATTTCTTTTGTAAGGTGGTTACCACTTTCTATGCCCTAACCATATATATATATATATATATATATATATATATATATATATATATATATATATATATATATATATATATATATATATATATATATATATATATATATATATATATATATATTCTGTGGGATCATAGATGACTTCATTTAGCGTTAGAAAAAAATATTTTAACAAAGTCTAATTAGAAAACGAACAGTCAATTAATTTCCGGTTCTCAGATATAATGGATTATAGAAATATGCCTGACTATAATTTCATTATTATTAGTAGTAAAAGTTTTGAAAAACTTTCTAAGGTCAAATTTCATAATAAAAATTTGAATCTTATAGCCCTTGACGATAATTTTCAAAAACATACTTTCTTGCGTTATTTATTTACCTCGAGATTAATTACAGTTATTTGCATTCGAATTATCAGCTTTCAAAATTTTGTAATAAATTTAAAATCAGCAAAATCGTTTCAGTATATAAAAAGTTATTAACCGATTTGATGATGAATCCAATAAGTTTAAGTGAAGAACTTTTGTATTATATTATATATGTACTTATTTACTTCATTCTAAAAATTGCTAAAATCAGTTCAGTACAAAAAAGTTATGACCAAAAATGTAACTAATATTATGACTCATTAAGTGTCCCTTTGGTATATTAATTAATAACATTAATAGTTAACACGCGCAAGAACGTACCAAAAATTATAATTTATGTCTGCAATGTTCCAATAATTAGAGAAGTTGAATGAACTAAAGCTATTATTTTTAAAGGTTTAATTTTTAATTTTATTTTTGGGTTTAGGCACTTGAAACTCTAATTTCAATAAATGAACATCAAAAAACTAAACAACAATTTTATAAATTGGCACCCAAACAAGGACCACGGTAATTAAAGATTATACTAACTTAAAGAGGATAACCCTTAAACCGGAAAGACCAAAAGTAAAGTCCATATAATTAAGCTCATATTTAGCGTGATCTTGAAAAAAACTCCAAGGAATACAGAAAAGTACAAATCGTCACGAAATTGTCTGTCCGTGACGAGTAGTAGCTGAAGAGCCCCTGCTTTTAACTACCTATAACCTTCTAATACAAGGATGCAACGAGTAATATTCTTGCAAGTGTATAATGATACTAATGAAACAAATTAAAATAATTTTATGTGATTTTTCAGGTTTTTTTAAGTGAAATTTGAATCTTATAAGAAAGAAAAATAATAAAAACTAAATGATTTAAATAACAATAAAATTTCTTGTGAAAATGTCAAATGTACAGGAGAATCAGGTACCATTTAACATGAGGAATTTAAAAATAGAAATTGGAATGTTTATAAAGAAAATCTGTTGAACGCATATTTAACATTTATAAATATCTGATGAGAGGAGCTCCAACATATTTTGGAATACTCAGCGTAAACAGTATGGCAAATGCCATACTAGAATCGTGCAATACACCCTAAAAAGTATATCGCGTTGCTTAACATTACATTATGCTGATGGGAGAGAATAAAGTACCTTAGAATAGTATCTCAGAATATCAATTAACTAATTCAGGGTAAAGAAACCATTCAAGAATTATGTCAAAAAGTATATAACCTTTTATCTCTTATACCTAATAAAGTTAGTGCTATTGATATAGGACTGGAATCATTATACCTATTAATTCAAACTTATAGAGACAAAGCTTTATATACCTAATAAGAGGCCCAAAAAGCAATTTAGCCTAGATATGAAGGAACTAACTAATTACTCCCATAATAGAAAATTTCTTTCTAATCTCATCGGAATCATTCAATATTATATTCTGAACGAGAACACATTTCAATACCACCTCGACCAGAGCAATAATAATGCAAGACAGTAACCTCCTTATGGATTTAACCATTAACATAATCAAAGAGCCATTCTAAAATATAAACACAACAACAAAACAACCACAATAACTATAGTACACCAAAACCTTTTACATAAACACCCAAACAATTTGAAAGTTACCTTGAAAAAACGCACGAAGAGGATAACATTTACGGACAAACATTAGATGAAATTCATTTTTGAACTAAACTTGTCCACCTTGCCATATTTTTGAGAA
>PYHX02000467.1:47221217-47687825 GCA_004302925.2 Cochliomyia hominivorax | reverse complement strand
TTTTGCAATTCTGAAAACAGCATCAATGATTCTTTCATTTTAAGGGTGACGCTGCCATTTTTTATGTTTAGGGAGAGTAACTATAATGACAAGCAGAAATAAATATTTCAAAAATTTTTCACTTTTTATAATGAAAATTTCATATAGTTGACTAAATATTTTAAATATTAATACTGCTACATTTAAAAAAACTATTCACCCCGTATATAAATAGTAAGACCTTTTTGAGGAAGGATTCAAAGCACCAAATGTGAGTTTTAAACAACTACGTATAATTCTTGAACAACTACATATAACCTTTTCCGATCTGGACTTAGAATGACGGCGCTATACATAAAAAATAATATTGGGGTGTGGTAAAAAAAATAATTGTTCATTTCTGAAAACAGCATGGCGCAATATTTTTTTTAATCTAAAATTTTTTAATTATTTCAATAATCTTCTACATTTGTCATGAATATATCTGTAAGTACATTTGATTATATTTATATGATATGATATTTTTATCTATAAATTTATAAAGTGGAATAATATAACATTATTTTACGATATTTACTTAAGGTTTCGCAAGTCACAATTATTTAAATAAATATTGTTTTGGGAAATTATTTACGTTTCAATTAATTTCCAAGTGACGGAGTTGTTAAAATTGTAAAATACTTTAAACCGTGACAGTTATTATGGAACAGGCAAATGAAGCGCAAATTATAATAAACAAAAGGAACAAGTGCTCGTAAGGTAAAAGAAATCACAATTGCAGAATAAGTTTCACACAAAATACTCAAATATTTATATTCACAATAAATAAAAATTTACAAAAAATTAAAGTGAAAAAAAAACTGAAAACTTTTTATTTTTTCACATCGTGGATTGGAGCTTTTAAGCCAGATTGTGTTTATGTAGGTGTTTGTAACGCATATAAAATACATTCGTATCCTGTAAAAATACGCAAATTGTTAGATAAGTTAAATCTAAATAATAAAATATTCGTGTAGCACCACTTCATTATTCTATACATGAGATATAATTCTATTACCTGTTCCATTGTATGTTTATTTTTCGATTTTCTATTTAGGGATATTGATTGTTTTGTCCTTCTATTCAAATATTGGCATTATTCCGTTTATCTATTGAATAAAAATTTAACATAAATTTATAAAATCAGCGACTTCAAATCAGGAGATTACAATGGAATCAATACAAAGTTAACTGTAAATGTAATGAAAGAATATGAATAAAATGAAGGTTCAACTCCTAATAAAGCTTTGGGGACCTTAAGAGTTATTTTGTCATTCTTACTTTATATAAATTTGTTTATTTGTTATTTATTCTTTTTTTTTTTTGCCAAACTACATTCAATTCAAATAAAGTCAGGACCCTTGATAGTGTCAAGTGCCTTAACAATATGATTTGGTAGAGAAATCTGTTTGTGTTATATGTTGGTTGACAAAGTTGCAGAAATCCTTGGGGGACATTTAGTGGCAGTTTGTATTGAATAGAATATACGAAAAAAATACATCTCATATGTAACCAAATTTATCAAAAAAAAAAAAAAGTTAAGAAAAATGTAAAATGAACAATATATATTTGATATAAGAACAACAACAACATTAAAATTTAAATTTAAATCGTGTTGAAAAATAATAACAATAACAAAGTTACATGTACAGTGTAAATAAATAAAATAGCATCAATATGTACAACTATAGCAAAATAAAATTTCAGTGAAGAAATAATTTGAAGTATTTTATTTTATAAAAGTGAAACTCTGATAAAAATCGGAAAACATCTGAATCACTTGGGTGAATCTGTGAAATATCACAGATCAAGCAAAACGACTAATATAAATACCTTCGGATGATTCTAGTACCTCAACTAGTGAAAGACGTGCACTAGGCACTTTTTATATTACCATACTAATTGTCCTAACCTTGAAAAATATCTATATAAACCGATCTTAGATATCGTGGGTTTAATCGTTTAAAATAAGGTATACTGTATGATGCTATTTTGTCGACCACAGTTTTATACGATTTTTGAAAATTTCTTTAAATTTTTCTTCTTACAAATCACCTTCTTTTGTGTACAAATTTATTAAAATCAAAGTATTTATGCGATAATGTGTATATTTCCGTGTTTTCGTATAAATTTTGAATATATTTTATATTTGTATATGAAGGTCTCAATGTTTTCTATTTCATAAATAAAAAAGGAAAATTCATAAATTTTCATTTATTTTTCCTTTTATTGAAGTGTTAACAAACAAATGAGTTAATGTAAAATGATTGAGTTATGACATATGGATAAAGTGTTTTGATAGATGTAAATATACAATCATATACATACATACACACATACATACATACATACATACATACATACATACATACATACATACATACATACGTACATACATACATATACATACATATATGAATAAAATATATTTATAGGAATATAAATTTGAATTCATATTTACTTACATACATACAGAAATATGAAGGGATCTGGATATTCTGATTTAGAGCACAGTTTAAGCCCACGTGTTTAAATAGATGACAAACGTTGATATATACGTAATATGTATGTTTGTATATGTAAATAAATTCAACAAGTATAAAATAGAATTTTTATTTTTAGATATTCAATATACGAATCCACTACTGCTGATAATAATATTCAACACTTTGGAACCGTTTTTATATCTTACACCACCATAAGTGGTGAGGGTGCTATGCGTATGTGCAGATGTTTATAACGGGCAGAAAAAATAGTCCTACCACCACATTTAAGTAAACCGTTCGACTCAGAATCACTTCCTGAGTATATTTAAGAGTGTCCGTCCATGTAAAGTTTGCAAATAAAGTGCAGGTAGAAGATTTGAAAATATCTTAATAAAGTTTGGCACGTGTGATAGGGTATGATAGGTCTAGTAATTCATATAAGTCACATACAAATGTCCCCCCGGAATGGGGGTTTAGTTTATAACTTTATAAATATAATACAATTTTATCAAAATTTTGCTAAAAAAGTCTTATTATATTCTGAAATGATGTGCCGGGACGAAACTATTAGAGAGTCGGTCCATAATTTTTCTTACTCTTCTATAACCCTGCAGAAAAAATACTCTTTAAACGCATAAATTTCACACAAATGTTAGTATCAAAGCCTGGTATCATAATAATCTATTGCACACATAAGCTTAAAAAGAAAACCAAATTATACGAAGGCCGTTCATAAATTTATTGTAGCAGTCATTGGGTGTTATATAGTCGGGCTTGAACGACTATAACGTTTTTACTAATTTTATCATAATAATCATGGGAGTATTTAACAAATTAAAAATATTTATTGTGCTTTGCAATTGTTTTAAAATGGTGTTAATGATTTGTTTTACGCAGAAATACTTTAATTCAGAATTGAATTGAATAAATTTATTTGTATTTTTTATACTCCCACCACCACAAGTGGTGATAGAGGGTGTCTTAAGTTTATCATTTGTAACGACAAGAAATATTCTTCTAAAACACCATGAAATATATATTCTTGCCTAATATCAAGGTCTGCCTCGATTTATTTATGTCTGTCTGTTGGAAATATTTGTAAATGTTAAGAAGTTATTAATTGATATAATAACTAAATTGATTTTAAAAAAATGTTTTATTTATTAACAATTTAATAAATAAATAAACCTTTATATGGTTGAACAAATTCTTAAAAGGACCAAATGAAAACTTTCGTGCATTATTTTACAGTACACAAGATTATAAATTTCTATATAGGGGTTCAAATCGAAACCGAAACATACTTTTGATTGTATCATCAAAGACGAATTCTATGAAATTGGTTCATTATATAACTTTGCTACAAAAAATCTTTATTGAAATTTTGGCTTAAAATTAAAAAAAAATCAACAAAAAAGTCATCAGTTAATACGGATTTCTTACAAAAAAAAAATAATTCCAAAATACAATACGAAGATCTGCTTAAAACTTCAGATTACAATTTTTCAAATACAGCCCAAAGGAATTGGTGTCCCCCATACAAAGCAGATATTGATTATTTTTATCGAATATTTTTTTTATTCTTTAATTCCATTTTATCACTGGCTCGTTTGGAGAATTAAAACTCTTTCGAAGCACAAATTTTTTGTTTACCAAAGTGACGTAATCCAAGTTTCTTGATGTAAATTTCAGTATTTTCTCGAGCATTAGCAACATAAAATATTTAACTAGGAAGTTGCAAAAAATCTGCCAAGACAGTAAGAATATTATATGCCATTATGCAGTAAGAATATTTTTTTAGAAAACTTACCTTTAATTTCCGTGGTCTACTTTTGGCCTTAAAGTTTTTAGCAGAGTTTTTATCAATAACTTTTAAGCCTTGTATGTTTTTAAACCTGCATTATTTTTAATTTTCCGTACCAAACAGTCCGATCACTAAGCTAACCGGCCGCTTTTCTACCTTTTGTGTTAGGAGTTCTTTTGAAAATGATTTCTAGTTTTTGGCTTTGGAAACATGTGAACCATTATTTTTACCTATACCAAGGTATCTATTAATAGACAAATTCTACCGGTAATTTTTAATAACATCGGAAACGGTTGGAGAATAAGCGGGTTTTGTTGAATACATTTAATAATTTTACTCATTATAATCAGGTTAACATAATATTCAATTGATTAATGAAATGTTTTACAAAGGTAACTTGATCAAGAAAAAAATTAAATAATATATGGGTTGAATATTTTAACGAAAAACGTGTCCTAAGAATTTTTCGATCTCACTCCTTATTTGAAAAAAAAAATATATTCCAAAAATTATATTGTTCTAATATATTTTACTAAGATTAAATTTTTGTGAAAAACTGAAGAATATTCAAAAGATCAAATCTGAGTCAATCTCACATTATATACTTAATACACTATTCATAATTCAAAACATTGAGTTAAAAAATAAAATTTCTAACAAAATTTCAAAATAAAAGAACTTAAGGAAGAGTATTTTATTATAATAATACACATTTCTAGAAACATATGTTTGTTACATTACGTAAATGTAATTATAAAATGTCTGAAAGAGAACTATTTCAAACCATTTTTCTATTTCATTAAAAACTGTAAATTCATTCCAAATTATTTCTATTGCTTTGGTTAAGCTTTTTTACCCAAAAATCGGTCTCTTATGTAAATTGCGTATTTTTAACCAAAAATATTCGTAAATATTCGTGCCTTAAAGGCTTTGTGAAAAATATCTTTTATTTATCCCCTTCATAATTTTAATTTGTGATATCACATTCCAAAGAGAAGTTACAATGAAAATGTATAAAAAACATCGGAATTGTTATTCCTTTCCAAAGACAATTACATTAACAGGACTTTTTGTCTACAAGAAAATACGCAATAAAAAAGGAAATATATAATTAAAAATTCTTGCCAAGGAAATGTTGGGCTTTATAAAAAATATTTAAGTATAGGTTAACACACACACACACATAAACATATATAAATATTTAGGTGGCACTTTTCAATAAAAATAAATTTAAATAATATAAATGACAATAACAGAAATGCTACGAGGCATTAAAGGTCAAAGGATTTCATTTATTTAGGAGTTTAATAAGAATGTAAAGGTCGTTGTTGGAATATTGGTGTTAAATTCTAAATAGCAAAATCACTCAAATCAAGAACTGAACAAAATCCGCACCCAAAACAAAATATTGTGGATTGAATATAAAAATATTATAATGCAGAAGTTAAGATTAGTATTATGAGTTTGAAAGAGTATTTTGAAAAGTGTTCAATGGACAGAAATACTTTCTTACAGACAATCAATAAAATTCTCTTAATTTAGAAATTTTAACATTTCAAAAGTAAACAATTTTTAACCATCGCAATTTGTAATAGAAGGTACATTAGCTTAGTCATTCAAAGAAAGAATTTGTCACTCCAAGAAAGAATCATCGGGGACCCCATAAAGTATATGTTCTTTCATCATATCACAATCTGAATAGATTTAGCTGTGACAGTCTCTCTATTGAAAACATATATAATCAGTTTGCTAATTAAAAACTAGCAAAATCGGTCTAGTTTTAAAGAAGTTACACCGCTTGAACTTCAGTACAAAATTTTGTAATTCAGACAAAAAAATTCTAAATCGGATAAATTGAAAAAACTTAAACTCAACAATTGCCAAATTTTACGACTTTTGTCAATATGAAAATTGGCTTTATTTTTAGGATGTTGAAATTTCATATATATTTGCAAGTGTTGCAGGGTATCATAGATTTAGCATAGCCGAATACAGCATTCTTACTTTTATAATATCGGTCCTTTCAAACGCAGTTAGTTAGAAAAATGCAGTGATCAGTAAAATTAAAAAAAAAACAAGTAAGATTGCTATATTCGGCTATGCCGAATCTTCAATACCCTCCACCGCAATTTCGTGTGAAATTTTATATAAAATTTTTTGTATATATTATATAACACAAAACACTTAATGAGTCATAAAATTAGTTATAATTAGCAAAATTTGGACCAAGATTGTTCATATTTGTAATATACTTTGATTATAGATAGAAAAATCATTAAAATTATTAATGGAATAGATCTTTATTCAAACGTTTTATAAACTCAAACCCGTTTTGTGTTATAAAGGAGCTATAGGAAAATATGGTAATAGGGCAAATTAATATAATATCTTCAGAATAGTAAGCAAAATAATTGTGTCGAATTTCAATAGAATTGGTCTTTGTTAATTAGTTTTAAAAGCTGAAAACTGTTTTCGGTGAGAAGCCTGATATGGGAGCTACACCAACATATGGACCGAGATTGTTCTAATTAAAATATACATTAAAAATAGTTAAAAAGTCATTGTACCGAGGAATGGAATTAGTCTTTATTTAATTGTTTTATAAGCTAAAACCCGTTTTCCGGGAAGGCGCGTTATATGGGAGCTATATCAAAATATGGACCCATGTTAATAAAATTTATAACATTTAAAATAGTTAAAAAATTACTTGTGCCAAATTTCAATATAATTGGTTCAAATTGGTTCCCTTATATGGGAGCTGTATGTGAGCAATATGTGGCAAATTTCAGTGAATTATCTAAAAAATTGCGGTCCATATGACACACAGAGTTTGGGGTGTATCAAAATTTTGCATATTATAGCCTATAACTTTTTCCCTGTTAATCAGATTTTGATGATCTTTTGCGCGATGATGGATCACGTACAATTGTATGCTAAAATTCTTAACAAGTAATTCTATAACTTCTGATTTATTAGTGATATTTTAAAAGAAATTCACACACTTAGAGCTAAGATGTTTTTAAGTTGGTGTACCGTCCCGTTGTCCATATATTTGTTGACTTTTTTTTAATTCGACAAATATTAATTTAAATCTAGATAAAAATTTTCAAGTCTAAATAAATGTTTAAACCATTTTACCACTATTTTATACCCTTCACCACCACAAGTAGTGAAGATGATATATTAACTTTGTCATTTCGTGTGTAACGCTAAGAAGGAATCATCTTGATAACTCATTAAGTATTCCTGAAAATCTTACTGTTAAAAAATAAATATAAATATAATCGGAATGAGATTTGGACAAAGATCTGCCCACATCAAACATTGGTAATTGGAAAACATTACCTTTTTTCTTAATCTCTTAAATTACAGACCTGAAATCATATTTAAATTATTCTTAACATATACGTAGATACTATATACTTACAAATAGATGTATATTTTCTACTTCTTTTAACATTAATTTATGGTATTGTTTTTTTATATTTGATAATCATTAAAAAAAGAACTGTTTTTATTTATTTATTATTATTTCAAAAAATTTAAGATTACAATTTGACTTATGGCTAATCCCGCGAAGCCTTACGGCTTGTCTGCAGGATGTATTAATTCTGTCACTGTTTCATTTTATTCTTGTTTTTTTTTCAGTGTTGTTGTGATTTTGTTGAAGGTATTTTAGATAATTTTGCTGCCGATGTTGTTTTATGGTCTATTATTATTTTTTTTTGTTTTCATAAATATTGTTTGATGAAATGGCATACAATTCGGTATTATGTTATTGTTGTTTTTGCTGAAGCTTTTGTTCATAATTTTGTTATTGTTATTGGTTAGATCACTCCAAGTTTATTAGTAATTTTTTAATTTCTTTAAGTTTTTTTTAAGTTGTTTGTTATGTTTTAATACTTCGTTGGGATTTTGTTTAAAATCGTTGGTAGTGCTACATAGATTGTATTTCAGCCATATACGTTAGAAAATTGGTGTGTTTTCAATCTGCCGTATGATCTTATCCATATATTATACTCATGATCAATTGGACTCAATTTTATGGAATTCTTTAATAAGGGTAGTATAGTAACTATTTTTTACATTTATGTTTGATGAATTGTTGTTTTGGTTTTTTCTAAGTAGAATTTTTAATGTGCTGTTTTGTGTTTTTTGTAGAGTGTTCTTATATTTAACGTTTCCCCACGCTGTTATGCCTTGTCTGAATTAAGATTATCCTGACGAAAAGTTCTCTTGGCGTAATATATTACAATTAGCACAATTACTTAGGTGATAGAGGATATATGATGTTTTTCTCAGTTTTTTTTTGCTTGTTCTAAACTACTATTTATTAATCTTGTAATGACCGGTGTTAAATATTTTGTGTTCACTTTTAAGTCTTTTGGTCTTATACCGTCAGCTCCAGGTCTTTTTCTTGATATTTAGATTTTTAAGAATATTGAAAATTTCAATAGTATTTTCCATATATATACTATTATTTAATGATGTATTAGTAATATTTATTGTTTTGATTTCACAGCAGTGAATAATTTTCTTCACATTTATATTGAAATGAAAAATTATTAGCAATTTTGTCTTGATTTTCGTCTTTTAGTTTTTTTAATATAAAAGAATCCAATAATGTCGTTTTTTAGTTACCACGCTACGAATATCGTTTCTTTTTTCATGAAATTTTAAACAGATGAAAGAAATGTTGTTTTGTTGTTGATGTTAATGTTCAGTTTTTAGCTGTTACAGAGATTGGTTTGAATGGCAAGTGGTCAGCAATATAATATATACTGCAATTCCTCCTCCTCTGTTTTCTTTATTTAGGTACACTGAGTTTTCGTTATCTGTAATATTTGTTTCTATTATGTATGTATGAAATATAATGTTATAACTTTACAAACATTTGCGATATCCGAATAAAACATTCTTTACTTTTTAATTAATAATTTGGAAACGGTGATTTATCAAGATATTTGTAGAAATCACTCTGTCCATTTAAAATATGGTCACAAAGAGTTACAACTATAATCTTTTCAATGTTCAAATATTCAATATTTTTATAAATTCCTTTATGTTTAGATATTTTTTATTAAATAATAACTTTTTAATGCCACCTGATGACTTCACTGTAAACAAATATATTAATTTTATATAAAGAGGTCATTATGGAATGAGATTGACATCTTTATTTCATAATTTAATTTTCTTAATCCTTAGAAATTTCTTGGAATAAGACACAAAAGTATTCACATGTTAATATTAGATACACATTAAAAGGACATAACAATTAAGGGAGCATAATAATTAAATTTTGTTTAATTCCTGTTTAAAAACCACAATGAAATCCTTATAAAGACTTTACCCACAATGTTGACCCCCTTTAACAATAACTGTCACTCTTTGTTGACACTGATATTTTCTCTCATAAGTATGTATGTGTGTATGAGAAAACTATGTATGAATATACCATATAATTGTGGGTGGCTCCTCGGGATGGACATATTTATCAAATGAACACCATATAAAATATAAATTACATATTAATTCGGAATCGGTGTGGCAAACATATCAAAGTGAGCAGGGTCATGTTCATGGACGTGTAAAGGAAAATAAAAATACATTTGAAATAGACATAAATATGTAGGTATGTTCTTTTTGTTATAGAATGTATATTTGTATATTTAAGTCAGTAAGTCAAACACAAAAGAATCCTTGACTATAGATATAAAAAGATGTATGTATGTATGTATGTATGTATGTATGTATGTATGTATGTATGTATGTGTGTGTGAAAGACTCACAAGTTTTTTTCTTTGTTTGGTTTTGTATTCAGAATGGTCAATATTATTCAGTTGTAGTGGGCAATAAATTCTATTGCTGAATAAATTATAAATAATAATATGAATTTTATCATCATTTTCAAACTAAAAGTCCACATATATTATGTTTACTTATATTTATATGTTCAACTTTTAATATATATACTGTACTTAGATATCTACGATCTCATATGTATCAAAGCTCAAATGGGCAGACCTTAAATTTTTGATATTTATTTTTAATATTTATATTATGTTAGCAAAATCCAAACTCCGATATTTTTAATGTTAACAGAACTTTTAAATTAAGAAATTTTATTATATCAGTTTTAGCATTATACTTCTTCCCTTGGTCGTAAATCATTCGCTATTATAATTTGCAATACATAACATAAAAAGATTTTTAAATTTAAAATCAACTATTTTTCTCGAACTCTATTTTAACGACAGAATGAGTAATTAAGTGAAAAAATAAATTTATCAAAGTAGTTTCGAGTATTTTAGAAATTCATAATAATTCATTTCATTTATATTTTCAAGAGTTTTGGAGGCCATAAGTTGCTTGCTCCTCTCTGCGGGGGGAAGTACACTGTAATAATACAGATGAAATAATAAAGATGACCCTTTTCGCTTTTTTTAAAAGAATCCAAATAGAGCGCACCAAGTCAAAAAAACATTAACATTTAGTGTGTATTGAAAATGAGGATTTAACAACTTTTTTTGATGAGAATACGGTCAAAATTTGTACCAGATGGAAAAATGGAATAATGAACTATATAGTTTAAAAAGAGGCCTCTATAAGAACTACAGTAAAATGTGGTAATATATTTTTGAATATATCATACATAAATATATAAATATAGGTACTGAGCTATAGATTTTAAGTAATTAAAAAAATTAATGTTTAAGGAATAATTTTCCTTAATGAGAGGTAATATTAATAAAATTAGATAGTTATATTAAAAACAATTATCTAATCGTCTGAATTTCGAAGGAACAGGTTCATATCAACTTTTCAAGAAAACAACACTATTCCTAGAAGTGGGATTATAAAGTTGTCATAACAAAATATGGCCCGGTAATTGTCAAACTAGATTCATATATTAAAGATAATTTAAAAAATTTGATGAAATTTAAAAACTTCCAATGAAGGCCCTTAAATTAGTAACATACATTTATGATAGTTTGAGCAATAATTGTATTTGTTTAAAGTTTAAAAGTGTTACGAGTTACAATTTTTCCCGGAAACGAGGTTTAACTAGCAGTTGCAGCAAAATATGGACAAAGCACAAACCCGTTTTCCCGAAAGGGGCGTTATATGGGAGCTATATAAAAATATATACCGATATTAATAATAATTTATGAAACATATTTGAACAGTTAGAAAATTAGTTGTGCTAAATTTCAATATAATTGATTGATATTTAAGAGTTTTATAAGCTGTGAACTATATTCCGGGAAGGAGCCTTATATGGGTGCTAGGTCTATGAGTTTATGATTGGTTTCTATGAGTTTGTGATTGTATCAAAATAAATATAAGTGGCAAATTTCAAAAATATGTTTTAAAAATTGCGACCGATATAGCTCACAGCTTTTGGAGTGTATCCAAATTATGTATATTTCAGACTATGTTTTCTATTGATTCGATTTTGGTAATTTTTTATGTACGAAGATGGAAAACATATATCTGAATTTTATAATTAAATATTTTTAAAATATAGATACCTTTTTTTGAAAACAGTCTACAAATTCTTTGAAAATGAACCGATATAGAATTCGGAGAAATATACTAGGCGTGAGAAAGTTTCCAACAGACAGACGGACATAGCTAAATCGACTAATATTTTGATATGATGGAAGTATATGATAACAATTTTATTTATTTGGCGTTACACACGGAATGAAAAAGGTTATATACCCTTATCACCACTTGCGGTATAAAAATTATAAAGCGAGATTAAAATTGAAAAATAAATTAAATTAATTTTTAATTTCTTAATGTTTTTATTATTCCTTTCTTTATTTATATACAATAATATAAATAAATAAATAAATGAATAATAAAAACATAGAGTATACTCTCTTACTTACTTTTAATTGTTTCTTTAAGAAATATTACTTAGTATTTATTATAGTTTTAACATAATCATCATTATCATTGTTGTAAAGTAAAAAAAAATGTTTTAAAATTTTTTAATGAAAAAAAAAATAAAAAATAATAATTAAATTTAAATAATTACTTAATAAATATTTTGTAATATTTAAAGTTTTATTCCCTTTAATTCTTGTAATAAAAATATTGTTAAGTCTTCCCGGCTGCTAAGCAAAAGTAATTTTAATCTTTATGTCAATTTGAAGAAGAACTGACAGAAAGATTTGTGTTGTTTTCCTGTAAAAATCTCTAATGAGGCATGACTTTATCCAATTGTAAATATGCGATATAAAATTGCTCAAAATGGTTTTTCTTTGTTCGTTAACAATATCGCTTACAAATATTCACACAAACGTAATATAAACACACACACACACATACTCACCCACATATTTAGTAAATATTATCATTGACTACAAATAACAAACCTAATAAATAAACGACCTCTTGGTTATGCCAACTTACACAAACTACAACGAAGAAAATGAGTGAAAAGAAGAAACTTTTCTAGAGTCTTGATTTTACCAAAAATGTTTGTGTGTATCTTAAAATTTTCCTATTTTTCTTCTAAAATTAAAATAGGAAAAACGAAACATTTTATTTCGAGACTTTAAAAGGAAACAACATTTATACACTTAATAGATCAAGAGCGAAAGGAAAAATGTGTCAAGAAAAACTATTCACTCATTTATTATTTTTAATAATTTTAGAAGCCCCAGTGTAAAAAGATTTTTAAACGTTTGTAGTTGTATTTTTCAGGCTCTTTTGAATGCTGCATGTTCTACTAAAACCAACGTATTTTTTTTTGACTTAAAAAAAGGAGACTAAAAGTTGTATTTTTGCTTTTGCAAAAGTTGTCATTCATGAAAAGCATAAAACTTTTACCTAAAGGTAATGACTTAAATCACTTTCAAAAGTCAATAAACATTTCGTATTTTATGTTTATTTTTTTATGCGACTACAAAACATATTTAAAGTGCCATTGTGCAGAATCTTTTCATTTACTGGTACTTTTCTTCCCAATTTAGCCGCAATACTTATTTACAAAGGTATGAGTTTATTCGACGTTAAATAGATATAAGTTAATAGTGATGGCATGACATTTAAAATATTTTCGATGAAACAAACATGAAGACTACACTAAACCCTCTATAGACACTATTAATAATGGAAGCAATTAAAAATAATTAACTAAATTATTTGAATTTTTTTTGAATAGTCATCAGATTTACTATCACATCGGAATCATATTCAAAATTTTAAAGAGATTGGTTCAATTTTTTAGAAATCGCTTTAATGAACGATTTTTGTGTCAAAATTATAAAAATTCTGTATTGCATGTTTGGTTTAAAGGAAGGATGCTATTATCCAGTGACTTAGTACATATCTGTATGATCTATTATAGTTTCTAATAATGGATTAATTAATGTCTAAAATTCTATGAAATTCCCTTTCAATTTTATTTAATTAGGTGTAACAGTTTCAGAGATATACGATATTAAAATTTCATTTGGAAAAGAGTAATTTTATGTTCATAACGTTTTGTATGTATGGATGATTATACTCCTCCGATGTCTAGCAGACAATTTTGTAAACCATTTTATTTTTACTATGGAAGCAATTAATTGGTTTAGAGATATGCAACATTAAAAATGTAATTTGTAAGGAGTAATTGTATTTTATAAAGACAGTATTGGTAAAGAATTTTGGAATAATATAGAATTTAAAAAATTTGTAAATAATGTACTCAGTGTTTTATATACATTTCGTCGAAATACTAAGATTCTTATTAGTACATTTGGTGCTGATAAAAAGTTGTTATTGTAACATCAATTTATCATTTGAAAATATTTCAAATGACTTAGTGTTTTAATGAGTTCAATCTATATAAATTAATGCTTTAAAATTATTGAATTAATTTCAATTTAAATCATCTTTCCAAGATGAACACTTAATGTTCAAATAAAAATTATACTTAATAAATAAAAAAATATTAAGATGTAACATTTTTAACATACTAAATGCCATATTTGACTGTGCCGATGTATTGGAATATACGAAATTTCCTACAAACCGTTTTATAATCTTACGTAACTAATTGGAGTGTTGAAGATGGTACAACTGAATTTCATAACGTCTTTTTAAATTACAAAACTAATTGTTGGTTCCATGATATTGTTAATGTATTTATTGGAATTCTCAACCGAATTAAACAAGGACTTAAAATTAAAGTAATAAAATTCTTTTATGATAAAAAGTTAAAAAAATAAATAATTATACGCAGAAGAAATATGTTTGTTGTAACCATAAACGAGAAGCAACATACTATTATTATTAGACATTGTTACCGTGACTGAACAATTTTGTTTATTCGCTTTGAGATTTTGCATTAATAACAATAATTTTTGTTATCACAACAAAAAATTGCTATTCCAATAAAAAATATTGTTATTGTAATAAAAGGTTTGTTTATTCGCAATGTGTTTTTATATTAATATAAAATATTTCAAATTTGTAAACATTATTTATTTTAATTGTCCTTTGTTATTTATAAATAACACAAATAAAAAATATATATTTGCTCATATTCAGTTGTCAGTAAACTGAAAATAATATATTTTCCTGAAAACAATTGTTATCATAAAAAATCAATTTAATAGTTAACATGTTCGTGATAACATTAAAAGTTTACCGCGAATATATAAGAGTTTGCGACGAACATATTGCGAAATGACGTTTCTTTTCGTGTATATTGTGAAACATTTGAAAAACATTTACGAACATTTAGGAAACATTTAAAAAAATATATATTTTTAAAATAAATACAAGATACATAAGTAAATAATGTAAATAGAGTTGTGTTTTATAATTAATGTTAAAATTAATATTTTTAATCAAAAAAGTTATGAACATTAATTAAAACTTTATTTTTCAGTGTTCGGCTTAAAATTTATGAAGTGTTTCGTTTTCCTACATTTATTACCAAATGCGAAATGAAGAAAGTAAAGTTATGTTAAATAATAATTTTTATCCAGATCAATCAATCGATATTAGCAATATGAATATTATTGGAATGGAAGTGAGTAATAATGGCAATAATGTCCTTAAGAGGGTGCTATTTATTATTAGGTTTAAATAAGATAAATATAAGCAGAATTCATGTCATAATCAATTTTTAGTTTGCTTTGGGTCTACCTCTGTACCTGATAGGATGAATACTATATTTAATTCGGTGAAACAATCTCACAACAGCATGATTGCTACAAAGCATTAAAACTCTCGCTGTAATATTAATCTTTTGCTTCTTATTTAACCTGTTTAATTGTTTTAATTTAGGTTAAAGGTTCCATTTTATATTAGAACTATAGTTTAGTTGAGAATGCCGATTTATTTTGTTGTTCGTTTTAAAAATATAACAAAATTGAAATATTGATATTAGATATGCTTTGCAAATGGTTTGGTAAATAAATAATCCGGTTGGTCAGAAAATTAGGCAGAGAGCACAAAATTGTTTTTTTCTGTATTAAAATAAATATTTGTGGCAAATTTTAGAAAATTGTTTTTAAAATTGTGACTTGTATGATACACATATTTAGGTGCGTATCCAAATTTTGGATATTATTGTAAAAGTTTTCCACTGATTCGATTTTGCTGATCTTCAATATGATAATTAAGTATACAAATTTTTGTCATTGTTAATTATAGAAAAAATTTTATTTTAAATATTGAGGTTGTCTTTTAAGCAGAAAAGGTTTTTTTGGGAATAGGCCTTAGATGGAAACTACAGAAAATCATGGACCGATAATTGTCAAATTATCAACAAGATAGTGCAAAAATAATCATAATTTTTACCAGTGCAAAATGAAAATACGAATAAAAAAACATGTTTTTTACAAGAGCATTATTTTTTATTAGGAGAACAATATTATTAGTGCTGATAACCATAACTATTGTTATTAAAGCAAAACCAAAATGAGAATAAATTAATTTTAATTTTAAAGTTACGGTAACAATATCTAAAAACAATATATAAACGAGAAGCAACATTGTTACCGCAAACATATATTTTTTCTGCGTGAGATGATCGAAAGTCAGCATTGTCCCTAAACTAAGAAAGGTTATCATTTAGGAAAAGTTTTAGAGCCAAAAGCAATGTAGGTGTAAACGTTTTTCTACTCATTACAAACACTTACTGTAATATAACATTTAATGTCTAATGAACATCATGTTCATATGTTTCAATAAATCCATAATATCCTGTAACATGATAGATTGTTATAATGTAATTATTCAAATTACAATCTGATGGCTTAAGAATGTGTAACTAATTCTGACATTATTGAGGTAAACTACTAGACTAGACGCAATTTAAATGACTTACAAACAAGATAATTCTAAATACATACGTACATCTCATTTTCATTCATAATCTCCTTACAGACTCCTTGTACATACTTAAATATAGAAAATGTATATCGAATCTGTATGTAAATATGGAAATTTATACAAGAGTTCGGCTGCATACCTTTGACTCGTTTCAATACGCGTTTCAAAAAAGTGTTTATCTAAGCGTTGTTGTTTCTCCTGATGTTGTTCTTATTACTGTTTTCTTGGTATGTTTGGCACACATTTACTAAAATTATATTATCAGTTCTAATTACATTACATTACATTAGGTAAACATGTAAATTTGTAAAACATGTTTTTTGTTGAAATAAAAAAAATTTAAGGGGAAAATAATAATTTTAGTAAATTTATTCATATAATTTAATTTAAATAAGGTGACAAACATTAACAATTTAACAAATACTTAACTATTGAAAGTAGATATATATACACACACACATACAAATAGAAAGAAACACGCCAACATTTGAAAATAATTTGAAATTTTATGAAATTAAAACTGCGGTCTAGTGAATGAAGTAATGCATGAAGAAAGGAAGAATGTAATATTTAAATTTTATAATACTCCCAGGATATGTTTTACGCTCGATGAAAAAATACCAAGTGTGAAGAAAAGAGAAAGATACTAAAACAAACAACAGAAATAATAAAATGAAATGAAATAAAATAAATTGGAATAAGAGATGACAACAACAAAGAGATAAAGAAATATAAACATTTATTTGTCCAAAAGGACACACTTGGGTGCATTTATGGTAAAAAGATGGCGAATGTAAAATAACATTTAAGTTAACAGACAAATAACATTTAAAATTTCTCAAACATAATTTAAAGAATCCTTTTGAATAATAACATCATCGAAACATACAACTATCTGTACTCTTCGTACAACCTTAAGAGTAAAGAGTACAACTCTATGTTACCAACAAGAGAGCGAGAGTGTAACGTAACTGTGAAAAAGCTTTTTTATTATATGAGATGCTCTTAAATCTGTAGTATTGGATTTTTTGCTATTAACTGTGTGTGTTTTGTACATTGCTACTACTAGCATCCTTGCCGTAAGGATAAGCAAATAATGTGCGTGTCCTTATTAAAATCGTTACGTTTGTCAGTTCAACGCTAGTCGGTGTAGTAGTAAGTAATGTCCGTTTCCTATAAACGATTTATTACTTTACTTCGCATTGAACGTTACAAAAATAAAACTCGTCGTCTTTATTAACGTAAATATCAAAATATTCGTAAATGTGTCAGTTGAACGTACAATTGTTTGTGGAAAAAAGGAAGAAATTAAACAAATAAGTAAAATTAAACCACAATTTATACACAATACACACGGTGCTAACCATGTCCTTTAAATAAATTATTACAAAATTTTAGTGTGTTTCATTTAAGTGGTGGCGGTCTTTAATTTTCAAACGTGTTGCCAAAAGTGTCGTATAGTGTCTGTGGTTACTACATCATGTATGAGCTGGATTACACATGATTGAGTGTGTGAGTGAGTGTATAAAAAGCCGACAATTTGAGGCGTCAACATTTAACATGATTTGAATTTAATTAAAATAAAAATTAACTAAAAAAATTATCAAAATAAATTTTTAATAGTGAGTCCATTTTTACCGTTATAACCGTAAAACAAAATAAAGTAAATAAAAACAAAAAGATTACGTTAATTAAAGCTTTAAAAGAAAAATAAAATATTATAATTTTCAATCACAAATAGGACTCATTTCATTAAAATCTAAATTATGGGTCATTTAAATATTAAAAAAATCATATGAGAGCATAATTGTGAGTCTATATAGAAATATTCTTGTGTCCAGTTTGTGCAATTTTAAATTTTATCTTCTAAATAGAAAAAAGATGAAAATAAAACTTAATTTAATTAAATTAAAAGTTTATAAATTTTTATGAAAAAAAAAAACAAAATTGTCATAAAAAACCTTGTTTAATCCCCCTGATCCCTCACCCAGCAAAAACAAAAATTATCACAAAAATCTTGAAAAAATTTTGCTTGTTGAAATTATAAGAAAGAAAAAAATATATAAATATAAAAAATAATAATATTAATAAAATTATTCATATTATTGCTAATGATCCAATGAAATGTGAATAAAAAATAAAAGAAAATTATTATTAAATATAAAAATTTCAAAAGCTTAAATTATGAAAATATTAATATGCATGAATAAAATTCATGGATTAAGTGATTTTCCAGAGGAAATTTATTTATCATTTTAATTAAAACATATTTTAATATTATTAATTAAATTAAAATAAAAAGCACACATTAATTAAATAATTAATAAAAAAATTAAAAAGTGTAATTAATTTTAATTTAAAAATATAAATAGAAATAAATTTAATGAAAAAGTGAAAAAACATCAAACGCTAAAAAGTACTTCAAATATCAAAATTAACCTTAAATTTGTAAAAGTTTTAATTGTGTATCATTGAATAATTAATATCAACATTAACTCAATTCTTTTCCGAATCAAACATTTTATGTGAATTCAAAAAACGAAACTTATTAATTATGTCATTTTAATTATTCATGGAGCTGCTAAATGTTTTACTCTAAATGCGTAACAACGATGGATGAATAAATTAATTACTTTTCAAAAAAAAGGAGAGATAAAAATGGATATTAATTAATACATTTTTTAAAAGCTCATTTATTTAAAAGAAATATTAACAAAAGGAATAACAAAAAATACAAAAAAGAAAAAAAGTTGAGAATTGTGATGGCAGACCCGATGATATAGATCCATTAAAATGTATGATTGCCAAAAGAACTTTAGTGAAAAGTTTTATATGGAGCTTTAAATTTTAAATTTTTTAATAAAATAAAATGTGATTAAATTAAGTTATGAAATTTCCATAATTTTTCTGAAATTCACTGCTAAAAAATTGTTTATACATTATTTTTGCTGTATTTTGACCAGTTAAAAAACATAAAAAGAAAGTTTCATAATGTCCCACACCATGGATTTCTGATTTATGCTTCAGTGTATAATGCGTTGTTTAGATAATAACATAAATAAGAGATTTAATGCAATTTTCGGAAATGTTTTTTTTTTTTTTTTTTTTTTTTTTTTTTTTGTGAGAATTTATGGATATAAAATTTCCACTTTTTTGTCAAATTTCGTGAAAATCATTCTATATTCACAACTTTTATGAGCAAAACTCTATTATTTGTACCAAATTTTTCTTAAAAATTGCTACAATTATCCAGAAAATGGCTGTGCATAGATCGATATACTAAAATTATTTGGTAGCGCTATTACTTCAGCTTGTTACAAATAATACCGAAGTCAATGTTTGTGGCTTAGATATTACTAATGTAGGATATAGATTATGTGATCATAAGTATGAAAATAAGTCAAATGTTTTTCAACTATTTTGAATCATTTATCGTCTCATATCAAATTTGTTATTTTGGTAAATAAGATTACAAAATCAAAAGTTTATATTCCGAAGATAATATTATTCGAACATTAGAAAACCAGATTTTCTAGAATAATTTCGTTACGAAATTTTATTTCCAAATTTAATGTTTTCAGCCATATTCAAATAAATTTAAACTTTCACTCAAAAGAAGTAAATATTAGTTTAAGAATTCCGTTGCCCTTTATTTCAAATAATAAAAGATATAGTAGTACAAAAGGAAAAATTAAATAGTATCATACCCCCCACCATATTCCACCCTGAAACAATTGGGTTCTGTTTTACTTGTTTATTATATTATTAGTACTTACGTTTGAGTGAAATGGAAGGATATTCGGAAGTAGGTCCTAGAGTTAGAGAAGGTTATACATAAAGAAAAGTCATTTCCCCATATATTCGTCGCAACGTTGATATGCTCGCAGAAATCATTTATTGTTATCGCCAAGATGTTATTCGTTGCATAAATTTTATTTTGACAAAAATGTTGTTGCTTCATAAAATTATTTTTATAAAAAAAACAATATTGTGGTCGCAATATGTTTATTATTGACTGATCATAATTTTATTGTTATTAAACGGCACATTTTAGAAAGAACTATAACATTATTAAAATATAATAATATAAAATAATTCAATTCTAATAAAATGTTTGTTAATTCGATTGTGATTTTGGATTAATAATCGCCACTAAAGCTACAGTTACATCGATAAAAAATTATTTATTCACATTGCTATTTTGTATTCATCACTGTAGTTATCGCCACTAAAAATATAATTATTTCAATAAGAGTGCTCTAAGTCCAATAAAAAATGTTTTTTTTTTCACAATATTTTGTTATTTCGGTTTCTTCGAAAAACTGCAAGTTAATGTAAACCGGTTTTGGTTTTTATAAATAATAACCGGTTAACCAATTTTTGTATAAAATATTAAACGCGTAGAAAAATACGAAAGAATTTTTATTAATTAGAAAAACAGTTTTTAAAACCGCTCAATACTCCCTAATTATAACTAATTATATGTCATACAACGATCATAATAATCTGAATTTAAACAAGTACAAATGCGATATTATTTGGCTATGCCGAATCTCTAATATCCTACTCGACTAATACTTTAAACTAGATTCATATGCTAAAGATATTTTAAAAATATTGAATCAAATTTAAAACCCTTTTCTGGGAAGGGGCCTAATTGAAAAAAGGACATGAGAAATAATTGTGTTTAATTTCAATAGATCTGATTTAAGTTTAAAAATCTTATAAGTGTAGCAAATTTCGGCACGAATTGCCAAGAAAAACAATTGTGTGGAACTTCAATGGAATTGGTCGTTATTTACTAGTTTTGTAAGCTGAAGCCTGTTTTCAGTGAGGAGCCTGATATGGGAGCTATGGAATTGGTCTTTATTAAATTATTATATAAACCGTTTTAAGGGAAGAGAACGAAAGTTATATGGAAGCTATATCAAACTATCAAAATATGGACCGATGTTAATAAATTTATAACATATATTAAGAATAGTTAGAAAATTAATTGTGCTAAATTTCAATATAATCGGTTAAAATTTAACATATATATTAAATATATTTTATTGTTTTATATAATTTATTGACTTTTATGTAAACATTATAGTAAATAAACTAATTTAAAGTCGATAAAGTTACTTTAGTAATTTTTAAGATATGACCAATTTTGGATGGAACTTCTTCAAATTTGCTCATATATTCGCAAAAATATTTTAATAATAAACAATTCACTTAAAACATTGTATGGGGATTAGCAAAATATTGATATGATTTGCAACAGGAGTTGTTCCTGCCTGAGGATATGACAAAGTTTACAAATATCAAAAACTACGACTTGCATTGCTTTTAGATCGTGAGGTTATATTAACTTTGTCATTCTGTATGTAACCCCAAGGAAGAAATATCTTGAACTCCATAATGTATATATATTCCTGCAACACATCAAAATCTGAGTCGTTTGAGCTATGTCCGTCTTTTTGTTTTTTGTCTCTTGCTGGTATGCTCACATCCGCAATAATTGTCAGAGCTTATTATAGTCTTTAGAAGTTTTCAATTTAAAACCAGCGCAAATCGGTTCAGTCCGTTAAGAGATATTGAAAGATATCTGAGACAACCTCTAAATTAAAGCGAAGAATTTTTAAAAGTTATCAATTATAAATCGACAAATTAGAAAAAATTAATTAAAATAAATTATATCAAAAAATATGTACCTCATTACTATTACAAAAATCATCAATATATGTTTAGTAGAAAACAAGTTATAGCCAAAAATAAAACTAATTTTATGACTAATTTAGGTTCCTTTGTTATATGTAAGAAATATATTCATATATTGTATGCTTTTGTGAGTGTATATGTGAGTTTGAATTTACGTAAAGTGTACAAATACGAAGCATAATTTATTTATTTCTTAGGAATTTAAGGTGGAGGGTAATGAAGATTCGGCATAGGCGAATAAAGCACTCTTACTTGTTTAAACTCATTTAAGTCTTTACATATTTTTATGATCATTAATTACCACAACAACGAAAATTGCCAGTTTTAATCCAAAACTTTCTAAGGCCTATATATTATGGTCTCCAATAAAATTATAATTTAGTTAAAAAGTATGAACGCTGGTATCAAAATTATAAGATCCACTATGACAAATTCAATTACATAAAACACAAACAACAATATTTTTAAGGAATAAGCACAAATCACAAAAACAAGTTATACAAAGTCCATTTCTTGATTTGATGAAATATAAACCATTTTATCTCTGATTGTAGCAAACATTAACACAAACGCATAACAATACCTCAATCGCATCTGTTGTTATAGAGAATAAATACGAAAATTGAAACTTCTCGTAAAATTAACTTAAATAAATTGCATTTGACAACTTTTACACTTTTTACTGAGTATAATTTGTATTTTCTAATAATTATCTGACATGAAATGAAGAAAAATGTTAAAAAATTTTTCAATTAAGTAGATAAACTAAAGTTACTGACAACTTCAAAAAAGTTTATGTGAGATATTTTACAATTTTCATATAGAAAAAAGCTAAATGTACTTTTTGTTAACATTTATCTATTGAAAATCTTTGGAAATTTCCAATAAACATTTAAGATTTTCTCAAAATGAAATAAAACATTATTTTATTATTATTTTCCCATCACCTTGACATTTATATTGAAATTAAAATTTTATTAGACCCTTTTCATGAATTTCCTTTCTCCTATAATATAAAAGACAAGCACGATTTATAATAAATAAATTTAGAATTAATTTACTTTTAATTTTCCTTATTTAAATCAATGAAATTTGAATAAAAAAACACTTTTGATCCATTTCTTCGCATTGAATGACAGTTTGAAAGGATATTAAAATAATAAAGGTTGTGTAAACCCTTTTATGGAATCAATTAATTGTTTAGTGATAAAATTCAATAAATAAATGTTTATCTAGACATAAGGAAAAAGTGTATAAATTAAAATCCCTTATTTTCTATTATAAACGTTAATCGTTATGCATTTTGTTTATGTGAAAATATCACGTCTCAATATCGTTCTGCTGACGATTGAAAATGGAAATTTTTCAAATTCATAAATATCAAATTCATAACACACACTCACAAACACATACTAACATCTTATATATAATATATAATCGGATATTAAAATCTTTGCATGACTTAAAAAGGTTTTTGACACAAAAAATATATTTTATTTAAAACAAAAGAGAAAAGAGCGGTTACCAAAATAGAGGTCAACACAAATCACTTTCAAATGCGATTAAGTTTAATTTTCTAAGAGATTTCTAAATTTACTATAAGTTTTATTTTTGTCCATTTGGGTATAACAAAAATATAAAAAAGGAAAAAAAATTAGCATAAATACTTAAACTAAAAAATTAAGACACACACACACTAAAACACCACTCTCCAGAACTAAAGTGTGGGATGATCAGGGATTTACTTATACTAAAGCAAAAAATTGAAAAAAAGTAGAGAAAATTATTATTTGCTTCTATGATTCCAAAGGGGATATCAAGAATTCCAAAAAACCACTGATATTATGAAAAACAATAAATGCTTATCAGGGCAGAAAATGTACTAAATTGTAGATGAAAATTTAAAAATAACCATAATATAGAATTCGTTTTACATTCACTATAAATAGATCAAATTTAATTTGGAATTATGGCAATAGATTTAACTCCATAGAGAAAAAAATCATTTTTGAAAATTGAATGTAGAATAAAAAATTAATTTTATGTTTTACAAATTCAGAATGTAAGACGTGAAAAATTATGAACCTATGCTTGCACAGTGGTTCCAAACTGCTTTATGTTTAGGAAGTCTAGATAATAAGGTTTTAAAATTACGTTTAAAAGTTATACAGTATTATATAAATAACACGTGGAACTGATATGTACTTATTTCTCCATGACACTTTATCATGGCAACATACAATATTGCTCGAAACGTAAGCCAATTTTATCCGATGTTTTATATGTTCTGTTAGTCTTTAACCAAATTGATCAATGCTTGGGATTATTGTGGTGATGAAACATTTATCCAATTGGTAATTCTCACACAATATAGTCTAACGTATGGGTAACCAAACTTTCCCAAAAGTAAAACGGTCAACTTCACTAACCGAAAAACAGTATTAACCCAAAACATTATCATGACAAATAAGTTGAAAAAATAATAAAACAAGAGAGAATTGCAATCAATTAGATCCTTAAAGGATTTTTGGTAAACATAGAATTTTAAGATGGCATGTATTAAAATAATCGTATTGAAGAACTAATCTAAAGCTTAAATTCATTTAATACATCCTTCAATAAAATAAAGTGTTTTTTAATATATTGAAACTTTTGAGGTGACCTACCAATGTAAGGAATATTTAGTTTGAATGCTTTTCTGAATCGAGAATGCGTTATTGCTAACATTTCAATATTTTGTACTATCTAAATGTACAAAATAAACTAAAATTACTTTTTTCTTTATCAATCATAATGAGAAAATTTTTTCTATAGTTAATTTTTGGCATCAGTCTAATGCTAAAATTGCTTAGGTTTCAAACAGAGATTTTAGTGTTCATTTTGTTTATCTTTTATAACTAGTTCAAAAGTGATTCAATTATGTGATAATTTTTGGACTAAAAGAGAAAAAAACATTTTTCAATAGTCTTTTTAGACAACTACAATCCCAATACTACTTCCAAAATTTGCCTTTTTTGTTTCGGCTAATAAAGCTTTTATATTGTGTAGCAAAATTATCCACGAATATAATTATGCCATTTAAACCATCCTTTTTCAAAAAAAATCATTTATACCCTACACCATCATAGGTTTTTGGGGTATTATCCGTTTGTAATAATGTACAGAAAATATGGCGTTACACCAGCCTTTCATATATGCCGTTTAACTCAGAATCGCTTCCTGAGTCGATTTTACGATGTCCATCCGTCCGTCTGTCCGGTTAGCTGCCCAAATAAACGTTGTGGACACTTTTCAAGTCGCAATTTTTGAGATATCTTGATAAAATTTTACACACATTATTATTTGGCCCAAGAAGCCTTTTGAAATAGACCATGTTTGGTGCAATATTTCTGTTACCTACAAATGACTTCCGCAGCTCATAAAAGTTCTTCCAAATTTGACTTTTATAGTCAAAAATCTCAGATATATATTGGTATTATAATAATAACTAGTAAAATTATGATAGGTATAAGTTTAAACAAGAGTCGGTCCATGATTTCTTCTAGCACCCCTATAACTTTTTTCTACTGCACCGATATTGCTATTTGATTTTTGTAATGATAAATAAATCAATATAACTTAATATTAATGATTCATTCTTATTAGTCGATTTATAATTTAAAATTTTACGAAAGTTCTTCGCTTGAACTTGGAGGTTGTCTATGATATCGGGCTACATCTTTTCATATATTGGATTGATTTTGCTGGTTTAAATATAAAGCTTCTATGAACTACATAAATACGCAGGACTAATTTGATTGAGTTTTGTCAATTATTTTGGTCGTGAGCGACGCCAAATTTCATCAAGAGAACTATAAAAGGACGACCGGAATTTTTTATTTCATTAAAAAAAAGCCAACAAATTGATACGTGATTAAGAAACATTAGTAATCAACAATGCCCTAACAATTGATCAAAAGTTAAAGAATTTTCAAAAAAAAATCAAATCTTCCCTATTTTGAAACATTCAACTTCTAAATTCTGCTATTAACCCCTAATATTATTATTGTTATTATTATGTAAAACATATACAAACATAAATTATGGTAAATAAATATTAAAATAAATATTAACATTAGTTAAAAAGAAGTGTAAAATATTGGCATTGTTGGAATTTCTGGACTCTATGTTGTATTTTGTGTGTATATTTGCTTTTATATATATATATATATATATATATATATATATATATATATATATATATATATATATATATATATATATATATATATATAATTCCATTAAAATGAGTAAAATCTAATATTATTTATTCTTTTGATATATCAATATATATATATATATATATATATATATATATATATATATATATATATATATATATATATATATATATATATATATATATATATATATATATATATATATCAACTTAAAAATTTTTTTATTTTAGTGGATTATTATATTCAAACTTCATGAATTAATAATGATACAAAAACAAATGGTTTTCTTAATTTTTCTAAAAAGTTTTCAAAAGTTAACCAAGTTTTAAAGTGTTTTATACTTAATTTCAGAAAGCAGCGCAGAATTAGCAACTGTCGCTCAAATCTTAAAACAAAATAGAGTTATTTAAAACATAAAAAAATAAAATCCATTAAAAAATAAAATATAATAATAAACCATATATTTTTTCCCTTAAAAATAGAGAGTGTAAAATTTCAGACGAACATCCTCTTCTGTGTTTTAATTTTAATTAAAAGGTATTTGAAAAATGTTACGAAGTAAGAAGAGGATATAATTACCAGAACATAAGAATCCTTAAAGGAAAGTGTTAAGGCAGCGTAATAAATAATTTGTAAACAAAATAATAAGAAATAAAAATTGAAACAAAAAATTTAAGAAATAAACGACATAAATGAAGATGAAATTAAATTAAAAACAAAGCAAAATGGCTTTGAACAAAGAAAACAATTTCAAGGATATTAAGGATACAACAACAATAATAATTACCACAAAAAGCAGGAAACAACATCTAAAGCAACAAAAAATATAAGCACCACCAGATATAAAATACTCAACTAAAATTGTAAATTCTGACAGTGATGAAACATTTTTATATACAATTTCAACTTTCGAATAACTTATAAAATAAAAAAAACACAACAACAACATAAATAACAAAACGTAAAAGAAATCCGAAATAAAATTATCTGATTGTATCAAATTAGTATTTAAAAAAATTACAAATACAAAAAGAAAAAAATTAGTAAAAAAAAAACAAAATAAAAAATAAGAACAGAACAGAATTCGAAAAGGAAATCGTTACATATTTGAAACACTTTTTTAATTCAAAGTCAAAGTCAGTGTTTTGAAAAATAACTGAAATAAATTTTTATTTTCATCGAAATACTTTTCTTTTTCATGTTGTGTCTAAATCTTCAGAAAGAAAAAGGAGTAAAGAAGAAAAGAAGTGAAAAATAAAATCATAACAAGCTGAATCTTTTTATACTTTAAACAACGATACGAAACGGAGTTCCTTCACCCGTAAATTTCTTATTTTGGGTTCACAATGTTTTTTCCTCAACCTCTAATGTTGAGGCAATTGTCGGTGGTATATGGAAGTTTGCTTGCTTTGATTTTCGCGCAATTCTGGATCGATGTGTTCTGTGGCGAAAAATTGGGTAAATATGTAAAAAAAAAAAGATATATTATAAAGTAAAATCTTAACAGATGAACTTACATATATTCCTTTCAATTCCTACATGTATTTACACTTAAATACATACACACATTCACGCACACAAAGAAACATATACGAAAATTTATGTAATACAATAAGTTTACTTTCATGTATTGAAAATTATTATTGTCTCAAATATAATTTGCTTTTTATTTAAAATTTATAAACTTTTATACATATATTTCTGAGTAAATACATATGTAGTTTTATATATATATATATATATATATATATATATATATATATATATATATATATATATATATATATATATATATATATATATATATATATATATATATATATATATATATATATATATATATATATATATATATATATATATATATATATATACTTAATAATTATTAATTAATCAAAAGAAAATAGTTTTTTGTTAAATGTGAAAAAAGCCTAGAAGTTTTTTTTTAAATCCGAATTGTAAAACAACAATAATGATATTGAAAAGTATATCGCTGATATATTGATCTAATGCAAATACCATTTTCTCCATTGAAAATTAAAAAAAAAGATTAATTAAAAATAAAAGAAATAATTTTCCTTCTTATACCATAGTTTTTTTTATTGGAAACCTTAAACATGGACTATATATGCGTATGAGTTTAGCTAATTAATTGTATTAAGCATACGCCTGTACTACGAACTCAGAGACTTTTAGCAGTAAAACTGCAATATTTAACAAAAATAAAGTTATAGAAGATCAAGCCGGATTACGTGATACCCCACAACATATTGTTGGTTATAAATGGGAGTTACTAAAAATTTATGAACGACCCTCGAATAAACTAATTTTCTGATTTATGCTTAAGGAAGCCTAAATTATTATGGTATTAACTTATATGTAGGATTTATGGGTTTTAAAATGTTTTTTTTTGGTGTAGATAATAATAGAGTTTAAATAAGATATTATTTATGGGTTTAAAATTAAGAACTTTTTGGCTTATATTTATCTTAATTTAATCAAATATTGTAACAAAGTACAAAAGCACATGTGAGATTTTTGCATTTTAAATGTGGCAGTTTTATGAGAGTTGTGAGAAAAGTAATGCTCACATCGATGTAAGGAACTATAAAACTTATTTTTTCCAAGTTTCTTTAAAATAATTTTATTTTTAAGAGCGTATTGCTTGGACATGTGTATAGGGCTATGTGAAATAGTGGATCCATCACCAGCAAGTTCAGTAGGCATGGTTTTTAAACCAAAATTATTTCATTAATAAATTTTTAAAATTGTGACCTGAATTTCAGAAGGTGAATTTGAGCCCTTACAAACACATGAAAAAACGTTTAACACATCTGAACCAATTTTAATGAATTGAATTTTTGAAAAAAAGAAAAAAACAAAGTAAACCAAATAATTGTACAGAAAATGTCAAATTTTAAAATAAAAACATAACTCTCCTATTTTGAATAGAAACCAATCACAATCGCACTCCTTGAAGAACTATGTGGTTCTGAGCCGAATTAAGAATTCTTTGAAAAGTTTAATTTCTTTGCATTGAAAGTATCTACGAGGATGAAGTTTGCATGAACTTCCAAGTGAAACTGTGTGTTCCTGTTTCGACATGACAACACTTTAGATTATATGTTCCTAGTGTATCTTTGTTATAAGTGCTAAATCCACATGTTATCTATGAGATATCTAAGTAAATCGATTAAATTATACGGGATACTTTGCAAAAGGAGTACGTTGTTAGCCAGGAATTTATTCCCGTTATTCACATAGGAGATAAAAACGTTTATTCTTCGCCAAATTCTATCTATGAAAGTAAAAAAGTATTTTTTTTTAAACTAGACCAAACAAAAATTATAAAGCAGACAGTTTGCCACTACGCTAAATTTATATAAAATAAAATTATATGTAAAGTTATTTTTGCTCATTAGCAATAAAATTTAAAATTTTTATTTAAATAATATATATTTGTTTAATATATATTTGTTTAATATCTAAAGAAAAAGAATTTATAAGATCGAAGCAATAACCTTGATATATATATATATATATATATATATATATATATATATATATATATATATATATATATATATATATATATATATATATATATATATATATATATATATATATATATATATATATATATATATATATATATATATATATATATATATATATATATATATATATATATATATATATTTAAAAAATCTGACTGATGATCTTTTAAAATTTTTAAAGATTTGGATTCAAATGCAAACGACTCAAGAATTAATACAGGTAAGAATTTATAGTCGGTCAAGAGCGACTATATAATACCCTACACAACATCGCCAGTTAATAATTGTAGTTACAAAAAATTAAGGTACGACCCACGTATAATTGCATTTTCTGATTTATTCTTAAGTGTGTAGTATGTATTTTTTTGTTTTTGTTTTTTAATATAATTTTACTTATATTTATCTTAATTTGACCAGTTATTATTACAATACAAACGTATATATGACATGTCTGCCCCTAAAAATTATGTTTGTAAGGGGCTTTATATGGGACCTATGAGAAATAATGGACTGACCGTCCATTGACCATTGGTACAATGATATGTTCCAAATTTCATGGTGACATTTAAAAAAATTGCGACTGTTGGCAATGTTTGCAGCCAAGCAGAAAGTGATTCTAAGTCGAACGGTATACATAAAGGTGGGTATAACACCATTTTTCACAAACGCGTAATACCCCAACCATCTGCGGTGGTGTAGGTTATAAATATATATAACAAGGGTTAAAAGAGTATAAAAAACTTGAAATATTATATTAGACAAATATTTTGTGCCAATGAGCCCCCCCATGAATTTGCTATTATCATAACCAATTTCATGCAAAATCATCCAGCCGATCAAAAGCTACAGATTGATTTTATTCAATAATTCTGTTAACATTTAATATTGTCAATGTTTTTAATGTTTGTTCAAAATCACTAAATATAAGGTCGGTATTGTTTATATAGTTTTAATATAACACTAAAAACTGCAAATTCATTCTTTATTCATGAAAATAATCCAATTCAAAACTTAAACTATTCTATTTTTGTTTCCATCACTTATTATCGAAAGAAAATAACTTTTTTCGAACAAAATCCTTTTAATTTTCAACATAACCTTCAAAGTGTATTTATGTGTAGTACTTTAATGGCTTTGTTCAATGCTTAAACTCCATTACTTTTTAGTTTTTTGTTTCTTTCCATTTCCACAAATAAATAACTATAAGATATGAAATATAAAGATACAGAAGGGTACAGATACGTTTTCTGGGGAAAATGATAAAATCGCAGGGAAATCATTGCGTAAACATATAAATATTTTTTTTGGTTAAAATTTAAATTAAGTTGTAAAAAATAAAAGTTATGTGATAAAACAACAAATACGTCTTCTCTTAGTGTTAGAAATAATCAATTTTGAGGGAGTCTTATGGTCTTTATTGATGGACATTTTAAAAAAAGAGAAGAAACCGTCAATAATTTGTTAAAAGCATTTCAAAAAAAGGATTTTATGATTTTTCTTTTGTGAATATACCATGTATATATATATATATATATATATATATATATATATATATATATATATATATATATATATATATATATATATATATATATATATATATATATATAGTATAGTTATGGAACGGTTGATTCTTTGAATCAAGTGGGACTATTTGAATCAAGTGAAACTATTTAAATCAAGGGAGACTATTTGTGGGTAAACTATCATCAATAACACCAAATTTAATAAAATGATAAAATAAATTGCGTTATTAACCACATCGCTCCCAAAGTATATATGATGATCCAGTAAACGATGAATATATTTAAAGATGTTTTCTTTAATTTTTCTATCTCAATTGGAACTAGCTGATATATGATAATTTATGATGACAATTTCAAGTGACTGACATTTTAATGATACTTAACCCGAAGAAAAAACATTTCCATGAATAGTTAGGTAAAAATTAGAGTGACTGTCGGATAATTAGAACGAAGCAGTCACCCAAAACTGATGTGCAATGAAAGTAAATGTCCATATAAATACTGTTTGTATTTACGTACATTCTTACATGTTTAATCGATTATCTCATCTCATCGTTAGAAACAAATAATGTAAAAAATTTAAAATTAATTATGTACTTTTAAAAAATTCTCATTTTTCAATTTATTCATTAAATTATTTAATTTTAATAAATTAAAGGATGAGTTATAATAACAAAGGATTTAACAATGTGTTCCCACGCACCTGATTTAATCTTTTACCAACTCATGTTATACCTGTGCGTTAAAGTATGTTCTTAAATATGTTTTTTCTGTACGCAGAAATTTATATGTACCCCAACGTACACACTCATCCATCCATCCATCTATGTACCCATTCGGTCGTTTTTTGGTTCGTTTATTTAGTTTGTTAGTCTTGTTCATTTATTAATGTTAAACACAGTGTAAATAAACTGCAGATAATTAGCATCTGTTTAAGTTTTATCTCACTCGTATCTGGATGATATATGTGTATCATTATATATATTTTATTTAGCTCTAAAATATTTTTAACTCGCTCCGGTTCCTCTTTGCACCAAAAGAATTCGCCATAAAATTTAATGTTCATTATAATTTGTGCGTTTCTTATTTTTCTCTACATTTTAACGAAAGTAAATGAATTAACTACTGCTGCCACATTCTAAACGAGGTACGGAATTTTAATTATAGTTAATTTAATCGCCTTAAAAGAAGATTTGTATTTAATCACGTATGCGTATAATTTATTTAGAATTAAATATTAACCTCTTTTACATCCAACACACGCACATACACACACACATACAAACAAAAGCAAATTGTGGAAGACAAATAAATAAAAAGTTTACATATAAACATTATTCAGCTTTTAAATAATATTGATAAAATAAATGTGTTCAAATGTTTATCAAAGAAAAAAAGAGAAACTAATTAAAATTAAATAATAAAAAGCTTAACTTAATACAAATTAACAATTACAACAGACTTAATATCACCGTAGAATACTATTTATATATTGAAACATTTTGCAAATTGATTAATTTAACATTTATCGAATGGACATTTATTAATTGATTTAGAAAAGTACAAATTAAATACAAATATTTTGATAGTCTCATTATTTAATCGTTAGCACAATGGGATGAACTTCATTAATTTCATGCAGATTGAAAGTTGGAAAAGAAAAAAATAATTATCTAATATAAGGATTTTCACATTGACTGTGTGATACCAATACGGAATCATATAAGTATATATAACTGTACTAAATGAAAATCTATTTTAATTTTACTATGTTCGTATTTCATTCTGTTTTTGGCATTCAAATATACAAACAAGTTGCTTTCTCCTGAGAAGAATGAGCGAAAAACTTTTCTGTTTTATTTTAATTCATATATATTTATTCAAAATTACAAGAAATCCGACTACGTAGTACTTTCCACCCCATTTTCGGTTATAAATGGTACTCTGAACAAAATGTCGTTGGTAATATTAAAGAAAAAATTTCGTAGAACTTTAAGGAAAAAAAGGTGTTCAATAACCACAATTTTATTCTAATTAACATAATTTTTCTTTAAATTGAAGAATTTTCTACAGGTATAATAAAAAATTTAATAAAAAAATTTCAATTTCATTGGGACCAAATTCTCGTTGTAGATTAGTTCTGGTGGAAACATTTTTACGTCGCAGCAATAAACCGATTCTAATGAAATTTAGAATGAACATTTGTTATAGACCTCTTCAGTTTGATCTAAAATTGTCAATATCAGATTAGTAATAAAAAACTTATGGACCGATTTCTAAGTCAATCTTAAAATTCTGAACAAAAATTTTTCTAAATTTGCAATGAAAACTAATTGAATTTAAACATAATTTATTCTTAAAGCACATTTATGTGTAGATCAGTAGGAAAAAAGTTTTGGAGGATGTAATATTTTAATACACCCCAAAATCAGTCACCCCCGAAAACGGTTGCGAGCAAAACTATTTTTCTAAATATCCTTAATATATATAACTAACTTAATTTTTTTGGTGTATGTATCATACACCCTACATAATAACCTTATCTTATGAGACCTAACATGGTCATTAATTTAATTTAAAGTTTTTGAGGATACTGAAAAAATAAAATAAGATTTTTCTATTGGCATATATTAATTTATTAAATCAGTAAAATGCATAAGATTGAGCAGTGGCATTATTAACTTTTGCAATATCTTTCTCACTCTATTTCGAAAATTTTTCCACGATGTTATTATCCCTGATAAGGGTTATATGTAAGTTTGTATTTTTACCAAAAAAGTGTTTTTTTTTTTTTTTTTTTTTTTTTTTTTTTGTAAAATAAGATTCTTCTTGAAACAACATATAAAATTTGTATTTTTCAAAAAGACTTTATTATACAAAACAATTTAGTTTAAATTTCCTATCGTAGAACTTCAAACGGCTAACTCCACACACTCTCAAACTCGACTCTTTTTCACTCAAAACTGAGAAATTAATCTATATGTTCCAAAATCACAAAGCCTGAGTTTTAAAATGGAATGAAAATTTGAAACTTCACGGTGTAATCGTTTTGTAATCGATTTTTCTAAGACTCTTATAAATGAAGACTCTATAGACCAATAAGAATAAATTAAATTTTTTGTACTTTTTAAAATTTTTTGGGTTTTAAGAAAATCTTTTTAAGAAATTAACATTTTACTCCACATTTTTCTTTATAATCCTACGATTATTATTTTCTGATGTCTTTGTTAAGGGGAAACAATTTAAAAGCTGACGTATATCAGAACAATACGCAAAGGCATTATTTTTTGAATCTCAGGAGATACATGAACTCAAATTTGATTTGTTTTGTGTTAAAACAAATCTTGGCAATGACTGGAACAATTTTAATGTTCATGCCCGTGATAATACAACTGTGAAATAAATACATGCAATAAAATAGTAAAGCAGAAATTAGTGAAGTTGAAAGAATTTAAAAAAAAATCGAATTGCAATAAAATATTTATCAATAAAAAATTGGAGAAAAATCCCAAAAATAAGTTTTTTACTTTTTTGGTCTATAGTCCACATTCTGGATTACAAATCGACTACAAACACTTTGATATTCCAGAAATTAGAATTAGTTTTATAGTTCAGAATTTGGGGTTTTAAAACATACAGGTTAAATTAAAAATTTCGATTAAAAAAGTGTCTAGTTCAATTTGGTCTGGTGTTTTATAAGTTTTTCAAAAACTCTGAAAATATTTAAATATTTATATTTATTAATAAAGGAGTTCATGCATAATATATATAATCCAAATAATACAAACATCATTAGAAATCACGAAATGGTAAATTTTTTATTTAAATACATTTTAACAAATAACTATAAATAATTCTTTTCTAAACATTTTTATATCGCTTGATTTACTATTTGATTTTATTTAATAGATATTAAAATTATTAGTAAACAGTTCAATTTACGTGAATTAGGAATTTGGACTGACATTGGAATGCTAAACATCATGACAAGTGACATTTTATGGAACTACTGAATTTAAAGTGCAGTAAATAAACATACATATTTATATAGAATTTTTCAATGATCTTTTTTTATTAAAAATATCTTCATGTGTTTATTGTAGTAAAAATAATACAATAAATACATTTTTCCATGTTTAAATATCAAAATCTGCAAAATCAATTGCGACTTTAGGAATGAATATCTATAAATAATAAAAAAAGATACAAATAAAAAATAAGAAGTATCTCAAGCGGAATATGAATTGTGTTAAGGAATAGAGCGAGAGATATTGTAACCAGATGTAGATTGTAATCGTGATTGATGCTGTTAGCAATGTTTTATGACATATACACGTCGAACGTGTTTTTATTATAAAATACTACATTTCATTCTTCTATTTATATATGAAATAACCAGAAAAACAACAACAAATCATAAAATTTATAGAAATTTATCAACAAAAACATTACAAACACTGTAACCGTGCAAATTTAAATCCTCAACAGTATAATGACATAATGCAGACTACACTTTATTCAATATTTTTCTGTTGCAGAGTTAGAAAAATTTTAATAAAATCTTTCATCAGAAAAATCTATTGAACAATTGCTAACAGGAATTGTTAAAAAGAATAAGTTTAAAAATTACTTCATTTTAATATGTTCTTGTGAATAAAAATACCACAATAATTTGATTCATCCACTCAATTTTAAACTTTAAAAAATTTTATGGAAAATGTATTGGTAATTAATAGATTGATAATTTTCACATAATTTGAATATTTACATTCAAATCTGCAGTTGAACATCACCGTAATGTAATTAGATATATGGTAGGCCAAGTGATTATGATGATGAAATATGTCGCAACACATAATTATTTTGATCCAATTACGATGCCTATTACAAGAAAGGAGTGAGATCGAAAAATTCTTAACATAAAAACTTACAGCTTAAATTTTTTTATTTGTTTGAAATAATTTTTTCAATTTACAAAAATATATATTTTATGGTTTTAATCATTAGTGATGAAATTTCGAGCCTGCTCTTTAATTTTTTTGATTTGCCACCACAGTTCCTAGATGTAATCAGAAGCTAATAACTGCATAACATTTGAGTCTGAAGCGATTCCTATATCTATTCTAACAAATCTTATAGATTATTGCCAAGAATTGCAAATTGTTCATAAGAAACGGAAATATAATACGAAATGTTAAAAATTGCTTTAGTTTCGATCAACGAATTTCTATGTTAATATTATATACAATCCACGACCACAAGTTAACATACCCATTTATATTAAATTTGACATTCCTTTTGTAACGCCTAGAAGAAATCATCTACGATTCCATAGTCTATATGTTCTTTCATTAAATAAAATTCTGAGTCGATTTAGCTATGTTCGTCCGTTTGTCTGTTTGTCTGTCTGTCCGTCAGTATTTGGTACTTTCACATCCACAATAATTGACAGTGCTCAATAAATTTTGACCTGAGTAATTTCGGTTTTAATTAAGATTTGGCGTAGCCGGATATAGCATTCTAACTTAATATTTGTTGTGACTTTATAGATAAAAAACATGTTATTTATTAGTAAATAAAATAAAAAGTTTTCATTTATTTATTTACAGAGAAAACATAATAAAATTTCTTCTTACTGTGAAAATTTTTAATAAAATAATTAAATATAATGTGTGCGCTTATAGAAATTTTTGCCAGTCTATCAGTTCTTTATGAAACCTTATATTATTAGCATTCCAGCACATATTTCAAAGTTTTAATCAATTCCAATGTTTGTTTAAGTATTGAGCAAAACATCAAGTTTTATCTAGAAAAATGTATTTATATCATGCTGTGCTTTATCCGTATAATGAAAAACATTCGCACAATACTTTTACAACACGCACAAAACTATATTTTCAATTGGGCTCTTTTGAAATCCACAAACATTGGATCATCATGGATGGTCAAGTTATCAATGATAATTACATTAGTTTGCAAAAGGTTCACAGTAAACAGATGTATAAACATACAAGATATGTGTCATGAATGCACACAAAAAAATCAGTGTAAAATCAATTTAATTATAAATTATTTAACTGAAAAAAGTTATGACTTTGCTTCATAGAAAAAAATGGTAGAAAACACAGCTTCTTGAGAATTTTCTTAAAATTTTAGTACTTGAAAGTAATTAAATAATTATACTGGTATAATATTAATATCGAAAGATTCTAATATGTACAATATTATTTAACCACAAACCTAAAAACATTTAATTTAAACTAAATGTTTTTTCTCTCTGTGTATGTATGTATGTATGTATGTATGTATGTATGTATGTATGTATGTATGTATGTATGTATGTATGTATGTATACTTATTTAAGGAATTTTATTATAGAATTTTTACTCCTTCATCCTAAATCAAGCAAAATATTGGAAGGTTCAGGAGGAGTGATAATCGTGCAAATTCAATAACAACGTCAATGTATTTTATATACACTCAAATCTCGTTTAATGCGATAGATGTATTCCAAAAAAAATTGCATAAATTGATAGTTTAGTTTAATATAAAATAATTATTCAGATCATATATATTAAAGAAAATTCTTTAATATATATGATCTGAATAATTCTGAATAATTGTTTGCATCATTACCACTTCAATTACAAGATAATACAATCATAATTGGAAAACAGACCGGTCTGTCCGCGTTGAATCTGTATAGTGTTTAAGTGGAACGTATGATTGACTGCTCCAGATTTCTAATGTTTATATGTATTTATTATCGATTTATTTAGTATAACGTACAATTGGCCAAATGATCTAAAATATCAGAGATATATCTTCACGAACTCAAAAATAAGTATGAAAATACATAATTCGAAAGTCTCAAGGGATTTTATCCATAACCATCAATCTTGTACGATCGAAAAATGGCCAAATAGAATTAACAGTAAAATTTAATCCAAAAATAAAATTTCCATATATTAATGGAAATATGAGGAAAGATTTTGGTAAAAAAGTGCACAGAAAAACTTATCCGCACTGGTAATTACTCAAGAAGAGAATTTATCAAGCTAAACATATACGGAAGACACTGTTTAGTGTTATACAAGAATTGGTTCATAATATATCAGAACTACATATGTATAAAACTTTATAACTTTGTTTTTTGTTGTCGTGTACTTAAAAGTTTCAATACAATTTGTTTGAACGTGTCAACGAAATCTCTGCATAAATTTTATATTTTCCTCAGTCATTTGAGACCCGAAGAAATTTAATCGTTAGAATTGAAACATATTGTTATCAAATACAAAAGGTGTAAAGGAGTAAGGAGAAATATCAATATCGAGAAATCTATTCAAAATGATCGAAATCAAGCTAAATGGAAAGTTGAATGAAATTGGATCTTAAAAGTGGTCGAAATTTGTATATGAACAAAATATATCAAAATATATTGTCCATTTGAAAAATAATGAGGTTAAGATGGTTACATTTCTAAAAAATTAAATATTGAAGTGAACACTAAAACTATGTCTAAAATATTTGACAATCTTAATGAAACATATCCACAATGAGCGGTAGATGCAAAAAGAGCCCATTAGAAATATCAAATCACCTGAAAATTTAATTTTTAATATCTATAATTAAATTATATCTTTAATTTTTTATATATACAGTCATGGGCGTATGTTAAGCCATAAAATTAAAATTTATGTAAAATATTAATTTTTAAGAATTTGAAAATACCAAATTTAAATTTTGCAATACTAAAAATTAAAAAAAACAATAAATATAAATGCCAAATGAATATCAGTTTTCGGTGGATCAAAACTATACGCTCAATTTCCAAACGACAACACGAAATAAGTAACAATAGAGAACATGAAATAATTCCAATTTTTTCCCCCATACAAATTGGGACAGTTTGAAAATTATTTCATTGCTTAGCTTTGATAATTATTTCATAATATAGTAACTCCCAAATGGACTAATAAAGTTTTAAATTAATTATAATCGAAACCGATGATTTAGGCATTAATTGATTCCGACTAGTCATTTGAAATCACAATTCAGAGATGTATTTTTAGCGATGTCGTTTTTAGGTCAGAAAGTCGGCTTTTTAAGTTAACAGAGAATAAACTTTTAATTATCTCAGAGGAGAAAGTCGCTAAGTCTAGCTGAAGGGCGGTCGAGACGAAAAGTTTCCAAGTGGATATTTAGAAACATTGAACGGTTGCTCTATATTTCTTTGCAAATCCTATGTAAGATTTGTTAATGAAAATGTTCTACCTATTTGGAGCTTAAAATTTCAGATCATACATAATTAGCATTTACTTCATATATTATGCTTGTTTTTTCATTAGAAATTATTATATTTAATTATATATATAATTATTTTACTTTAATTTCATTTGGGACCAATTTCGTGGTGCCTTTCTAAACCACCATATATTTTAAATATTTTAAATTTACAAAGTTATTTTCTGTGAATAATTAGCATAAATAAACATTAACATTTGATGTTAATAAATTTTTATTTATTAACATCAAAAATATTCAAAATGATTTCATAATTTCCAATCATTTTGAATATTTTTTACGTTAATCTAATAAAGTTAGAAACATAGTGTATAAAAGTCCTTGTAATAGACAATAAAATATAAAAAATTAGTAACAATTTAGTAAAAGAAATATTTAATATTTATAGTGTGTAACGTCAAGATTGACATACTGTTTGTATTTATGTATTTTATGTATATATGTATGTTATCAAATTTATGTACATAATCTTTTTAAAAATGGTCGATTTTATTTGATGAAAAAATTTGGTTACGGTTAAGATCTGGTGTGAGTTTTTTGAAATATTTTATGTGTTTTTCTTTAAAAAAAACTTTTATTTTTTTGTAAATTTTGTTTCTGACATAAAGAGCTGAAGCGTATAATAGAATTGAGAAATCAAAATGTTTCTTTATTTTTTAACAAGTTTTTTTTTATTTTTTGTTTATTATATTTCTTATTAATCCTTTGCGTTCCTTCCACTTTACTAAATTATTCCCATGTTTAATTCACGATTATTTTTTTGCTTTCATATTCAAAATTTTTTCTATGAATTCTTGTTTTGTGTTTCTGTTTCATATTTCACCATATTTTTTCACATTTACTATTCATGTCTCATGTATTTTGGTTAAAGAAAAAAAGTGTAAAATGATTGATGACGAATTAAGTATTTTATAGTAACAGAATGTAAATTTTTTCTTTTTTTTAAGTTATGTAATGAAAATGTTGAATGAATGCATGAATGAATGCATGAATGAATAAATAAATGAATAGTGAATTTGTCTAAAATTATACATTATTATGCACATATACATATACATTTATATACACATGTACATAAGTTTAATTTATAATTATACCATACAACAGTAAGCCGGTTTCTTTATAAAATAATTGGCTGAAGATGCTGTACAAGTTGTTTTTCGCTAATTTTGATTTTGCCCGAGTCTCTGATATTATAATATCAGATATAACGAAACAAATTAACTTATAAACATATCTGACTTAATTTGTTAATTTCTTTCTTCACCATATTGACGAGGAAAAATACCTTATTACGTTCAACCAATTTATCACCTCACGACGTCTTAAGAAACCACTAACAGATATTACTTTCCTCATAAGACAATCTTGGTGACAATTATATTCCTGCAAGTGTCCTTATTGTGTATCGTGAAAAGACTACAAACTGTCAATAATATAACAAGACATCTTAAGAGAACTTAAAGGCTTCAAAAACATGAATGAAATAAAACTGTGGTATATGTACAAAAAACACTATAAAAGTCACTTAAGCACGGGAGGTACATTTGTATGGGGGCTGGGTGAAATAATGATTCCATCATCATCAATATCAATAGGTATCGTCCTTCAATCAATGTAGTTACACATGCCACGTTTCATCACGATATAGTTTAGTGAACGACCTGAATTTTGTTCACAAAATTTACATGACAGACATCATTAATTCCACGCAGAACAGTATACTTGAAAGTGGTGGTAGCACAGATTTAGTTTCTAGGAGGATATTTTTATTGGATATACCCGAAATATTGTAGCGGCCACCGCCAATTTCAATATGCGTTTTCTTATGTCAGAATGTGTATCAAATTTCATTAATATATTTCTAAAATTGAGATCAGTTGATTGTTCACAACTTTTAAAGAATCAGCTGGTAGGCAGACAGATTAACTCAAGATAAAATTACTAAATATAAAACGCTTAACGCAATTTGGTATAAAATGTTGTATAATTTTCTAATCAATTATACAAGATCCTCTGATCCGACTAAATAATGTCCTATACCATATTATTGGCTGTATATGTCTGCGCTATAGGTACAATAGATTATTACGTTACTAACATTTATGTAACATTTATGTGTTTTAAGGAAATTTTGTCTGGAGGATTATTTGCGAATCAGAAAAAAATATTTGCCGACCCTCGTGTAATTTTGCAAAGCGGTCTGACTTAATATTTTTACAAGATCTATATTTCCTGAAAATTTCATAAAAATATTTTTATTAGTTAATATTTTATTGCAATTCATAAATTTTAATGTCATTTAACTCTTATAAGTGGAAAGAATTTTGAAAATTTCTGTTGAATAATGACATACAATACATTTCTGATCTTCCGAAATACGTGCCGTATAAGTTAAATTTAAAACTGAATGAAAAAAATAAAACTGTATTGTCGGGTATTACATGGTCAGGATCTATACTTGTTTAAAAATAATAATAATCATTATTAAAAATATAAAAAAACAGTTTTCGAAGCCTCAATTTGTTCACCCATACGACTCTTTTGGGGATTGATCGTACGTTTTTCGAATCTCGAAACAAAATTATATTTTATTTAGAATTATTTTTTTGTTGAGATATGAAAATTTTTAAATTAAATTACAAAAATATTTAAAAATCTTTAAATTCATATTAAATTTTAAACTTTAAAGTTTAATTTTCATCTATATTAATAATTTATTTTATTATTTTATTAAGGAACTCTGGTCATATCTAAAAAATATATCTTTAATATAAAATGGTATTATAGAAATATGGTTTGTTTGGTTTTATGTATATATTCTTCACTATGTATACTGTAGCGAATAAAATTATTTTTATTCCTAAATAAAATTTTCTATGCCCCACAAACATATAGAAAATATAGAACAGAATGTATACTTTTCATTAGTAAATTAGTCGATTTTCTTGATATTAATGTAAATTGTTTTTTTTACAGTTTGTAAATAATAGAAGAAAAATAACTCGTCAAAGACAATAAGATTGAAATTAAATGAAAAACAAAAATTTTGCATGCATTTGAAAAAACCGTCCGAAATATCCTGCTCTGCATTTTTATAATTTAAACTGTGAATACCCTGCGGGACCCGAACTTTTAATGCTATTACGCTACACTTCTTTGCTGTCGTTTTGTTAAATACCATCTACATCAATTCAGCCTATTAAAAGTTACATATTTATTTTCAAACAACTTTTTACACAAGCACTAAATCGCACCTGAAAAAATCTTAACTTCTTATCGTACTATCTTTAGAAATAGTTAAAAAAGAAACTTCCGCTTCCGGTAACTATTAAATAAAAACTTTTATTAATACAACTTTCAGTTAATACATTAATTTTTGAAATTTTATATTTTTTGTAACTTATGCTCAAGATTAAAACAATCAAGTGAAACGAACAAATAATAAACTAAATTCACAAACTTGGGAGTGAAATTTGTTGTTATGAGTTTTTTTTTTGCTTTGACACTTGATATCAAAAATTGATGTCATGTCAACTGTCAACCGCAATTTCTAATTTTTACATTAAATGTTTTGGAATTTTTCGTTTATAACTGAGTACAGAAGTAAGAATTCCTTAAGGTAATTTCTAAACATAAATTTATGTTGGGCGGATTGGGCTGGTATTATATTTCTAGTTATAAAACTCTTGAAAATTACTTAATAATATTAGATATATTTTACTCTCTCATCGGTGGGTTCAATTCAGTTCAGTTCACCTGTGCACATGTATATTTACTATTAACATACAGAAAAACTTTTTTACTTAAAGCCTGTAGGAAAAGGTGTTAAAAGTCATTAAGGTAATATTATGCTAAATACATCTAAGCTTTTTAAGATTTCAATTCTGCCACGGAAATGATAAGAATAGACTGATTAATACTTTACTTGTACTTTAGTTAAATTCTATATTTTCCTCTTCAATTGACTCAAATAATTAAAATAAAAAATCAAATTGATTATAGAAAATAAGTATTTATAATTTAAAGTAATTCAAATAAAAAAATGATAGCAGAAAATCAGAACCCTTTGAAAATTTTCAATAATTCATTTTATAATCTTCAAATATTTTGCAAAAAAGGGAAATAAAAATGTGACATGAAAACTGTTTAATATTTTATATAAAAGAATTATTTTATATGCAAATGTGTGTTATCAATTTTCTTTTGAATCTTTCAATAACTTATAAATCAAAATTATAATCTATAAAAAAGTTTTATCGTCGTTGAATTTACTGCCTTTTTTAACGTTATTATTTTCTTCATACCATTTAATATCTGTAAGTGACTTAAGCTTTTTTGCTTATTTAAAAAAATCTCCTCTTTCTGAACAACGAATATTTGTTATTCATAGTAAATTAATCGTCTCACATTCTTAAACACTTTCTTATCTAAAAGCTCTTTTTCTCACTGTGTTTCTTTTCTTTTATCTTTGCAGGTAAGTTTTCATCACTCTTCAAACAAAAATATAGTAAAAAATACGGGTAAGAATATGATTCTATTGTTTGTATCTGTATGTATACGCAAAAGTATTTTTATTTTATGAGGAAGATTTCAGTTATTCTGCTATGCGGGACTTTCAGGTAGATATATGATCAAATCACCTGATTTTTTTACAGCTTCTTATTAATATGAATTTATACAAAATATGGACGTTTCACAGAATAAAGATAACTAAGTTTGTAAAAAACAGAGTTATCTATGTCAATTTTTGGACTTTAAGAAATTTGTTTTTTTCGGTAAACGTAGCAACATTTATTCCCTGATTAACATGTTCAAAAGTAATCAAAAGGAATTAAGTAAGAGCGTTATATTGGCTGTATTGAATATGAAATTCTTTCAACAACATTCATGGAAACATATTTATGAAAGGAATAAAACGAATGTTTCAACTCTACTACTACAATCAAACATGGTAACTGTATTAAAGAAATTCCCTAAAAATTTTGGTAACGAGCCAAAGAATTAGATACAGTATTGTGCGGAACTTCTTTTGCTAGTATTCATTGTTAGTATTCATTGTGTTATAAATTTTCTTAAAATAAATAAATAAAAATTGTTTTCTTTTATTTATTACTTTTAACAAAAAAAAAAAAAAAAAAAAAAAAAAACTACATTGTGCTGGGGTCATTACTTGACCTAGCTCTTAGATAAGACTCCTTCCGGGAATATGGTTTCAGCATATTAAACTGTTAAATATGAACGAAATTTGGCACAACTAATTTCCTGACCTTGAATATATGTTGTTAATTTGAACATATTTTGCTTTGCTACCACATATAACGTCCGTTCCCGGAAAACAGGGTCGAGCTCATCAAATAAACTCTAATTATAATGAAATTTAACACAATGGGTTTTCTAACTATCTTTAATGTATATTATTAATTTGGTCAATCTCGGTTGATATTTTGCTATAGCTCCCATATTAGGCCCCTTCCCGTAAAATAGTTTTGAGTTTATATATTCTATTGAAGTTGAGCGCAATTATTTTTCTAACGCACGTTCCCAGTGTCACTTGAATTTCAACAAAGTATTTCAATTATAATGTGCTTTCTAATTTCGTACTTTAAATTTATCCAACTTGAAAATTATAAAGAAAAAAAAAAAAAACAAGTAAGAATCTTCAATCCCCTTCACAATAAATGGGTCTGAAGTAAATGTATCATTTTTTGTTCATACATATTAGTATACTCACATATACACTCGCAGGCACATACAATATGTAGAAATTATTCTTTTATTTAACGCAAGAACTTAATCATGAAATTATTTAGTTTTCTGAACCGATTTTGATTATTTTTAGAACAGTAATGAGGTACATTTAGCTTTAGTTTACTGCCAAACTTTTTTCTAATTTGTCGATTTTTAATTGAAGTTCTTCACTTTAACTTAAAGGTTGACTCAGATATTGGTTAATATCTTTTAAAATAGCAAAACGATAAAGGAATTTTCTAGGACAATAACAAATACTGATTACTGTGGATGTGAACTTGCCAACAACAGACAGACGGTCAGACAGTCAGATAGACAGGCATAGTTTATTCGACACAGATTTTTTATTGCGGGAATGTATGTACATTATGTGGTTTATTGAGAAAATGACACATTTAATAACATTCTGCACCACTTAAGACAGAGGGTAAAACAAATCTAATCAAATGGTCTACCTAAAGAAGCATTTTTCTATTTATTTAAATTTCAATATTCTGGCAAGAGAGAATAATAGATGATTTTATATTTTTCTTGAAACAGAAATAACACTAAAATAGGATGAACAAGTTAAGTAAAAGATTTGCATAATAAGGCATTTCAATTGGGAACCATGTAAATTAATTACACTGCCTCTTTTATGATTATTAGGTATAATCCTCGTATACGTAAAATATAATACATTTTCCACATTAATAATAGCAAACATAAAATTAAATCGAAATGAAATCATGAACAATACTTTGATGACAAATTGCGCCTTAACTAAGGTACACAATACCATTTAATCCTCTAAATATATTTCTGCCGACTTTTTTCTATATCTCTCTCTCTCTTTACTTTATGCACTTATTTAAATTGCTTTTAAATCATTTGTAACCACATCGTCAAATAAGGTTTGCATGTCTTATTTAAGTTTTTTTTCATTTTCATTCTATGTGCTTGTAAGGGTTTTTTTATTCACAAAATTTAATCGAACTTTTCTACCACATCCGTTATTCTGAACCCAGCGAACAATGTTGATAAGTTTAAAATATAAAAATCGATATCTACGTATGTATAAAAATTTATGTATGTATACATAGCAAATATGATTTGATTTTTTGGAAACTGTTAAAAACGAAACTTACAAAACGATCGAATATTGTTTCGACATAGAACAGTTCCAGGAGAAAACTAATTAAGAAAACATTTGTTTTGGAAAGAAAATTTAAATATTAAAATGTTATTTTGTTAGATTCTTTTCTTCAAGTTACCTTTGTAAAATATGACAGTTATTATGTTTAATTTTCAATCAAATAAATATATTGTTAATCTGATGACCAGAAAAAGTGCATACTAAAATTTTTTAATATTCTCAACAAAAACCATTTTGGTTATACAAAAAGTTCGGTTAAAATCCATTATCAGCTGTTACTATGGTAACATAGCGCAATAATGTAGTATATGTACCAAGACAGGCAAATCACCCGAATTGACGGAGCTTAGACCAGTGGAGAAATATTAGATTCTTATTAAAAGAGAATTGAAGATCAGAAAAAATGTATCCAAAAGAGCCATCGATTTTAAATGGAAATGAATTATCTGTTTGAACAAGGTGACAGAAAGCACTAAAAAGACGTTAATGGAAGGGTTTCCGAAAAAGTTCAAAAGTTTCACCAGTACTGATTAACACTTTAATTTGTTTTTGTAAATTTTAATAATAATTTCAATCAAATAATAAACTGTATGTTTATTGCTTTCGTTATGTTAGGAATTTTTCGATTTCACTCCTTAGTAAAACACAAAAAATATATTTTTTTGAAACTGTTTAATAAAAAACTGCAAGGATGCATATATTTCATAACATGTTTGATGGGTTATGTAAAAATAAATATCTATTAATCTAAATAGGGTTGCCAATTTTTGGGAAATCATTCTTTCACTTAAGAGAAAATATTTCAAATATTTATAAAAATTTTATAAAGGAAATTTTGCAATTTTTATCTGATATCGGGGACAATATGTAATTCTGAAATAAAATCATTAAAATTAAGTTTATATTGTGTAATTTATATATTTATTGCCGCAAGCACATTTCATCTGGTAACATTAATTCATGTCTATGTTCCTACATATGCTTATATGGGTGTACACAACCACACACATACATATCAATAAAAACTCTCACACGTGTGAAAGTAATTCAGTATGTGATTGTGTGTGATAAAAAGTGTTAAACGACTAAAGTTCTGTATAATTTATCTTTGTCATCAAACAACAAGTTAATCCCACCGATATCTATTATTTTCAATTTGTTTTAACATTCTCACAAAAACAAAAACATACATATATTCATGTTTTCACTATAAAATCACATTTAAATTATATAGATTTATTCAAACTAAAACATAAACTTCATGGAAGTCATATACATTCATAATAAAACATAAACATTAATATAAATATTAAATCTCTTGTCAGTCTGATTACTATTTTATTACAACATAATTTAGCTTAAATTTATATTATATTCACCCATATGCAATCATTCGTATTAATGTTCGGATACTAATCTTATGACATTTTAGTTAATTCTAATTGACTTTATCAGTTATAATCACTATTATTATTCAGATATATACACATGTTTAAGCATTAGTTGTGAAAACTATAAACCATTAAAGATAATTTTCACATGAAATTTTTAAGTGTTTTTGTCTAGTGACAACGGAATCGCTAATAATAAAGAAATTTATATAATGAGAGGATAAAATTGTTGACAAAAATATTTCGTGAATATAACAAAAATATTAATTATAACTTAACAACTAAGAATATTCATATTAATCAAGTTGTTTGTTTAACAAGTATGTGTTTCTGTTTATATATTTTAGTGACATATATAAAATTTAAAAAAAAAAAAAAACTTTCCAAATATAATTTTTAATCAGTTAATTTTATAAAGAGCTCTAATATGGCAATTAAATTTAACAAGCGCACAGTGGCTCCAAATCCTCTTTTTTGAAAATAATTCTGTAACTTTGGAACTATTGAATAACGAATAGCGAATTCTTTTTGGATAATATCAATTTCAACATGTCTTTAAATCATGTTGCAAAACTTTATAGCCGTTTGACATACTTAGTGAAATTTTGCACATTAAAAATTAAGGTATTTATGAATTGGTTTGTAGTAGCAAAAGTGTTTAGCACCTCTCGGGGCCAAGGAAGGACCATGTTCCCCAAAACCTCGGCACAGAGTGACTCAGATTTTGATTTGATGCAGGAATATACATATATACATAAAGGGGTCTTAGAAAATGCATTGTTACCATTGAACAAGGATTGACAAAGTAAATGGATATTCTGCATCACTTGTGGTGGTGGAAGATAAAATAAGATTTCAGATATACTCGAAGATCTCTAAAGCGATTTCAAAAGTCTTAGCTGTTTCGACAGTGAAATGTATGCATTTCCGCTAGATAACATAAGGTACTTCGTGTAGTAGTATACTTTCACAGTCTAATATTTTATTCATTTTATAATTAGATTCAGACATGTTTATTATTGGTAAATAATTCTATGTTATTGCTTTTTAAACTGTTTATTTATTGATCCAATTATTTTGTCACTTGTGTCAAAATCAATTTTCTTCAAATATTAGGGATGTTAACATTTCATTTTCGCTGACTTTTCAAAATATTTGCAACAAATTATAACTTTATAAGAAAAACTTTTTATTTTATATATTCTATGGATATTTGAATAATTAATATATGAGATAATAATTTGTTAGTAAGTTTTTGAAAACTGGACAAAAATAAACACTGTATAATACACATTTGACAGTTTGACTTTTAATAAAAGTTTATAGTTTTTTTTCACATGATTGTCACATTGAAAATGTATCTACAAAAAAAGAAACAAAAACAACAAATTTGTTTTCTATGGATTTACAAATATAATACTGTGAAGAAATAAAAAAATTATTGTGATTTTATCTGTGTTTGTTTGTCTGTTTGTCCGTTTGTTTGTTTGGAACTTATGGACAGCTAAATTACTGGACCGATTTTGCTAAAATCTTCACAGAATGATCCCTATATACCCGAAAGTAACATAGGCTATAAAAAATCGATAGGACCAGGGGAAAAAGTAACCCTCAAACAAAGCAAATATTGATCATCATATATTTGAAGGACTATAACAGTGAGAATTTTAAAATTTGGTCCCAACCATTTTATCAATGAACTCTTCTATTAGACAATATGTAGGACGGAAAAGATCAGGGGAGAGGTTGCCTCCATACAAAGATTATCTTAAAAATTACTACACCGACAATTTTTTAGATTTGGTCCTAATAAAATTTTCAGGTAACTGTTTTAATGGTCAGAATGAAGGGCAGATAGAATCTTCTGCCCATGATCCACATATAAAGAAAATTTTGATGATCGTATATCTAAACTGCTGTAACAGCAATAGTTCATAAGATCCTACCACAAGCAGTTTCTGAAGAATTTGTTTTACAAATTAAAAAGTAGGATGGGTAGGGTTAAGGGGAATGATTCTCCCATACAAAGCAAATATAAATTATCGACTATCTAAAAAACTGTAGAAGTGGGAGTATTCAAATTGGTTCCAATTACTTACCCAAGAATCGTTTTTACTGCCCAAAATGTAGTACGGATAAGACCATTTGGAGGAGAACCACCCAGGTAGTCCCGATAAAAGGTAAATATTGATGAACGGATTTCTAAAGAACTATTATAGCAAGGGTTTTTAAATTCGGTCACAATCCGTTTTCTAAGGAACTGATCTACTGGACAAAACTTCCACGTTCCCAAGAAACTGTGTTACTGGACATAATGTAGAATGATTTTGAAATTTAGTACTAATCAATTTCTTAAGGAACTATTTCTAAAAAAAAACTTGGACTGATGGAATAATTAAGGAACTTTCTTTTATAAAACTTTATGAATCGCCGTTTAATTCATCGAATTTATTGTAAATCAATTGTAAGAAATACTAATAAGAATCTTTAATAAATGTACTTTTTAATCATTTTCGCTTCACTTTATAGGGGCGGTATTATTATTAATTTGAAAAATATATATTCCCAAATTGACATTTTATATGTAATTAATAATCGCTTGCAAATACATTAGTCTTTATGTCTATATGAATAATTTATACTTTTCATTTTATAACAACTATTATTTACAACCCACTGTACACACAAATAATATAAAGGGAATACGTAAAGATGAATATAGTTTTAACATTCACCAGTGTGAAAATCATACTTCAAAGAAGATATATATAAATGATACATAAATATTCATATTCAGAAATCATTTATAATGCAAAAAAATAACATAGAGAAATATGTGTCGATAAAAAGAATAATGTTTTGACATATTTTCATGGCGACAGGCTGCAATATGGAGTCTGATATAAATTATAGCAAAGATTTTGCAAAATGGTTAAAGTTGAATTCTACTATAATTATGAAATTTGCGACGTTATTTCAAATTAAATTACAGCATTAATTAAATATGTATCACTACAATTTCTACTTGCAAAGTTAATATCAGATCTTATAATTATCAAAGATATTAATGTAAGTTGGAATGATATATTGTATAAGTACAATAATCGTGAAGAAAATATATTCAGTATATATATGGTTCGGAATGTTGTGGTAATCTGTAGTGTAATAGTAAAAAGTGTTTTTATATAAAATTTTTAAAAAATTAAAAATATCACATTTTTTACAAAAAATTTAATTAAATTTATCTGGCATTTTATAAGATTTTGAAAACTAGTTGAAAATTTCTTTAAAACCAGAAGTTCAACAACATAGCACATTGTCTTTGGGATCACCCAGCTACATTGGTTTATTGTCAAAAAAGTTATAAACCGATATTTAAGATAACCTCACAATTCCGCAAGAGAATTTTTCTATTTTTTTTTTTTTTTTCAATAAAAAATAATTAGATTCAAACAGAAATTTAAATATAACATACATAAAGTTATAGGCAGAAATATGCAAAATTTTTATAATCCCCAAAATCTGTGTGCTATATGAGTCTCAATTTTTAAGATAATTGTCTAATATTTGCCAAATATATTAATTTTTGATACGGTAATAAACTCAAAGAAGCAAGATTTTGCTGTTGTTATTATTTTACCTGTTTCCCATATAAGAACCCTTCCGTTATATTTTTTTAGACTCTTTAATATGAATCAATTCTATTGAAATTGGGCACTATTTATTTCCTAACCTTCCTGAGTATATGTTATAAATTTTATTAATATCGGTAATTTTTTGCCATAGCTTCTATGTAACGACCCTTCCGAAAAACGGGTTAGGGCTTACAAAACTTAAAGACCAATTCCATTATAATTCGCCACATTGATATTTGCAACTATTTTTGGTTCATATTTTGCTGTAGTAACCATAAATAAATCAATTTAATTAAAAATCGTCACGATAATTTTTCTAACTGTCTTGAATATGTGGTATTTTCTTGGCGAACTTTGTTACTGTTGTCATTTTAGACTTTCTACCGAGAAAGACTTTTAAAGGTCTTGAAATAATTCCATCGAAATTCGGCACAGTTTTGCTCTATTTTATATATAAGTTACTTATATGACGAATATTGGGCGGTATTTTGCTAAAGTTCCCACTGAAGGCGCCTTGCGGAAAACGGTATTAAATATAACTTGATTTAAAGTTTTTAAAGCAGTCGTTAATATATGAATCTAGTTTGACAATTGTCAGTGCATATTTGGTTACTACCACCTTCGTTATTCCACTTCCCGGAATAATTCTTTAGGCTTAAAAAGTTCTCACAAATACATATCAATTCAATCAAAATTCCACAACTATAATATTTTCTTTAATCTCTCTTGCACCTTTAACATTAAGTAAAATCGTTCATTAAACCAACACATCGGTACCAACAATGTTGTTTTCAAGTTATTTTAGGAATATTTTACTACAGTTTTTATAGAGATCTTTTTTCGTAATCGTGTGTAACGCCAAGAAGGAATTATCTCAGATCCAACAAAATATAAATATTACTGCATCAAATCAAAATTAAAGACGATTTAGCTATGTTTGTCTCTCCGCTGGAAACATTCTCACGCTTAGAATAATTGTCCGAATTCAATAAAATTTGGCCACGTTGTTTGTTATTGTCCTAAACAGTTTGCTATTTAAAACCAGCATGGAAGTTATAGACCGATATCTGAAACAACCTCAAAATTCTGAAAAAGAATTGGACTTAAAAAAATTAATTTTAACATATAATTGTACGTGCTCTATAATTGTGCAAAAGATCATCAAAACTCGATAAACAGGAAAACAGTTATTGTCTACAATATACAAAATTTTAATACACCCCAAAGTCTGTGTGTCATATGGGCCGCAATTTTTTGGATAATGTACTAAATTTTGTCACATATACTTATTTTGATATAATAAATACAAAGAAGCCATATTGTTCTGGCGTCATTAATTGACTCTTAAATTTGAACCAAATATATATATATATATATATATATATATATATATATATATATATATATATATATATATATATATATATATATATATATATATATATATATATATATATGTATATATATATATATATATATATATATATATATATATATATATATATATATATATATATATATATATATATATATATATATATATATATATATATATATATATATATATATATATATATATATATATATATTCTATTTCTATTTATCTGCTTCAATATTTTTTTTCATAATATTGTAAATAAATAAAATATGTACTTGATTACCGACAAAAAAGTGGTTTGTAGCTCTTAATACCAACATAAAGAGAACAGTTTATAACAATTTACAAACTAATGCTGCTTCATTGTATTCCTTAATAGACCATTTGTTTGTGTATATGTATGTATTTGTTTGTATGTATATAAATATTTTTATTTGAGTATTTATTTCACTTTTTTTAAATTAATACGCTTGTTTCATTATTATTGTGCTTACAAAGGCGGTCTTTCCATAAATATCTCTTAGTTTCTTTTTTGTATAATGCTTGAATGCACACTACGATCGGCAGCTATATAGAAACGTAAAGAATAAAATATATTATTATGTTATTGAAAGAAAAAGGAAATAAAAGATGAGTTAAATTATTTTGATTTTCAATCGACTTTATATTAAACATACTAATATCTCTTAAATATAGATAATTATCGCTCTTGGGTCTAGAAGTAAGTAACAAGAGAGCTAACAACAGTGGTCCAAAATTGTTACTACAATATTTCAAGATTGTACTTTCGGGAAATATAACAAGAGATATGTTTTTGTTTGATCAAATTCAGTCTAAATCATTCTTATCTTAAGAAGTATGTGGCCTAAATTTCTTATCTTCATTATGATAGATGCGACAACACAATAAGGAATTTTCAGCATTCGTCAATTGTTCATAGAAAAAATATTGTTAATTTAACATTATTTCACAGTAAATACGTTTTTTTTTTTGTTAAATTTAACTAATTACATGTTGATTTTGCTTCATGTTTTTTTCTGCGTGTAATTTCTCATGAATAGAGTGTTGGAACACAATCAGCATTGGAATAATTTTTTTTTAATTTTCTATGTTCACACAAAAAAAATTGTGAAACAATGTTGATTTAAAATTTTTTCTTTATAAAGCAAAATTATAACAGCATAAATGTTAAATTCTAATATGAATATTACTTCACCACAAAGTTAAAACGTTTAGTTTAAATTAAATGAAACATTGTCTGATATCAACTATGTTCAACATCGATTTTATTTCAAAAATTTTTTTTCTGTTTGCTCGCATATTAAATGCTCTGTCTAGTAGAAGATACATTCGTATACATTTAATGTTACAAAATCAACGATATATAATTATTCGATTTTTAGGGTTTATATAAATAAAAAGTTCATTAATTGCTCAGTTTGATATATTTAAATCACTTTTTATAAAATATCTAAGGATTTTTTTGCTTCCTGCTTTTGAAACCAGTATTGATGGCAATTTTTAATTTGCTGCTTAAAATGTTATTGAGAATGTTTTCATACTTTTTCTCTTTTAACTCAACAGCTGTTAACTATAAAAGACTTAAATGAAATGAAACTGACATTAATGTGATTTTGGTTTGTATCGAACAGCAATATATCTGTAAGCAATTAAAGGCGACTTTAGAAAAATAACAAGAAAATTTTTTACTTTTAGTGAAATTTTGAAAAAAATCTATTTATAAGAATCTGGCGGCAACAAATGAAATAAATGTAGGGTGACAATTTCTTTCAACCGTGTAAATCTGATGTTGAACTTTTCAGACAAGCTAAGTGAAGTTGTCTGTTTTTGTATGTTGAGCTTTGAAACAAAAAATCAATTGTTAAGGCAGTTTAGTGTTTCTGTAATAATTTTTTAGTTTTTTATTGTTTTTTGTTTTTGTTTTTCTTTTATTTTTACCCCAGTTGATGAAGCTGTTATAATGCGTACAAAATGAGAAAATCCCCTTTTGATCGCTTTATTTGTTGGTAGTGGTAAATAAATGTTTAAAAAATGAATGAATATATAAAGCAAAAAATTCACATAAAAACACATACATACAAACATAAGAAATAATGATAGAGGCCAAAAACATAACAAACAAACGGAATGGGCGGATGTTTTTTGGTGGATTTATGGCCGCATTTGTATTACCGAGGAATTGCTCTTGTAGAATCTACAATATTTTATTCAAACTACCAAATAATACTTTCATAAAAAAAGAAAACATACCAAAAACAAAAATATTTTAATAACCTAGCTTTTACCCGTTGCTCTTTGCTGCACAAATATTCTCCTTATTCCAAGATCTCGAAAGAGATTTCACAAATCACAGCGTGTATTAAAAAATTTTATACAATATCCCTGGCCTTGTCGGTTCAAAATTATATTGAATATTTGCATTCCCTTGATTCTAATCGTCCTACATTTCGTCCAATAAAACTGTTTGTATTTCCCTTGTATAGGATGTATCCCTCCCCTTGGTGCCATCGGTTCTATATTTAGTTTTTGAGAACTCTCGCTGTTGCAGTTTTTTAGATATTTGATAATCATTATTTGCTTTTTAGGAGAGTAATCTTCCCTTTGATCCTACCGGTGCTATTTTTTGATAAATAAAAAAATTTTTGAGAAAGTTTTTGGGGCCGAATTTGAGAACTTTTGCCGTTATAGATCTTTAAATATTCGATAATCAACATTTTCTTTGTAGTTACTTGAAAAATGTATTGGAACCATATTTGAAAGTTCTCGTTGTTATAGTTCTTTAGATATTTGATGACCAAAAATTGCATTTTATGGGGGTTACCTCTCCCCCTGATTCTATCCACACCACCTTAAGTCTTGTAAAATAGTTCGTCGATGAAGTGATGGAAGCAAAATTTGAAAATAATCGCTTATATTCTTTACATACCTCTGCCCCTGGTCCTATTGAAATTTTTTATAGCCTATGTTAGGTAGTTTAGCTTGGTGAGACTAAATGTATATATATATATATATATATATATATATATATATATATATATATATATATATATATATATATATATATATATATATATATATATATATATATATATATATATATATATATATATATATATATATATATATATATATTAGTCTCACCAATAATGACTCCCACTAAATTCCAAACACAATCACAAAGACGTATTATTTTTGTATGTGATAAGGAATAGAGAGTGTATCTGTGTGTTGTCAAATAGAAAATAATAGAAATATCTAAAGATACATTTTGTCATAGAAATTATTACCGCAGCCAAGCAGAAAATTACTTTATTCTCTAATTGTGGATGGATTGTGTTAATGTTTTTTTCTCTCTCCATCTCATCTTATCATATTAATTCGTAAAGATGAAGTACTATATGGTGAAACATTAACACAAAATCATTCACATACACTTGAACACTTATATTTATTTGCTGGATCTAAAGAAAAGATTCAAGTGATGTCATCACAAAAAGGAATTTATATAATTCTTCGTCTTGTTCTTGGCTTCTTGTTATTCTTTCCAACTTATTTATTATTGTTGTGGATGATGATTTTGTTAATGCTGAGACTGCATTGATGTCGAATATTTGGATAAAATGAATTTATACTAAACAGCAAAAACAACAATAAGAAGGGGAAAAAAGCTATTTAATGCTTCAATAAATAGTGCACACACAAACAAATTTGGTTATAAAGTATATGATCTAATTCATTCAAATGACATTTAAATTTATTTTTATCATTTTAAATGAAAATTATTGGAATATAAAAAAAATCACATTATTTAAATAGAACTTTAGTTGAGGCAAACTATTATTTACGAAAACTTTTAAAAGAACCGCCAGATAATAAAACAGAAGTGGTAAACCAATAAAATTATTTCCGTTCTTCTTATTTTTAAATTAAATTAACTCTCACATTAAGCAAATGTTTTGATTATTAAAGGGGCCGTATTAATTGTAATTTTATTTTATTTCATTATATTCATTTATGGAAACAGTTCAACAAAGTGGAATTATATTTATCTGAAATTTTAAGAACATTACAGCAATTTTACTTGAAACTAAAGGAACTTTTTTAACATAAAACAAATAAAAGTTATTTAATAATAAAAAATTTCGTATTGAGGTTGAGTCGAATCTTGAACTCTCTATAGTAATTGTATTAAGCAATAACTTGTAACCTAGTAAACAGAGATTTATATACATACATTTTTCACAACTTAAATGCAGCACTTTTTAGTTGTTCATACATCTGCAATAATTCAGATAAATTTCTGTTCTTACGAACTTTTGCGTATTTCAATGGATCTATTCCGAATTTATTTGACCATTATTTTTTCGTGAATAGTTATTTCATATTTTAAGTTAATAAATTGCAATAAATCTTTACATATCGCTTTTGGAAACAAATCTGTAACCTTGGATATGCTAGATGTAGCTACACAATTATTGGAGTTTGGACCACAGTGATGTTATATTTGTTCAAAATTCGCTATCCCGGACGTTCAATTTTTAATTTCACATTTTTTACCCCCCACCGACACCTGTGTTAAATAGAAATTATTACCGCAGCCAAGCAGCTTTTATGTCTGTCCGTCTGTACAATATTTACTATTGTCCTGAGAAGTTTCCTGTTTAAAATAAGAAAATCTGAATCAGAGAAAATCTTGAGTTCAAGCGAAGATCTTCCGTAAAATTTTTAATTATAAATTGACAAATTAGAAAAAAGGATTCCATAATATTGAGTTATATGTATATCATAACCATTCCAAAAATTATCTAAATCGGTTCATTAAAAAGTTAAAGCAAAAAAATATAATCAGTTTTATGAGTCATTAAGTTATTCTATGTATTAAAAGAAATCGTTTATATATTATATGGGTTTGTGAGTAAATATGATCCAGTATAAAAGAATGTCTGTGTCTGTGTTCCACGGATTTTCCGCAAAAAGCCTAATAGTAGAGTTGAAGACTTTTGTTAACACATTTGGTTAGGAAGCAGCCAGTGCAATAACGCAAAATTTCCTTTAGTCTAAGTCGACCTCAAGGCTCCACTCATCAGGATCTTGATCGACCTCAAAACCTTTACGATGATCAGGATAAAGTCCATTAAACTTTTGCTCATGCCCCAGAGGATGTGTTCTTTTTTTGAACGTCCTGCCACGCCAACGATCACGGCCCTTGGTGGTAGAGTTGCAGATGTCGTGCCCTCTGTAGCTTAAGACCATTCAGACATGACCAGTCGTGGACTTAATAGCCGCCATTTCCTTATCTATACCACTGAAATCGGATAAGATGTAGATTTTCAGAGAATATTTAGCTAGAATACAACATTTAATCATTTCATTTTATTTTTTACTACATGTTTTGGTGTAGTGTGTAAGAGTTTATAACCTTTCCGTCCACAGATTCGAGCCAGATGGATTAAGGTTTCTTAGACCAGTACTAGCTTCAACTGGCGATGACTAATGTGGAGAAGCAAACAGGCAGATGCTGCCTTAGAGTTATGAATGTTGACCTGCATAATATCGTTTGCATATGTGTCAATAATAATAACGTTGACATCCTCATAGTCCGATGCCACTAACTTGGCAACAGCCAAGGACATATTTCAATTTTTTTAAAATTGAAAATTTATATGCAAATAACTCGAAGACTATAAGAGCCAAGTAACATAATGTTTTTAAAGGTTTAATCAAAAACTATAAGACAATTTTAAAATTGTATTAGAAACAATAATTTGACACAATGTTAAAAAATTGATTGTCCGAGATACCCTTTTTGGCACCCATATAACTCAGCCTATGGGTTGAAAACTTTCATAATTTTAACGCTTCATTCCTGTAATATCATTACGTTAAATTCATTCAAATTTCATCCAAATTACTTTCCCAAGGAACAATTTTACTGGACAATATTGAATGAACAGAATCAAAGAGATAAGTAGCCCCGATAAAAAGCAAATATTTGTTGTGGAATAACTAAACTAGTATCAAAATCCATACCTGTTACTTTATAAAGAAAACAGTTTTATTTGATAAAATATAGGACGGGTAGGGTGAAAGGAAGGGGTAATCGCCATTAATTTCATTTGGCATGAAAACGATTGTAGAACGAATTTCATAAAGTATAAATAATTGACACATATAAATTTTGTAATATTTTTTAAATGACATAATGATATAATTATAATTGTAGTATTTTCAAATAATGTTCATTACTTTTCATAGCTCTCATACAAGACTCACTTCCGAATATCACTTTAAAGTGCATAAATTTTACATACACGTTGGTATTTTTTTTGTTTAAACAACGTGAATGTAATGAGGAATCAATATTCGATATTTTAAAAGGATAAAATTTTCCTTGCTCCCAATAAACAAAAGAAAGAAAAAGTTTTTTTAAGCGGTTAAATCTCACACAAAGAAAGCATTATTTCTAATAAAGAGTTCATTGTAATATCTCTTAAGTACAAATCAGAAAACTTTATTATACGAGGATCATTTATTACCAATAATAACCATAAGAATGGTATAGGGTATTTCAAAGTCGAGATCGACCTCTTACAACTTATTTTTTGGTTAATCAATAAATCATTTTTTTATCATAATAATTCATTTGAAAAAACAAATCAAGATTTTACAAAATTCAGAACGTTAAAATTTCAACCACAAAAACTTCAAAATGATACGAAAAGAATTATGGTGAATCCAGTAGATGTTTTCAAAGGAAAACTTAAAATGTGATATGAATTAAATGAATAAAAAAAGTTTGTGTCCAAATTTAATGTTAATCAGCTGTACGTTAATAGAAATTATTATTATTGATCATAATATAAAGACTCTGGAGTGTAAACAAAGAATATTTTTAAATATTCATTTGAAATTATTAAGTTTGAGACGAGCGCTTTAATGCTTAAAACTTATAAGGGCTAAACTGTAAGGCTATTACCCAGTTCTTAGATGTTGACAATTAGTTTTTTATTTCTATGGGGTACTTCTTCCACTGATATTGCCAAAATTTGTCTAGCCAGTGTTACTTCGAAATTGTTGATTGATATTAAAAGCCGATTAGCACCTAATTGTGTCAGGAAATTAGTAATGTTAAACTTTAAAGTAATCTGTGAACTGTTATAATTTTGTTATAATGAAACAAGTAAGAATGATATTCGGCTGTGCCGAATCTTCAATACCCTCCACCACAAATGTATATGAATTAAAATCGCACAAATTGATACACACTTACATATGCACTCATCCAATAATATGAACGTTTTTCTTTAATGCAACTCAAGAACATTTAATGAGTCATAATTTTTGGAATGGTAATATTTACAAAAGACACATACTGAACCGATTTTGCTGGTTTTAAATAGGAAGCTTCTCAGGAATACAACAAATACTGTTAATTACTTTAATTTCGACTTTGATTTGATGCAAGAATATTAAAACATTATTTGGTGTCAGATGATTCCTTCTTAGCGTTGTACTTGGAATGATAAAGTAAACATATTCTCTTCACCACTTGTAGTTGTGAAGGGTATAAAAAGCGGAATAAAAATATTTCTTGTAAATTGAGAAACCATTTCGTTTTTAAGAGAAATCAATTCCAATTAAAAATTAATGTACCTTCGTTTTTTTAACTAAAAAAAGCACCAAAATTTGTTGTTATTGTTATATTTCTGAACTAGAAAAAAATTATTACATGATATTAATACATTTATTGTATGCTCCGTATTAAGTAACTAAACATTACGAAACAGATTTAACATGCAACAATGTTTATATATAATGTTGATTGCCTTAAACTAAAAGTTTTATATTAACGTATCAGTATTATTTTTCATATATATTATGTTACTTCAGAGCTTTAAGTTTTGTAAATATAACAATATAATGTAGTATATAACTTTATATAAAGGAATTGTCCCAAAAAGTTATAATTATTTTAATTTGTTGTATAATATTATAACAGTATCTACAACTTATATACATATATAGTTATAACAGTTTATAACAAATTTTAAAATAATAAAAAATATTAAAGTAATTAATAATTCGAAATTGAATGAATATAAATAATTTAATTAGGATTTTCTCTCACTCAAATTAAAATGAAAGAATTGTTAAACTTTTTTAAAGGAAGATTTTATAACACTTTAATAAAATTTATTTATAATATGAATCTGTAATTGTTATAAAAATATTCTACATATTATTTTATTCAAATTATTATGTTATACAAACATTATAAGTATCTTAAAGCTTTTGATATAAAAATACTACAAAGTATACGATAACAGTATCTATCATGTCAATACCTTTCTATCTTTTTAATAAAGCTTTTATATAAGCTCTAAAATCCTGCATACTGTTATACATGAAAAATAGTTATTAGGAGGGCTTTTCCAATCCTTAAAACTTTTTCATAAGCAAAAAATCTACATGCGTTATTAACAGGACTTCAACTTTAACGGCTTTTCCCAAAGTTGTGACAATAAATTATCCCAAGAGAATTACTGTTATCTTTATTTGAATATATTTATTCAAACTTTTTACAGCACTGCTTACAAACCAAATCAACATATATTTATTTCTGTGTATATCAGGAGTAAGATAACATTTTCTATTTCATTTTTTAGATTTTCACTTGAGTAATCTTTTTATGTAAATTATTATTGTTTCAAAAAATTATAAACGGGAAAATTTTCAAAGTCAAATGAAGGGATTTACTAAATAAGGGTGTAAACTCACTGGCCCTAAAAGTTAAAATGTTATATGGAATTTTTTGCTCTTTTAAGCAACGGACTTAACATTTAACGTTAAGTCCCTGGTTTAAATAGGCTTTCATATCATATCATCGGAGCACTCAAACCTGAGAGCTTTATAAGCTATAACTCATATTCCGGGAAGGAGCCTTAGATGGAAGCTGGGTCAAATAATGACCGCAGAAGAATATGGCTTCTTTGGATTTATTATTGTATCAAAATTAGTATATGTAACAAATTTCAGTTAAATATTTTAAAAATTGCGAACCGTATGATACACAGAGTTTGGGGTGTATCAAAATTTTGCATATTATAGCCAATAACTTTTTTCCTGTAAATCAGATTTTGATGATCTTTTGTATGATGATGGAGAACGTAAAATTAAAGTTTGTTTAAGTCTAATTACATTTTTTAGAAGAAATTAGAAAAGTTCTTTTTTGGAATTTTGTGCTGGTTTCAAATAAGAAACTGTTTAGGACAATAACAAACAATGTGGACAAATTTCATTGAATTCGGACAATTATTCAAGGCCTGGGAATGTTTCCAACTGACAAGCAGACGGACATAGCTAAATCGACTTAGATTTTGATTTGATGCAATATATATATATATATATATATATATATATATATATATATATATATATATATATATATATATATATACATATATATACATATATATATATATATATATATATATATATATATATATATATATATATATATATATATATATATATATATATATATATATATATATATACATATATATATATATATATATATATATATATATATATATATATATATATATATATATATATATATATATATATATATATATTGAACATTATAAAAAAGTGTTTATTATTTTTAAAATGTATGCAGTTATAATAGTGTACTCTAAATGATATATAATATATACATATATGTTATGTAAATTTACGGTCTTTATGACATTAATCGTAGTTTTGTTGACACAAATGTTAAGACATTAATGAATGAAACATGGCGTAAATCAGTGTCCATGTCCAATCATATATATACATATATGATATATATATATATATATATATATATATATATATATATATATATATATATATATATATATATATATATATATATATATATATATATATATATATATATATATATATATATATATATATATATATACATATATATATATATATATATATATATATATATATATATATATATATATATATATATATATATATATATATATCATATATATATTTAAAGGTATATAAATGCATAGAGCCACGGTTGACCTCGTGTCTTACTGTTCTCGTTTTTTTAAATATCTAATATAATCAATATAGTAAAAAAACAAGTAAAAGTCTAATAGTTGGTTAACAGCCAATAATAGCCTATATTTAAGAAGCACACGGAATAATTTCAATTATTAAATCAATACCACACTGTAAATTTTTTATGCACTTTGAAGTGTATTTCAGAAGTGGGTTTATTTGGTAGCAGCAGTCATTTGTGCTTCGATCTTTTTTAAAACTGGGAAGTGATTTGGGTGGATTAAGGGACTATTTTTTATCTTGGTGAAATCTGGGAAGTATATTCATATCTGTGCGGTTTTTGGGAGTACATTTGTATGAGAGCTTCCTTTAATTATGGAAAGAACATGACTAATTTCAATAGTCTTTGTCCTTGATCAAGCGGACGGATGGATATCGTTAAAACGATTCTGAAAGTTAGTCTGATTCTTCAAAAGACATTGAGGTACATATTTATATTCAGCAAAAAATAAATTAACTGTGATACATATTGGAATTTATTTGAAAGACATTTTAAATAACTTAGATTTAAATCCACGATACGTCCTATTATGAGCCTCGCATGATTCGCAATCTTATTTAATATAGTTTATATTGTTTTACAAACGGTCAATAATATATTCACAGATTTAAAAGTATTTATGACTTATCAATCATGACCTTGAGTTCTTCCATTTCTGAGATATCATGTTTTTCGATCGGGGAAATCCCGACTCGTTTAGTCTTGCAGTAGAAAGGAAAAACATTAAATATTCAATTTTATTATAAATAAATTAATTAAATAAATTATTTGAAAATTTTTGAAATTTTCTAGATTTGGGGTTTTAAAATTAAACGTTTATTTATCACTATTTGAAGATTATAAAAAAACTGTTTATTATTTTTAAAATGTGTGCAGGTATAATTGCGTACTCTAAATGATATATAATATATACATATATGTTATGTAAATTTACGGTCTTTATGACATTAATCGTAGTTTTGTTGACACAAATGTTAAGACATTAATGAATGAAACATGGCGTAAATCAGTGTCCATGTCCGTAGCTATGCAAGTGTTGTTTTGTCAAGTATGAGTGTAAAAGCTTGTATGTTACGCTCCTTTTTCTTCCCCTTTTGTTTGAGTTTCATGTCATTTACTTTGAAATTTAACAAAAACTAAAAAAGGAATTGAGCCCTTATCTAAGATGTTTAAATTGGCAGAAATAAAGTTGTGTGTTTTTGAGTATATCGTTGCATAAGAATGTAAGGATATATACATACACACACATTTATATATATGAGGTGTATGTTCTTGTAGAAAATAATAACATACGAGCTTAAATGATTTTATTCGAATTATTCTTAATAGTGTATACGAGGTGTTTCTCGTTATCCATAACGTCCTTTTTATATGCCCAGATTTCTTGGTGTTTTTGTTGTTGTTGCACACTTCGTTGCTGACCAGTTTGTGATGGTATGAGTTAATAAGAAGAAAATTGTTGAGAAGATTTACCAACCTGCATAGAGGAAAAGCAGTCAGACATGACCGCAACGGATTACTAAACTACGTGAAGTAATCAGCACAGGAACAAACAAACAAACAATTTTACTAACTGAACATTTCAAACTTAACACACACGTACATTGGAACATACAAACATTTGTATTACAACTCTATGTAAAACTAGTAGAATATAAAAGTGTAAAATTGTAAAGGAAACCCATCCACACTGAGTATGTGTTGAGTAGAATTGCTTCAAGTTGAACCGGGCGATGGAGCGATGGTTGGACGAAGACAGACGGACAAACAGATATGCAGACAAACAAGAAAATAATAACCCTAAATGTGAACAAGGAAGCAACGGAACAATAAAATGGAAAATGACAGGCATGAGTGCTGAAATGACAACATAAACTGACCCAAGTGGTCATCAGAAACATAAAATGAAATGACAAACACAAAAATAACAAACTTATATACATAAATACATACATTTACAAATATCTATTTACATATGTATATGAACAACTGTTCATTTATATGGAAACAAACTAAAAAAATGTATAAATTATTCTGGTTATTACACACACACACACACACACACACACATATATATATATATTATATATATATATATATATATATATATATATATATATATATATATATATATATATATATATATATATATATATATATATATATATATATATATATATATATATATATATATATATATATATATATATGTAATTATGTAACTTTTTAATAGTGTTTTACAAAAGTTTATGTTATACTTTCTAAATATCTAGACAAAATTTTAATGTTTAAACATTTTAAAATTACATCTCTTATTGGAAAATTTTTATTCCTCTGTAAGTAAATGTAAATGTTAGTATGTGTTAGTTTTTGGTTTTTATATATCTAGATTTGCTTATATGAGTGTGAACTTTATTTAGGTGCTGTGAACGCATTTTCTTTATGAAAATTTAATTTTATGTTCAAACAAACTACGAGTGTGTCCAAGAAATGTCATAAAGAATTACTAACGTTTGCATAAGTTAAAGACAAGAAAATATAACATTCGCACACAAATACATACGTATAACAATTGACTTGTATATATATATATATATATATATATATATATATATATATATATATATATATATATATATATATATATATATATATATATATATATATATATATATATATATATATATATATATATATATATATATATATATATATATATATATATATATATATATATATATATATATATATATATATGAATATTTAATTAAAAAAATAAAAAATAAATACATTTTTAGAAAGTAAAAACTAATGGGTAAAATCTAAAAGGTTTGTTACATATTAAGGACTTAAATTATATAAATTTAATGCAATCAAATATTTTCCTTAAAAAAAAGGACACATTTCAATAAAATTGTTTTAATCTTCGAATTTGTTCTTCATAATTACATTAGAGTGGTTCAAAATTATATGAATATATTGCCAAATAAATCATGCTATTTGATATGTAGCTAATTATAAATGTCACTGTGATTTTTTCAAGCTTTTTAGCATGCCGCTTTGATAGTTTCAATACATACATCCTCTAGGCATTGGCTTTTTAGGTCATTAATATGAAAATATCTTAATTAAACGAAATTCAAATCCACACTGATAAAGAAGATCGGTCTTCGGAAAACTACTTTAAAGTGAATGAATCTAAAAAGACGTAAGAAATGAGAAAATATTTTATATTCTTAAGTTTTTGTGAAAAGAAAATACTGCAGCTAATTTTACATGAAACGGTTCATAATTTTCAATATCATGAGAATATTTTAATCATGAGATTATTTTGATACAATAAGATCACAGATCATTAAATTAAATTCAGCAAAATGTGAAGCCTAAAAACTAATTCTTTATTTAGGGAAATTATACAATTTTTCTCACTTTAATTTTTTTCCTACAACATGGATTTTGATGATTTTTGGAAAAATTTTTTGAACATATAGATATTTACAGTAGTATGAAATCTCTTTATTAAGACCTCTCTTTAGCACGAATTGAGGGTCATTTTTTCTATTCGAAAGTACGAATATTGGTTTTCTATTGGAAGTTTTGTTTTATTTACGTATAAGTGGAGTTTTTATTACGTTTTTACGCAATTCTTTCGCGGTCATCTACGTTTAGGGAAGTTATTGTGAAATTTGTTGCTTCCTTTTTTGTGTTTTAACCGTCAAAATATTTCAAGTTATTTTAATTTGTCGATTTGTAATTGACAAATTTACGAAAATTCTTCACTTGAACCTAGAGATTGCTCAGATATTGGTCAATATCTTTTAACATACTCAACAGATTTTGCAAGTATCAAATTTCATTCAAATTCAGTATGAAGTTATCGAAAGTACGGAAGGGCCTGACAATATATAATTTGTACTATCGGATGTTCACTGTATTATGAAAGTTGTTTAATTCCATGTTAAGGTTGTCTCAGCTATCAGTCTCAAGCTATAAAAGCAGACGCAACAATTTCATTTAATTCGTAATAATGTTATGATCAAATTAAACGTTTTCAATAAAATTTTCGTTAACATAAGCAATTTCTGAGAAATGCCTCAGAGATCATAATATTGTCAATATTTCTATATGTATATTTATGCCCTTTGTAATATTGGACCACTCTATTGTGCACACACTTAGAAATGTAAAGTGTTACAACGAAAATATTAATATACAATTTCTCAGAATTATATGGCTCTGTCTCCTATTTTTATTTTTTATTTAGAAACTTACTGCTCTACTTTAACATAAAGAAGATTTTTAAATATAAATAAAAATTTAAAATTTATTTTATAAAATATAAACTGTTGTAATTAATGAACAATATCTTTAAGAGAATATTATCATATGGAATGCATCAAATTACATAGTCTAGTTATACTAACAATTTTCGAAATTAAAGTTTGTTTGGTTTCTGTTGTTTACTTAGACATGGACTTAGAATTGGCCACACTCCCAAAACAACAAATGAATGAATGTATGTAAATATATTCAACTAAATTTATACCACCCACTTGGAGTTATGGTAAACATTGTTAAAACAAGCATAACTAAATAGAAACATACTAACATACATGTATTATATGTCATCAGATGTGAATGTGTGTCTACCAAGTAAACATAATATTTATGCAAAATGATTTTTATGAAATAAAATTTTATAATAATGAACTAAAATATAATCGAGATAATTAATTATAATATATACATTTTTTTAAATTAAATGGGCACATTTAGTATATAGAAATGAAATAGTTATAAGATTTTAAATAAAAATCATATTTTATTATTAGTTATGATTATTACTGGGATATACATACGGTTTGTTAAATATATCCTGGCAATCATAAAATATATGGAAAATGTTAACTTCTTTTATAAATTTCAACTAAAAACCCATTAATTACCCATTTATTTCGAACACGTTTTGTTGGTAAATCTGTTTACTACTTTAAGTCGCCAAAAATTTCCAAATAGACGAACATGCACAACAAAAACCACAAAATTTACTAATTTTGAAAAGTGTCAAATAAATGTTTGCATAAAAGGTAAGAACAAGGCAAGTTACAAAGGATTGAAACACTTCAACTACTATAAAGACAAATCCGTTAAGGAAACTGTTCATAATAAGCATTAGAGTAGGTTTTCTTCCAGCGAAAAAGAATTTTAGGTTAAGAGTTTCCAATGAAATTATTTTAAATGTATTACAAAATCTTAAATATTTTTCACTACGATAAGGAAAATAACCATACTTTTTATCATAATACTGAAAAGAAAAATTAATAATTTTGCAAAGAATCAGTAACAACTCCCAAATTGCAGATTCGTGTTTTTTTCTGAAAATCTCGCCGTTGTTGTTGACAATTTTTATAATTTTCTCATTCATATGTTTTCCTAGATATTAATGGAGAATAGTTTTCGTTTTCTTAACATATTCAGATTGAATTCAAGGGATACATCTTACCCATAGTCATTTTTCAATGCAAATACTACTCCATTTGTATATATAATAATGTACAAGATAAAAAAATAATACTTTCAACTTTCACGGTAACCTACTTCAACCAGCATGTAGATGCTTTTAACTGTGGTCTTTTCTCTTTTACTCTTGAAATGAACAACCACATTTTATTGTGCCCCAACAATATATGGTTGTATATAATGGTAGGGAACGCATGCGTTATATTATGGAAAATTTACTTATAAAATATAATATTTTGATATTATAAAACAAGTTTTGTTGAAATTCCCAAAATGGTTATATGTTTCGAAAAAATCTAATAAAAAATATTGTTATTTTATAACTGAGCCTTTATTAACAATAAAATATTGATCAGATAAACATATTTTTTAAAATATGTTGCGATAATTTTATGACGTCAACAAACTTGTTGTAAAATAAATTAATTCAGCATTATTTTTTTTTGTCACAAAAATACTAGTATTTTTGTGACAAAAAAAAAATAACGCTATTTAATTAAATTTGTCATGTGACATTTCCTAGGTCCATGGGCGGTGCTTATTTAATTGGTAAGTCTATTATTTTACATAACTTCCATACAAAAGTTCCGAAATGGTGTTTTAAGTTCACAGTAGTTCTAAGTATAAAATTATTTGATTCATAGCACCCATAAAACTCCCTTCTGAAAATCACCTTGAAGGGCTTAAATCTCACATACGTAATTATTGTTGGTCAATTTAGAATATGAAGAAAAAGTGCATTATTTTTATCAACATAGATTTCTTATAATATCTATTAATTAATATATGAAAATCCTAACAGGATTTTATAAGTTTATGATATTTTTTTCCAAAATTTCTGAAATTTGAGTAATTCTCTACTCTATTAATTTCCCTTAGTCTATGTATGATAAAGAAATATTTGAATGCATATATATATATATATGTATTAAAATGAACAATTTATATTGTATATACGTAAACATACACAAGTGAAAATTCAATTTACTTTGACAATTTAAAAGTGTGAATTTTTACAAAATTACATATACAACACAAATGTAACTTGTGTGTTGTATATGTAATTTTAGGGAATTATCGTAGAAAGATGCAGTTTGGTACATATATGTTTTATGTTTTAATTAGAAAAATCCAAATTTTTAGTCAAACTGAGCCAAGGAAACCACGCCCACCTTACATATATCGTAAATCTTTAAAATGTAATAATGGCTACAATTATAATCGAATCGTAATAAATATTTGGCAGTTGTCGTGTATATACGTTTTAAACATTGTGAATTTTATCGAAATTGAAACAAGGACACGCCCATCTCCATATAGCGTAAATCTTTGAAATATAATATTGGCTACATTTATCGGATCGTAATAAAAAAGCTGTACTGTGAATTTTATCGAAATCGAGACAATTACGCTCCCACGTCCGATATATCGTTAAACTTTAGAATGTAATCGAATCGTTGAGAAGATTTTACAATTACCATGTATTTATGTTGTAGAATTGCATTGTAACTTTAAAGAAATCAGAGCAAAGACACTCCCACCTCCCGTATATCCTTAATAATCAAAAGGTTATTAAAGCTAAAAATTTTAGTTATATCATATTCAAAATTGGTGAACTATTGCATAATTACGCTTTAAGATTATATTAAAAATTTGTGCAAATCGACGCAAGGACACATCCACCTTTCACAATCTCAGTTATAACACACAGAAAAAAACACGAAACAAAATCTAAGTTGTAGATATTTGATTTAAGATTGAATATTTTTTTTTTCATTGAACGTTTTTACGTTTGTGTTGAAATAATATTTAATATTTTAGAATATAAGATATATTTTTACATTTAAGTACTAAAATATTAAGTAGTAAAAATTCAATACTATTCTCAATGAACTGTGTTTACCGTGAAACAATGCTAAAATAATAATTTTTTCTCTATGAAGCAAAATCATAACTGAAAAAAAGTAAAATTATTTCTATTTTAATCCATTTTACATTAAAAATATGCAATAAAATGATAATCTAATTTTGTTGTAAAATTATATTCGATTTTTTTGTCAAAATTGATTCAAGGACACCACCGATATATCCTTGATCTTCTAAACACATATTGGATATAAAGATAATTACAGTTAATTTTAAATATTCATATTTTTTAATTTGTTATTTTATTTTTCAACTTTACAAATCTAAACCAATTAGACTCAACAATTATAGTATAGGAAATGTTGATGTTCACAAAACATCATAGAAATGAACTTATAATTTAACAGAAAAAGGGTCACTAGGAAAATTGCAAAAAATAATTTGCGGTCAAAAATATTTTTCTTAAAAAAATATTTTTCTTTTAAAATCAATCAATTATTAAAATTGTTGTTTTTATAATACATAAATTCAACGTCTTGTTTTAAATTTTGTTATAAAATTAAATAATAAAAATTTAAATCAAAATCTTTAAACTTGAATTCTTAGTGATTTTTTTTCTAAAATCATAAAAGACATAATTTTTACTTTCTTAATTTTCTATCAGTTTTGTATGAATTTAGCTCCCTTTGGGGTTAACAAAATGCAATAATTTAAAACTTTTTTCATCAAATAAGTCAAGTTAACTATAAAAATTACCAACTGATATATATTTTTTCCTATTTTTGTCTTTGGCCCAAATCACTGTGCGTCTACATGAATGAATGATGATCTGACTTCCTGAACGATTGTCTGCCTAACCGAATGAAAGACATACTCGTTGTTTACATTTCAAAATCAGGGTCTTTGGTAGAAGTTACAAATATTTGCAAACTGTAAAAACAAGAAAATATACAATATGTAAATATATTCAATATGAGTACAGCAATCTCTTATCCTCTACATATAGTACATAACAAACCCATGGACTATGAAAAATAGAATAGCAGCTGGTTAAAGAGTCAGCCAGGATGTTGGTTTGCTATAGATTTGTAAAGACACGTCAGTAGCAGATGGGTGGATACATTTGATTCATATGAACATATAAATACAGTGGCATCCAGCAAAGTAGCACCAATAGGTATTTTTATAATTACAGTTTATTGTAAATTATTGTTTATAAGAATGAAATACTGTTAAATGGCTGGAAAAATACCTGATTCTGAAATTAAAGATAATATTTTGAAGAAACATTTTCATGCTTTCGAAATGATGTAGAATAATAAATATATTTACATTCGCTTGATTAAATAATGTTTCAAAAACATGAATTATTATTAACTTGTGTTGCAGAATATTTACGATGCGTTAAATTCGAATTTTAATATCTCATATTTTTATCTTTACAGTACATCTAATTATTATGTAATATATATTCATTCTTTCCCATTAATACACAGCCTTTTCTCAGTAAATTTTTAAATAGGAAATGTTTTCGTGATATTTATAATAAGAAAGATTAAATGAATATTACAAGGTGTGTGAGTGATGACACGTTCTTAGACATTAAATTAATTTCATATTGTTATGTTTTATTTTATATAAAATATACATAAAATACATAAATGCATATTTATATTTTTATGAATATTTAGTTAAAACACTTTCAATGTCTTGCAGTATATTTCATTCATAAGTATTATACAACCATGTCATCAATTTAAATCAACCTACGTGCTTTACTTATCACCACATTAAGGTCTTTTTATAAAGGACCTCATATGTTAACATATTATTCTCTGCACACACACATTCAAACATTCCCATAAACGAAGACAAGAATACACCTAAAGAATATTCATTTTTTGCACATATAAATAAACATATACATATTTATATAACAATCTATATATGTATATCTGTATGTAAGTATGTATGTATGTATGTATGTATGTATGTATGTATGTATGTATGTATGTATGTATGTGTATATAATAGAAATAAATATTTGTATTTAATTTTAACTTCACCCTTATTTCACATTATTGACCACAAAATTGCTGCAATTTGTAAACAAAATTAAACTTTTTATAGAGAGGTGACAAAAAAGTATCCAAATAGACGTGAGAAAATCTATAATTAAACTAAAAATGTCTTAACACCTTTGAAAGTTTATCGTGAGTCATATCATGAAATAATTTTTAACTATTATATTATGCTTGAATAAAGCAATCAAATAAATGAGATTTTTTAAGGAACTAATTGGACATATTACATTGACGATATTATTATATATTGACAATATTATAATATTTATAAGTGTAACTGCTTCTTAAAATTTAATAAGAAAAATAATATAAGTGTTGACTTTTTAATATTGTTATTTATAATATAAAATTATCAAAAAATAATCAGAATTTTTGTCAAGTTCTCAATATCTACAATGCTTTTGCTTTTAGAGTTTAATATTCCTTATGTGCTAAAACTGCAACCTAAAGTGAAAAAACCATTACCACAAAATAAAAATATATGAATCATATCTGACGATTTAAGAAATTGTCTATTTCTTGGGTAAAGTTATATGTGCGCAAATTAGAGTATCTCGAGCATTCAATTTAAGTTTCTCATTTAATTTCAGAATAATGTTACTGTCTTGTAGTCCTTAATGAGACCTTAAAAAACATGTTTAAATTTGTATTTTATTTTGTATAATTAGAGTTATTATCATGTATATTCAATTTTATAGAAATCTAAAATGTGAAAAATGATTTCTGTTATTTATATAAATATGATTTCCGAAAATGTTGAAAAATGAAAAAATGAAGGGTCCAAATAATACAAAATATATTTCTTATTTAAATATTTTTTATCATTTTAAGTTCTACGATATTTTAAATTTAGACATCAAGACAATATATATTAAAATATAAAATATACAATAATAAAAATTAATTAAATTATTTAATATTTTGTTGCCTAAAAACCAAATAACTTCATTTAATTGGACGTAATTATATAAAAAAATACAATAAGTATTAGAAAATGATTATGAATATATGTATGAACATATGTGTGTGTATTATTGTTTACAATATAAAATATTACAAATTATCTCAATATTTAAGTACTCAAAAATAGTATGCATGTATATATATGCCATAATTTGTAGAAAATAATAGAAAATAATGTTACAAATAATACAAGTTGTATTTATAAAATAATTATTATTTCATTAAAATGGGCCTCAGGCATATATTTGGCAAGATGCCATTTTAAATATTTGGATAGAATTTTACACAATCACACAATGATTTATCTAGATGCAATTAAAGAGAAGACTTCTCTCTCCTTTTTTTAATTCTGCTTTTAATTACGTTTATAAGGAGTATTTATATTTTAATAAGTATTAGGAGTAAAGATTATATATAATTTATATATTTAATATGGTATCAGGTATTTAAAGTAAGACATCAATTATGGAAATATCTATGTCATAGCACTTGAAGTATTAAAGTATAATATTTTAGATACAAGTAATTTTTTCACCTTGATTTTCTCATAAACAATCGATTTACACTATTCGTAAATACATAAACATGTTTATATACTTTTATACATTTATTTATTTATGTATATAAAGTGACGAATAGATATTTTCATGTAATTCTTGATATAATATTTACATACACTTGTGTGTTTCACATAACTGCAATTTATGTTTAATCCAAATTGTTAAATCTCTCAATCCTTGAAGCGTTTCCGTTTCCTTTCACCGGCACTGAATAGTACAGTATAACATACATACATACATACATACATACATACATACATACATACATACATACATACATATATATGTGCTATTTTTTTTAGACAAATATTTACTTATTCGTTTATATATAAGTATGTACTTAATATCGAAACACACCAACAAACACTATTTCAAAATAGAAGAGAAACTTGTAGTAGCTGTCAGAAGTAACATCGTTATTTCAAATACCACACACAGAAAAGTGTGAATATAAGTATGTATGTATATTTATAAGTATGCATATATACTTACAAATACAGTTACTAATACCTGTGTATTATATGCAACTATGAGTTTGTTTTACTTTTTTGAAGCCCTTCATAACGAACCATCATCAGTTAAACAAACAACAAATAAAAAAATTACATTCGGTATTGTCCGACCATAATATACCGGGACCAATGTGAATTTTGAAGAGAATAACATGGAATTATAGCCCTGGAAGAACTAAGTTTTAAGTTGGTAGAGTAAACATATTTAAAAATGAAAAAAATAACAGCATTAAGCAACAGGAATGAATGCAAAAAAACTGTCATAAATTTCACTGGTGTCTTTATACCGTGTCTTATATGTTGAGTCATCTAATGTTTACAAGACCATGTAGATTGCAAAGTGTTTTATACACTCTAATGTTTCTTTTTCTAAGTTTGTTCTTTTTCCACTTCTGGAAAATGTCATGTATATACACACATACAAATGTAACCATTTAAATATTTTACTCATTCTCCATCTCTGTTATTTAGTTTTTCTTTTTTAAACTAAATATTTTACAGATGTGTATCCTCATCAGTTATTTTTGTATGCATTGACACAACTATTTTTCTTCATCTTATTCTCGTTTACTTTAGAAGCAATTTACCATTATTGCTTATTGTTCACCATCCCCATCATCAACAACATCGGTAACGTCTACTAAGGTAATGGATGGCTGGTTAAAAGTATTGACACAATTTCGTTTTTAATATTTTCATTTATAAAAGGAAAAATTTCATTAATACCTTTTCTAAAAATAAAAATAAAAATTAAAGAAGGAAAAAATTCAAATTTCTATTTTACATGTTTATATTTTTGTGTGGGTTGATGATATTTATGTGTGTATGTTAAATTTTGTGATCAATAAGAGCAGAGTCAGTCCTTCAAGTGAATATAGAATGAATGAACTCCTATTAAAATACGGTAGATACTTTAATAATCTTTTGAATATATATATTTTGAAAATATTATATTTGAGCTTCTTATCTTGTATTAATTTAAAGTATTTAAATCTAAATATGAAAAAAAATCATTTCTTAATAAATTTACATCAATTAAATAATAATAAAAATAGATTGAGAAATAATTCCAGAAAATTTCTGAAATTAACTTCAAAACATTATGATACCCAATAATTAGGTTTCTGAGATCAGAAAAAGAAGATCAATTTTTATTAGTACCACCTATCTCTGATTTACAATCAGGAATAAAAAAGTTTCTGGAGTTTTTTGGCCTTACAAATGTTTTAAGTCCATCTAAATAACTTAAGATCGATAAATAAATAATGTGGAACATATTTAAACTTGTCTAAATTAATAGAACTAACAGTTTTAAGAAATTATTCGAGAACAAATTTTGTTTGATACAATCAATTGACATACCTGATTACATTCTAATATTGTCATCACAATGTATATTGTAATAGTGAGAGTCTCTGTTGTGTATAATAAAGAGTCTATAGGTTACTTATTACACGAAGTGAGATAAATGAGAAGCAACATACTATTGTTACTAAATATTGTTACCGTAATCAAATATCTGCTTATTCGCACTTTGATGTTGCATTAATAACAATACTTACTGTTATCGCCACTAAACATATTGTTATTCCAATAAATTTTTTATTTGCATTGCTATTTTGCATTGATAACAATAGTTATTGTTATCGGCACTAAAAATATTGACAATAACAATATTTTTGTGCAATTAAAATTAAAAATACTGTTAGTTCAATAAAAAATTTTTGTTCGCATTATTTTTTGTGCGAAATATTTTAATATATTTCTCATTTTAGTTTTGCCTTTGGAAAATACGTTAATATTATTTGAAATATTTTCATTTTGATTTTCAAATTTTTTATTTATGAATAATAAAAATATTAATTCAAATATGTATTATTCAGTTGTCAGTAAACTGAAAGTAATAGTTTGTTCTAACAACAATAGTTTTTTTTAAGGACTGTTCAATAACAATAAAATTGTGATCAGTCAAACTTCAATTTGTTCAATATGTTTGGATAGTCACAAAAATCTGCTAAGTTATATACACACTAACATAATAAATTCGAATTCTCATTACATTCTTTACAACATTTAAATTTGTAAATTTGTTCCTCCTAATAATTCGACTTTGATAATTTTTGATAATATTTGAAGTTGTATGTTTTATTTCAGTTAACTGGTTTTAAAAATCTTACTTTTCTGCACCGCACAGGTTGGCCTAATCGATTTAATTTTTGGAAATAATTCAGTAACATTTGAACCAGCACAAAAGTAATCATTGTAAATATATTCAAATCTAAATATTTTTGACTTTTTAGTCTTTTTATATCATAATTATAATTATTTTATAATAATATTAGTATTTTCATTGTGAATATATTATGTAATTTATTTCAATATTTCTAAAGGTCAAAATTTTAATATGTGGAATGTTTTACATGATTTTTTTAACTTTATTAAATTACAATTTTCATAAAACATTAATATATATGTATTTCAGTTATATCATTTTGAGATACATTAATTTAAAAATTTTTTTTTACTGAAATTCGTTACTTTTAAAGTATTAAATTTATTAATATTATTATTGAAATATATAATTATATAGAAGGATACGATTTATGTTTCCTAGTAATTAATTTTACTTTAATTTTGATTCAGATTTTAGTATTAAATTTGAAATTTATTTTGTAAATAATTTCAAGGAAATTATGTATGAAGAATTTTTTCTAAAATCAAATAATTTTTATGCTAAATTTCAAGAATAATAAATTAATTGTAAAATTTGTTATAAAAAGTATAAAATTTATTTCATCTTTGGAAGTACAGAGTTTATCTTTCACCTCATACCAGTGTAAAATAAGAACCACATGAAGAAATATACATACACATGTACGTTCTCGTACAGTCAAATATTATATTTTCTTATTGATACGTTTTTAACAATTATGGTACAGTAATAAATTGAGTAATGAGATACTTAGACTGTATATCATTTTAATGCATTCACCTTTTAGTATACACTAAAGTGAATTGCTTCATTGGGATTTGGAGAGCATTTCAAATATATGTAGCTGGAGAGTTTTCTTCTTAGGACTTATATTTAGACTGGACCAATAATATGTACGTAATGAAATAACAAGATTAATTCACCAAATGTGCTGATGGAGAGTATAATTATACTTCAATACTATATATTTGCCTTTGTGTGAGTGAAGCAGAATCAGATATATTGAATTAATTTTAGTTTAGCTCAAATTGAAGAAAGAGCAGAAGTCGCACAGTGATTCAAATGAAAAATGAAATGGAAATAAATCTTTTACTTCCGAGCTGCTAATCCGATTTTAATGAAATAGTGATAGAAGACCTATAGCGTTTAAGGACTTAAGATGGTTCGGTCATTAAAATATTTAAAATGATCCAGATTTCTATATCTAAACCGATTTTAAGATTTTTATATGAGTGAATTCTGTTACTAAAAGCCTGTAAAAAACTCGTCTTATCAAAAGCTTCAATTTTTAATTTTTGGCTGATCTTTGCGAAATTTTTATGTAATAGTGAGTCCAAATTTTGTCCGATTTTCGTCAATTTTTTTTATTAAGAACTAATGACAAAAGAAAGAAAATTTTAATATCTTCGTAAAATCAAAAGTTATAAGTCTTTAAATGTTAACCGATTTTTTCATAATACTCTAATTTCTGGTTAAATTTTTAAAATCACAAAGCTATATCTACATATATATTTTAAAACACTTATGTTTTCTTCTAATCCCGGTATATTTAAAAATTAGTGATAAATAATTTTTCTCCCCGATATCGGTTAGAAAGATATAGTAAAAAATGTGAAAAACCACATTTTTGGAAATTTACGAAAGTTTTTTCGGGAATTACGGAATTTCTTTTAGGAAAAATAACACAATGTTAAAAGTTTCTTATTAAGTGTCAAAAAATCTATCCATATTCAAAATATCATTAAGATAGGTTGAGTAAAAAAATTTTAAGTTCAAAATTGAAAAATTTGCAAAAAAAAAAACTATTCAACACTTTCAAGACATTTCTCCGCAAAAAGTGTGCAACGAATTTGTTTATTATCAATAATGTTATATATTTCTGAAAAGTATACATAATTTCTGATTTGATTGATCTGTAACTAGATTATTCCATATGTCAAAAGTATTAATCGAAACATTACAGGTTTTATTAAATCGTAACAAATTATATTAGTCTAGAGTTTCATAATGATTACGAAGAAACATGAACCAAAATCGACATTGAACATAGTTGTTTTGAGATTGATTTTTTCATTGGGTTTAAATTAAATATAATATCGTACATATTAGAAACTTTTGATATTTAATATAAGTTTGAAAGAATGTTCTCAAGAAACAGTATTAACTGTAAGCTTATGTCAAAACAAGTTTTGGTGCATTCTGTTAGTGACATACAGAATAGAAATTGAAGTGAACAATGTAAATTGTAAATAATATTGATTTTTTTGCTCTCAGTACAAATTCAACGGTTTTTGAGTTCCTGGTTAAAAATGATTTCATATTGAAGGAATATCACAGACACAGAATGATTTGAGATTGATTAAAATATGTTTTATTCAGTTTAAATTGAACTATGGTAAAATAAAATTGTACATATTAGATTCTATCGATAATAATTCATAAAGTAACATAAAGATACATTTTTTAAATTACGTTTTAGTAGTAAAATTTCATTATATAAAAGTGTGAAATTAAACGGAAGTTTTGAATAATACATATCATAAATATATTCAAAACTACCGTTTAATTTCACACTTTTTATCAAACAATCATATTCATATTGCTAATTTCAATATATCAAATAACATATAATTATAAAAAGTTATGTCTTAAATTTTGTTATCTTGAGAATTTGTTATGAAAAACAGAGATGGACTTTTATTAATCCCATCTACGATAGTATGTGTGGAGCACACACACTATGAATTTTACGTGTTGCTGTGACACACAATGTGGTTTGTTGTTACTCGTATTAGTATTTGTAAATGTGGGCGCTTGAGTGTTATAAATTTGATGAGTAACCATATTGAAAGCATTTAACCTACATCTAAATATAAACAGTACACTGACCTACATTAAATATTTAAAATAACCACAAATAAATATTATTTTACAGACAATTTAACTAGCTTTTACTATTCTCTCTAATCATGTTAAAATTATCCTTTAATTTGTTATTTGATAAGCACATAACAGAGACACACCAATGTTACTCTGTTTATTTACATTCAAAGAGAAATAATGAAATGAAAATTTCTTTAACATTTGTATTTATGTTTTATGTTAGAATAAGTGAAGGGAGTCAAATTATAAAGGTTTAAATGAATTTTCTCTTAAAAATGAACACTTTGTTAAAAGAGAAAATGTCCCCCATGTTAAGTGGGGCTAAGATGTTTGTTTGTGTATTGGAATTTTTTATTGTACATCCCTGTTAAGCAACAGCTGTTGTGTTAATATGAAATTTTTCGTTATGCCGACACACAACGACAAAATAATTCTTATTGCTTCAGTACAAAACTAGAACGAAAACTTAACGGTCGTGTTTGCGCAAAGAGTGAGAATTAAATTTATTTGTAGTTCTTAAAAAATAGAAGAAGAAAAATACTAAAATTAAAAAAAGAAAAATACAATTTTGTGTGTAAAGCATTTTTAAATAATCCTTCGTAAATAAAATTAGTCGTTATTGTTCTACGGTTGGACATTTAACGGTGTGTGTAATAAATTTCTATTGAGAATTCTATGAAATAATTTTCCTTAAAAAATTATAAAGTGTATGAAAAATAAATACACAAAGAAAAAGATTTAAGTAAACAAATTAAACGAAAATAAAAAAGTAACTTTAAACAAATAATACATTTTTGTTAATGGAATAAAATAATCGAGAGAAAGGTGGGACTGTTGGCACACAACCGTGGATTACAGTGTTAAGCCTGCACCCATCTCTGTCAAATGCATGTGTGTGAGTGTTGTTAGTACAACTAGTTAAAATTAAATAAGCTATCAACGGTTATTTAAATCATCTATCTGCTGTTACTTTCTTTTTTTACTGGTTGTCGGTTTTATGTTTTATTCGATAACTGTCTCAGAAACGCACACATTGTAAAGCAGATAATGATGTATGTATATTTTTATGAATGTAATGCGGCTTATTGATGCTTCATTTTTATGAAGCATAAAATTGTTTGTCTGTTCAAATAAAAAAAAAAACAACAACAGCATATAAAAAATTAAACTGTAACTGAATAACGCGAATTATATTCAGTTATGCAAATATGTACATATGTACGTATATCCGAATGCCTAGATGTGCTTATAATTATTGAGTGTATATGAGTGTTTGCGTGTGTATTCACAAATAAAGGATATTCTATAACAATTTGTTATGTACATTAATATTATTGTATATCAGTGAATGTAAATGTTTAACATTCCGTTACATTTTCATTCAACTACACAATTGTACATAAATACCTATACAAATGTGTTTGTATAGGTAATGTGTGCGGTTTACATATACATATGAAAACAAATATACTTTTATTTAAAGTTCTTATTGTGTCAGTGTATAAAAATGTCATAATAAAAAAGAAAGAAACTGATGCATAAAATGCTCAGTTGGTTCTTTAATGTGTGGTTGTGTGCGTGTGTTTGTAAAACTTTAAATATATGTGTTTGTCATGTATATGTGTGTGTAATTACATAAAGTTAATTAATTCCTTACTTAATAAAATGTGAGAGAAAAATAATTAAAAGATAAAAAACGCAATTAAATTCAATAAAAAATATGAAAAAGCAAAAGCAAATCACATTGATACTTAATTTTTCAATGAATTTTAATTAAATGTAAATAAAGTAAATTTAATTTACTTGGTCTTATTTGGATTAAAGTTTTCACACCAATGACGGCATGACTGAGTCTGATAATTTTTATATATAAAAAAATATATTGAAAATAAAAATCAATAAAAAATCTTATAACAAAGAAATAAATGGCGGTTTTGCTTACTCAAATTATCCCATAATCGTTATTAATAAGTGAATATTTAACGGTTTTGCTAAAGCTAATAAAAGTATTTATTTAACGATCAATAGACAGTAATTAAAAAATTTATGTGAAAATATAATTAATTTATATCTTTTATTTTTCCATAAATATTGTTTTATTGTTTAACATAGAAAAATTTTTATTTATCTTTTAACAAAGTAAAAGTTATAGATACATATACGAATGCAGATATATGACTTTTCTCAATGATAATATATAAATTCAAAATTTCAGATGTGATTAAAATTGTTTTATTGGAATTTGGATTTAATATGACCTTAATTTTACCTGTTTATTACACAAGAAACACATAATTATACATGACGAAAAATTAGGAACACCTGATATATAAGACTTTACAGATAAAAGTGCAATTTCATTTTTTATATCGAATATAACTTTTCGGAGGAAAAATCCAATCAAACTAATAAAAATTAAGATTCTAAGAAAGTAAAAAAATATTTTTTTTTAGTATGTAAAGGAAAAAAATATGTTAAATTTTTTACTTTTCATTGTAAAGTTAAAATTAAAAATTTGTATAATTTACAAAGAAATTTCTTATATAAAAATTTTTAGGAGTGAGATCGAAAAATTCTTGACATACATATATATTAATAAAAACGATACCACTTAACTTATAGTTTTAATACATTTTATTTGACTGAAATTATTATGAGTATTTACAAAAAAAAAAAAAAAAAACATTTTTATAGTTTAAATAATTAACTATGAAATGTTGGTCCGTATATGGAAACCCTTCTACTTGTTTGGGCTCTTCAATATTCTTTTATTAAGAGTTAAATATAAGAATATTCAAAGTGGTCTAAGTTTCGGACAAATTTTTACGATTTGCCTCTCCTGGTGCAAAAACCATCACCATCGCTAATTTGTCGTATGTCGGTCAGTCCAAATATAATTGGACTCATTATGAAGTCCGAAAAATGAAAGCGTTCTATTTTGTATACAAAATGGTTGGCTTCTTTTGACGCACCTCCTTTGGGTCCTAAGCTTTTCTTCAATATTTCCCTGAGCATCACCAACATAAAAGTTTTGGCCAGGAAGTTGTGAAAAATCTGCCCAAATATTGAAAATGCTTTTTATTTTTTGGCTTTAGAAACATCAAGTGGATAATATCTTTTATCTGAACCAGGTTTTCTATCAACAAACAGCTACTCCCAGCACTGTTTAAAAGCATTGAAATCAGTTTGACGCAAACCTTTAAATGCTAGACCAAGTTGGGTTTTATTGAAAATGTTTATCAATTTTAGTACAAACTTCTTTTGGTCACTCATTTTAATCAGATAAACAACATATTAATTTTTTACATTAAACTTAATAACTGACATGTTTTACAAAGGTAACTTGATCAGAGGAATATCAGATGATGTACGAAACATAAAAAGATTCGTAACAGTTATAAATATTTAAATTTATATGCTAAAAACGTATATATCATATATCAACATTTCTATCGATTTAAGCGCGAATGACTGCATCGAAAACCTATACCTTAGAACTTAATACACATATATTACAAAATAGTTAGGAAATCAATTATAAAAATTGCTAATATAAAAAAAATTATACTTTTCTGAATTTAAATTACTGCTTGATTCTAATATCGAACATCTGCATTAGAAAACTTTTGATAGAGATTCTCAATAATTTATTGAGAATCAACACATTTATTTGCATCCTTTGTGGAATTAGCTTTTCAATTCAGCAGTATCAATTATGAGGTAAGAAGATTTTATTTCTAATTTATCTGACATCTGGTTAAGAAGAATCAAGTTGTAACGAAGTGAAAATTAAGTGATTCGGCAAAGAAAATATTCAAATTATTATAATTATTATACTTAAAATTGTTCATAGGAAAAGTTTCGCACAGTTTTTTTAATGTACTTTACAGTTGCGTACGCAGCAGAAATTTATCATCTATCAACTTCTTCAAAACATCCTTGTTATGAATAATAAGCTTTAATTATAAATATTTATTGATTTTTAAACAATTGGAGAATGTAATAATGTTAGGCAATGTTTACTTGTCTGTCTGTCTGTTGCTGGCACACTCACATTCGATTTGATTATTGTATTGAGAAGTTTCCTGTTCCTGCAAAATCGGTACAGTATTTTAAAAAATATAGACCGATATATGAGGTTACCTCTAACCTGAAGCGAGGACTTTCTTATGTTTTCAATAATAAGTCGATAGATTTTCAATTTTTTCCATAAAATTTAGCTAAACGTATTTTATTTCATCAAAATTGGATCAGTTAAAATCGTTAGCCAAAAATATGTCTTACGTTAAAGTATTGCTTTAAATGCACTTGTGGTTGGGGTTGTTGAAGATCTCTAAAAAGTTAAGGAGTTATTTTCCAAAAGATAGATTTCTGTGTCAATTCGGACAATATTTACTAAAACTAATACCCATAACACTTGTTTTAATAAAAATGAATGTATAATTGACATTTAAATATAATTAGTTATTAATTTATTTATCGTGAAATATTTGTGAGAAGTTTAAATACTTAATCTTTCAAAATTTTATTGCACTATTTACAAAGACCGATAAAGCCGGACAAATCTAATTAACTTTACCGCAATTATAAAAAGGAGCCAATACAAATTAGTCTGTATAAATTAACATTAAAATCACGTTAATTTATTTTGATAATTAATGAACTTAATTGCACATGTATAAATATGTACTTGTAACTACAAGTTGTGTTTATTTAAAATAAATTATTTATGCATATACACATATTCACATATTTACATACATACGATTTGATTATACATACAAAATATAATATACAGAAAATACTTGAGAACGTGTAGCTGTATGAGAATTTACATGAGTCTTTATAAGTATACAAACATTCATTAGGTATTTATGGCATTAATTATATTTATATAAAAAAACCATGGCCTAGTTCAATAAAAAATGTAAATACGAGATATTTACCAAGTTGAGACAATGAAAAACTTTTACCAAACAATTCTAAGTAATTTTGAAGTATTTACACTATTTATCATAATCGTTACAGTAAGTGAATGAATGAATGAATGAATGAATGAATGAATAACATTTGTATTATAAGAAAATACATTATTTATTTATTATTTATGAAAATGAAATGTTAAATGTTTTTAGAGCAATTTGAAAAAAGATAATATATTTTGATACAAGAAAAGTTTATTACCAAAAATGAAAGTAATTTAAAAATTAAAAATTTATAAAAAAATAATAACTTTTTGATTTGTACAGTTTCATCAAAATCTTATTTATTTTGATAGGGAATATCACAAGAGCAAATAAAGAAATGCAAACATTTTGAATTTTCGGTAACAGAAACAAATCGTAAAATTATAATCCAGAAATAAGTATAAGTTATATTAGTTCATTAAGTATACGCCTAAAGCACCAGTAATAGGTGTCTATGTTATTTCATCAAAAACACATTTTATTTTCAAATACGTTTAAAATTTACAATTTTCTAAAAGTCTTTATTACACAGATCTTTAATTTAAATTTTGTATTGAAAATCCCTACAGGGCTAAGTCCAGATCCGCTCGAGTTTAACCTTTTTTAAGTGAACATTTTGAATTTAACTTCTATTTTCTAAAATCCAAATCATGAATTTCAAAATGGAATGTTGTTTGGAATCCTCAAAGTGTCTGTAATCATTCTTTAAAAGATTTTCCCACACTTTCAATGAATGTGAACTCTAAAGGCCAAATTCCAGTATTTTAGAAAATCTAATAAATTAAATGTTTTTTTCTGCAACTTAATTAAGAATTTCAGGGACAAAAATTTCTAACAATTTCATAAAAAGTGATAACAATTTCATAGAAAAATGGATGAGAGACAAAAATTTCGGAACGCATTTAAAAAAATTAATGGCGAGGTGTCCTAGTTTGCGTTCCTATAACTCCACTCATGGAGCCTCAATGGTATTCAAATTACTTTAATTTAAAATGCCAGACTTTTTAAATTTCATGCAAATTCATCCAGCCGATTAAAAGTTGCAGATTTATTTCAAAAAATCATTTCTGTCCCACTGTGTAATAAATAACAGACAGAACAAATATTTATACCTTTCCGAGTCGGTCCTTCCGTCCATGTACAGTTTGTAGACAACATGCAGATCGCAATTTTAAAGGTTTTTTAGCTGGAGGATAATGCCTCTTGATTATTTCAACTAAACCTCTCTTAACAAAAAATGCTCTCCCTATAATGATATTTTACGTTCATAAAAGGCCGAAATATAAAATTATTTTAACACAATTTTATTAAAAAAAAGTCCTGTAATATTTTAAACCTGCGCACAACCCAACAAATTGAGATAAACAAATAAGTGCAAATCAATGTTTGAAATTTTACAAAAGTTAGAGCATAAGTTTCTATAGCTTTCATGTAGTTATTATTTATTTCTAATGGGTATTTTGTCAACATCAACGATGTTAAAACCAGGAATTACATACAAGTGATTATATAATACCTGGTCTTACAATAACAATAGTTTTTTTTTTTAATTACAAGAAAACCGGTTCTGCCTTTGAGCCAAATCATCAAATGGATGATTTAAATTTAAATATATATTAACCCAAAAAAAACGGACTCGTCTCAAAATTAGGTAACGACTTTAAGATAAACAATTGTAATCATTTTGAAATGATCACTAACACAAACATTTATGCAATATTTTATTACTGGAATTGTCAAAGTTAACGGATTCATAGTATTTGTAATGAAAATTTAATTGATTTGAATAACAAACTGTTTTCAATAATCTTTAATAATCTAATGAATTTTCTTGTCCTTTCTCGTCCACATCCTTTAACTCCTTTGCTTTTATTTACTATTAAAACAAATATCAAATAAGACTTGATGGTCTTTTCTCTTGAAATCGGACAAAACATGTCAAAGTCATGATAATATTTCAAAGTTATTTGAGTGATAAAATTTAAACCAAAATGAAAAAAAAAAAATAACATAAAACAAAACATTTTTTGTTCTTTTTGGAATTTCAACAATTTTCAAGCTTTGAATGTAGAAAATAATCTTAAATATAAAGAGAATATTTTTATGTTTGTAACCAGATTTTTTATATTGCAAAAAAATAAAATAAAATAAAATAAATGGTTCTTCCAACAAGAGGGTTTTTACATTAATTTATATAAAAGTCCTTTATTTTTATTGATTTGCTGAGTTTTTTTTTTTTTTTTTTTTTTTTAATTTCGAGTTATTTTTATTCCTTTGATTTTACCAGTCGTAAATTAAATTTCTTTCTCTGGTTTAATAGCAAAAAAGTAAAAAATTAATAATAATATTTTCAGAATTTAACGTAAAAGTTATAAAAATGTATTAAAAACAACAAATCCAATTACATGAACTCCTGTCAATTCAAGATTATTAAAATGTTTAACTTTTGAAAGTATTTTTGTTATAAAATTTTGTAATTAAAAAACAAATTAACCTTAAAATAATTTAAATAAATTGTTGAAACTTGTTTTAATTCCGACAACACATAATGTTAAATGTATGGGCAAAAAATTATAAATGCTAAATCGAGTGTTCTAAATGGTTAGTACACACAGCAAAATCTTCATAAAATAATGTTAATTCAAAATTGCTATTTTTTGGAATTTTCTTTTTTGAATTTTTACTACTAAAGAGAAATTTTAAAAAGTTATAGTTTTTTTAATTTCATAAGTTAATAATGAATAATTCTATGATGTACATTGTATAATATTATTGCACCACAATATTAAAAACGTTTGATTTGAACGCAATGAAAACAATAACATTACCTAAGATCAACTATGTTCAAAGTTGATTTTACTTCATGTTTTTTCTGTGTATAGATGTGAGCTTTTGAGTCAGAAAAACAATTAAATATGCAAACTGAAAATTTGTACCATTAATGCTTTTTCAAAAAAAATCCAATAGAAATTATTGTTTTTATAATCGGATAACTAAGGAAGATATTATATCACATTTAAGACAGAGTATTTTTATATTAAAAACAAACAAGATTGTAATAACCGTTCAAGTGCGACTATATAAAACGAACACCAAAATTATTGAATTTGTAAAAGTCTTAGTGTCATGATTCTAACATTTACTTCAGATTTATGTCATATAAGGGGAATTTGGTTGTATTAGTTATAAACATTTTTACTGGAAATAATATCACAAAAATATTTTTCGAGATATAAGCACTTTTGGTGTTGGTGATTTTCGATATTGTGTGTTTGAATGGAAGCTCTTAAACTTGGCAGAGAAATTTTCACTACCACAAGAATCCTGTGCCAAAAAAAACACATTTTTTAAGAATTTTTCTCGTTTAGAACTCCGAGAAGAGTACATTTATGTGTGAACTATCCAAAATATTAGACCGATCACTACTAGTTTCAAAAACCTTAATTCTTGGACTAAAATATTGAGATATACACTATTTCATCAAAATATCACGACGTTACATGGACAAACTTTGTTAAATCAAAATTATAGTTAAAAATCATAGTTAAAAACTATAATTTTTAACTATGATTAAATCCACAAATCGTTAAAGAAGATGTTCAAAGTTCCCTTTATAGTTTATTTTTGAATTGCTATTGAAAGTTTACTATAAAGGATGAATTATCTAAAAAATTAATTTGAAGCTAATTTCTTTTTAAATATTGTAGCGTCTTGCACTAGTGTTGTCCTGATACAAAGAAATGTCACATAAAATTTGTTAAAAATTTTCACTTTTGGATCAATACGAACCATCTCCCTTCAGAGTGATATTAGGCTATTTTCGACCGATCGTCGTATAATTTTACACATCATTTAAGAATCGACTTTCAGCCAAAATAATGACACGTGCGAAGCTTCATTAAGATATACCAAGCTTCCTCTAGGCGTACATCGTTAAATCCACTCAGAAATTTATTATAGGTATAAAACACTTACGGTAGTGTAGGGTATACAACTAAATATCATATAAGAATATATTAAGAAATCATCGTTAAAGTAAACAATTTTCCAATAATGTAAAACTCAACAGAAGTGAAAAAGTTTGAATGTTTTTTAAAAAATTGCAATCGGCAAAGGGCATTTAAAAAAATACTTCATTTTTATAACTTTCATATATGTTTTTACCCATACACTATGTGTTCAACACATGTGTTGGAGCTCTTCTAAAAATACATAATTTTAACATTAATTCTAAATTTGAAATTAATTATGAACACTGGCATCATGTTATACTAAAATTTATGAATATTTTTTACACATCATGTAGCGCCATAAAAGTCTATACATATATGAATATGGAAATTTATTTTTATGTTTTGAAATTCTTTTATAATATTTTGAAGTAAAAAGATAGAGATTTTGACTTTGTTGCACATCAATTTTAATTAAGGATTCCGACATTTACTTCTCAATGTGAATTCATGTGTGAACAAATATTTACAAGTGTGAACCGCATACAGGTATACAAATATTTACACATACATAAATAAATATTTTATGGTGCTAATTTAAAAACCCTTAAACCCATTTGCAGTACGTAAACTAAAGAAAAAGAATAAAAACACATACTCTCATATCTAACAAAAATTGCAACATTCCGTGTTTATGAGTAAAATAAAAAATATAAATATTTAATAAAAATACAAGGAGTTATGGAATCATCTTTCTAGTGGCAATTTAAAATTCAAAACGTATATCAAAACGAGTGAAAAATTACAATTTTTTAAAATTTTAATTAAAAATGAAGTTAAATGCTAAAATTTTCTGTCACAATTACATAAAAAACTTTAAATATTGCTCTTCAATTCTCTTTAAACGAGAACTCTTATATATCTTTCCACAGTTTTGAGAACTTGCCTCTCTTGGTACATATACTACATTACTGCTCTTTTACAGGAAGGCAAGACAGACCAAATCAAGGGGACACATTATAGGAGCGTTTTTTAATCATCCCGTGATGTAAATTTCGGTATTTATAGAGCCCGTTGAACAAATGCTTAAATTATTAAGATGCAACTGCATATTGCTGGCTATACCATACATTTTTGGGAAGATTGCTTTTGGGTCCTAAACTTTTTACAACATTTCCCCGAACATCAGTAATATAGAGTTATCCATTATGCATCCATTAAGAAAACTTGAGTTCAATTTCCGCGCTCTGTTTTCGGCGTCTAAGTTCTAAGCAGAGTTCCTGTCAGGTATTTTTTGAGTCTTCTATGTTTTTAACCTGCATTAGCTTTAGCTCTTTGAAAAAGGGTTCTATACATCCACATGATGTTTCTTAAGCCAACAAATGAAACAAGTTTTCTTAAAACAAGTAAAAATGTTATAGTCGGTCAAGCTTGACTAATTAATTCTCTACAGCACATCGTCAGTTAAAAACGGTAGATACGAAAAATTAATGAACGCCCGTGTACAATTTCCTTCATTTGGTTTATGTAAAATTTATGTGATTGACAAGGATTTTTTCTGGGGGTTTTTATTATAGTTAAAAATATAATGGACTGGACCACGCATAATTTCGAGCATCAATTTTAGATTAAGAATATCATATGATATGTGTGTTAAATGTGAATGAAATCGCTTTATATTTAGGATCTTAATGACCTTCGGGAAGGTCATTTATATGGGAAGCCAATAAAAATATATAACTGACAGAAAGTCGGACGGACATCGTTAAATCGATTCTGAAATATACCAAAGGTATGCATTACAGTACCTCAAAAAATAATGTTTAAAAAAGCATAAATGCCAAAAACAAATAAATTGTAACTTTTGATCGGTTGGATGGATTTTTATGAAATTCAATATAATTACAATGTAGAATTATAGCTTTGCAAGGTATTGGATGAAATCTTTTTATAGTATCTTGTATTCTCGAAACTGTGAAAAAATGCCGAAATTGGTAGTTTTGTGATTTTGTTTTGTGGAATCCACATTTATTGAAGGTCTGAAAAAAATGAATACCAGCTTGAGCTTTCCAACACTGTATTTTGTTTTTAAATTTAGGTTCTAGAATTTTTGAACATACAGGTTAAATTTCAAATACTGGTAAAAATGGGTCTAATTCAAAAGGGTACGGACTAAGACCAGTTGTTTCTTAAATAAAAGAAAAATTTGAACCAGATCGGTGTAATATTTTTGGACAGACGCTTAAAAAAAATTGACAAGTTCTAATAAAAGCTTTGCAAAATCTCGAAAACTGTAAGTGATAATAAATGTAAGGCTTTTAAATGACAAATCAGAGTTTATATCGCAATCTAAAATTCTTTAAAATTGAATTCGTTTGAGGAGAATGCGGTTAAATGAAATATATATATATATATATATATATATATATATATATATATATATATATATATATATATATATATATATATATATATATATATATATATATATATATATATATATATATATATATATATATATATATTTAGTTGTCACTTCTTATGCAATCTAGAAAAAAATTGATTTGCTCGTATATAGTGTATATACACGCAGAGAAACGGCATTTTGCAATATGTTCGTAGCAAACACTTATATATTCGCGGAAAATGTTAATTGTAATTATCAACATGTTTATTGTTGACTTTATTCTGATAACAATTTCGTTGATGAAGTAAAAATATTTTCATTAAATACAAAATGTTTCGAAATATATTTGATTGATCACAATTATATTGTTATTAAATTGTACGTTTTAAAAAAACTATTGTTATTATGAAAAAATATTATTTTCAGTTAACTGACAATTGAATATAAACAGATATTTTTTTACAATTTGAGTTCACATGGAAAATAATATCTATTTCAATTAATATTCTCATTTTTTATAAATAAAAAACAGACATTTAAAATAAATAAAATTACGTGATGAAAACATTTCAAATAATTTTTACATATTATCAAAATGAAATGAGAAGTATATTATAGTGTTTTATATGAAAATATAATACGAACAAAAAGATTTTATTGAACTTACAATATTTTTTTATTGGAATGACAATATTTTTAGTAACTATAACAATACTTTTTGTGACGATAACAATATTTTTAATAGCGATTACAATAACTATTGTTACTAATGCAAAATCACAATGTAAATAAAAAAATAATATCTAATAACAATAATATGTTGCTTCACGTTTATGGTTACCGCAAACATATTTTTTCTCTGCGTGTATTTTCATATATTCCCATATATACATAAATACTTGATGCTTGTAAACCGAGCTTCAATGTTTTTGTTGTAATTTTTTTAAGTAAATTTATTTTGCAGTTGTTGTTCTTTTTTATGTTTTATTTTTTATTATTTTGTTTGTCATTTTGTCTTGTTGGTATCAGTCGGTATTTCCGGAACTACATTAACAGTTTTACAGTTTTATAAAATCTACGCACACATATAAATTTATATATTTAAGTAAACATTCATGTATACGCAATCGAACGCATAACAATAAACACACACACACACATTTGGAATGTGTTGCAATAAATGCATGTAATTTCCATTTTGTATCCTGACAAAATAACATAAAAGTGAATTAAAACAAACCCCAACTGAATAAATTGTTTAATATTTAAAGTACAAAAACAGCAGCACGAAAGACATCGAAAAAATCACAAAAAGAAGCAAAAACAATATAAGATCTCTTCAAGTTGTGACAGTTAAAGTATTAAAATAAATGTGAATTATTAACCATGAATTAAGTGTTAAAATCTCAAAGTTTGTAGTTTTATCTCGAAATTAAATTTCATGATATTTCAAGTAGAAAAATAAAAATTTAATTTACAAATTTCCGGAAAAAAAGCAAATAAACGAAAAACTAAAAGAAAAACAAAAATGAAATCTGGGCAAAATTTAAATGAATACGTGAATGCATTTCGTGGTTGGTAAAATTTTCATACTCGGTCACGTAGTGAATATTTCGTTTTGTTTTAAAACCATCACTTTTTTCTTTTTTTCCTTATCTATATGTATGTGTTAGTGAATGTATTTTTATATGAATTATTTAAGTGCATTTATTGATGGAAATTAATGGTGATGCTGTTATATCAGCTCATACACGTAATAAAAAATCAGTACCTCTACCCCAACCATCAGTACTTCCTCCATTATCATCAGCAGGTTCTTGGTTGTCGTCATCAGTAATAGAACGACTGACAGTATCCTGTGTACAACCGATATTCATAAAAGATTATTATGTACCGGCAAAATTCTATATATCCAACAATTTGGATTTTAAGCTTACGGTGTGGTTTCTCATTTGGCTTTTGATGCCAAAAATTTTGTATAAAATTAAAACAATTTCACCAACATCAGCATTACCAACTCTGTTACCATCAATACTGTTGGCGATTTCAATTTCAACATCGATATCAACAACAACACCAGCAGCAGCAGCAATAACAATAAATACACTATCAACGGCTGTTGCCAGAGTAAAAGTTGCATCAACAACAACTAAAAATATACCGACAACAAAGGAGCGGATGCAAAATCATCGTTATCCGCTTTGTAGTTGGCGGTACATGACCACAAGAATAATGGAAATTTCTCAAGCAAAATTTTGGTTTATTCTAATGTTATTTCTTGCTGTTGATGTTGTAGCTAGTGAAATTATTTTGCGCATAGATCCTTTGGGTAAGAGAAAATTACTTTTTTAAAAAATTTCCATTATTTTTATTTTTTATACGTATTTTTATTTTCTTTTTTCTTTCAACTTTATCTTGTTGTTATTACTTTTTTCTCTATATTTGTTATTTTAAAGTTTAACAAAGCAGTCGTTTTTATATATATATATATCTTCAAGTGTATATGTTTGGGTGTGTCTATTTGTATGGGTGGATGTGTATGTGTTTATGTGTATTTTTAAAAAAAGCTTAGAATTTGTCCTTAATGCAATTTTTATAATCAAATTTTAAAACGAAAATTTATGTTGTGGACATAATGAGATTTCTATGTTCTTTATATCCATATTTTTTATATAAAAATTGTAATTACTTTTCAATTTGAAACGTAAAATAGTTTATTATTGGAGATTTTGTTTTTTTGCAAAATGTGAAAAATATAATGTAAATATAAGGACGAACAATATTAAATTATACTATTTTAAATATAAATAAAGAGTAAAATAAGTAAAAAGTTATAGGTGGTCAGGTCCGACTATTTAATGTGAATATCGATATTTGCCTATATATTTGACTTGATTTGGCCAATTCTTTTTGCACTACCAACGTATATGTGATATTTAAGTCCATAACAATGATATTTGGAGAAAGATTGTATGCGACCTATGAGAAATAATGGACCGATCCCCGTATAAAATATCATACAACTAATTTGTTCCAAGTTTCGTAAAACCATATTATATGTAGGACTTCTGTAACCTTAAATACCCATTTCTGGCCTGGTGAAATAATGTACCCAACATCACCAATTGCAATAGGCATCGTCCTTGGGCCAAAATAGTCCCACATGCCAAATTTCATTTAGATATATGTTAAATTGCGGCTTGTACATTGTTCATAAAATTAACATGGACAGCCAGCCAGACGGAAGGACATCATTAACTTATAGTGGTGCAGGGTATAAAAAACATTTATAAAAACTTATAACTTATAAGACTAGGACTTATTTTTATCTTAAAAGTCTTCTGAAATTATAAATTGATCCTCTGTACTGTGTGTACAAAGTGTTATAAAATTTGAGAGATCATTTCACTGGATATTACGAGAAAATTTTCACATTTGAGACACTTTACTATGAAATTCACCACCTTCTTCAAATTAAAGTAGGATTTTTAATCAAACTTTATATACTTTACATACTTTCCCGATCATAACGCAGATAACGGAGATACATTTATTGAACTTGTTTTGAAAAGTTAGTACAAGTACACGTTTTATTTAAATTTCGTGATTTGACTCTACAAAAATTAAAACGAATTATTATTATTATTATTATTTTGTCATTTATCATTTTAAATAGAAATGAACTGATGAACTAAATTGAGAAAAAAACTTTTGTGTTTTTTGTAGCTTACAGCACCATAACAACACTCAGTTTTAAGTATATCGATCGACTCGTTATTACTCTTTAACGATCTCTATCCTCTCGGCTGTCTTTATATTTGTTGTCCATGTAAATGTTCTGAAAACCCACAGGACGGAATTATATCTGGATGAAATTTGAAACACATTATCACATTATCCATACATCACTTTAGGCTGTATAAATCTCTAAAAATTTTAGTATCGTGATAATTTATTGTTTGTTTGAGATTTATACAAGCAGAAAACACAATACCAAGTTTTTCGAGGATCATCACGTGTCCAATTACATCTATATTATTATGTAAAATTCTATTCGTATTGCAATAGTCGTTCATAAATTACATAAATTTGCAACAGTTTAACTAATGAAAATTATATAAAAACATATTTCAATAGTTAAGAAAGATTGTTAAAAATATTTATGTTCTATAAACAATTAAAAATTAAAGTTTTTTTGATCAAAAAAGTTACAATATAATATAAATGAATTTAACAGACATTTCAAAATATGACATGAATCTACATTAATGAAAATTTAAAAAGTTACTACACGCAGAGAAAAGTCATCATAACGGATAACATAATAGTTAACAATAAAATGTTGCCTATAGATATGGCACAATCATATTTTATCTTTCCATGTACGTATACTTTTTGCATATATAAAAGTTTCTCGAATTAAAAAATCAAAATTTTTCTATTGAAACGATTTTAAAATTGATAACTTTACGAATGTTTATTGGTTATAAAGAGTAAACTTCTCAGGATTGAGGAATGCAAGATTCGATCAGGAAATCAATATTAGTTATATGGTAACAAATTATTTAATTTTATTTAAACTCAATAAAATCACACATTTTCAAAATTAACAATTTTTAATATAAATTTGGCAAATTTTTGTCTGTGTACCTCAATCATGTGTTTTTTCTTTTTGGTTCTATAGTGATCTAATTTAATAAAAATATTAAAATTTAATCAATTTGTTGTAAAAGGATTTATGTCGTCCATTTCAATGAATTTTAATATAAACATTTTAATAAGATTTCACAAAAAGCGTAGAATGATCATTAATTATATAAATTTTACAAAAATATTGAATATAGCAGCATATAAGTTATATGGTTATATTATATAGAGTTAACGCCCACAGTCAGCTTATAAATAATATGAAAAGAAATTTCCAGAAACTGAATAAAAAATATTTTGAGAGTTATATCTGTAAATTTATATAACTTTTTAGGATATACAAAAGTAACCTTTATTTTTTGGACCATATCAAAATCGGAATTAAACATACGTTCCTGTGACAATTTTGTGAAAATATTTTTTAAGTTCTGCGTATTTTGCTGTTGCAATATATTTTTCTTTTAATTTGGATAATCATTTGAATCAATTTATTATAAGTTGAGTAACACCTACAGAGTTGTTTGTTATTTAGAATTATAATAAATTTTCATATGTACTTTTTAGTTCAAAATGCAAAAATAACTTTTTAAATGAATTTTATTGTTTATTTAAATATTCACTGAGATTAAAATATTAACTAAAAGTAATTTGAATTTCATATTTATTTTTCACTTTTCCATATTTCGACAGTTGTCAATATTTCCCTAAACATGATTTGTTGTAAAATAAATAGGATACTTTAATTAATTAATTTTTTTCTTCACTTTAACTTTTAAAAGAAACTCCCACGAAATGTAATTTAGGCGTTTTATTTACATTATTTCTCGTCCTTCTCAAAAACAATATTACGAAAAAGACCCTAAAATTTATTTAATATTTAAATTTTGTTTACATGTTTGTTTTTGTATATGTTTGTATTTCTTTGTGTGTATTGGGGCAGTTTTTACATTTTAATTACTTTGAGTCTCTTTGTAAGTTTATATTGAGAATATCTTATTAAATTGTAATATTTATGTTTTAGATTTCAATAACTAAATTTGTATTTCAGATACCCATTTAAATTTGTATATGTAACAATTAATACAGGAACACAGTTTCCATTCAGCAGAAAATGTACTAATAAATATTTTCTTTTGAAAATATCAAATATTTCAAATCTCAGTGAAGATTATAAAATGATGTTAAAAACAAATGTTCATTTAAATTAAAAACAAAAAAACATTTTTACATTGAAATGCTAAACCATCAAAATTATATTTTATTTAAATAACGCTAAGTAAACATTTTACAGTGGGTCAAAATCGTTTTTTTTTTTTCGAAATAAATCTTTAACTTTGAACTTCATAGCGGTTCCTCCAAAGACCCATAAAGTTATGCTTACATGTGTTACTTATCTCTTATAGTGTTCTAGTTAATTGTAATTGAATTTTCAATGCTCAATTTAGCTCAGTAAAGAAATTTCAACAAGCTATAAGATAATTGACCTTGCCGATCAAAAGTTTCCCATCAATGTAATTTCCGGTGAATTACAGTGCGTATGAATAATATAATTTCCATAATATTATCGAAAATAAACAATAATTCCGAATTCAAATTGTTGAAAAAAAATATATATACAAATACACACACACATATATATATATATATACATATATATATATACATATATATATATATATATATATATATATATATATATATATATATATATATATATATATATATATATATATATATATATATATATATATATATATATATATATATATATATATATATATATATACTGCCGTTTAAAGGAAATCAGCAATAACTTTTTTTCAGGTCTATTTATAATTTAAATAATTTATAGTGTTTTAAGTAGTAACTCTAGTATAGCTATAATGGTTTCATTTTGCGCTTTAAATAAAATATTCACAATTTCCATTTGATTTTAATCCGCACCAGAAAGCATTATCCCACTGTAATAAAACGCATAAATTTCACATAAATATTCATAATAATATATGTTCTGATATATATGAAATTAAATAATTTAAAATATTCTTAGTTTTTCATACGGAAACACCGCAACATAATTTAAGGACGATTCCAGCTTAACGATTTAAGAAATTAACAAAAAAAAATTAAAGAGAGATCAAGAACTATTTATGTGAAAAATGTCTTTTATTTCACCTTATTTTTTTACATCTCTACTTCAAATAAACTCTTAGCATGTGAAATTTCACTAAAATCTCTCTAATTATTCAAGAGTTACACAAAAGTTCGGTTTGGGCACACAATGTGTTTCTTTAATACTAAAAAAATATATAAATTAAATTATTTTCCGAGAACTTTTACAAATGGTAATTTTTATATGTGTAGTTAAATAGAAAACTTAAAGCGTAGAAAGACTATGCATATGTATGCATATCATAAACACATAAACATAAAATCAACACTAACACAAATATCAATACTAATGAAATTTCATTATTGCTTAAACTTCAGTCATTAAGCTAAATTATATTAAAGTAATAATAAACGTTGAAAACATTCACTCATTCATTCATTCGTTCATTCTTTCATTGAGTTGGTCAGTAGTTCTTTTAATATATTTATTGAGCATTTTTTTCCAATTTAATTGTCATCATTTTAAATATGATTAAGAATGTGGTCCTTACTCATATATACACACACAACATATATAAAACTATGTACACTTATACAACTCATACATACAATAAGTTGACTCCTTATGGTTGAGAAAATGTTCAGTATATTTGAAATTTCATTTCCAATATTATTTGAAATCTTCAATATTTTCTCAATTTTTATGAACCCATCTAATAAAGTCATTTTACAAGAAGATGTCATATAATATCAATAAAACAAATCATTTAAACTTCAATGAAAATAAATGTTCGTATTGAGCTTAATATTAAATCCTAATTTTCTTTTATTAAACCCTTAAGCTGAGGATGTCATGATTTCAGTATAAAAACTATAAAAACCAAATAAAAATCTTAGTTTTAGCATAAAGACATAAAATTATTTATAAAAGGAAATCAACGTAAACTTTTTATTGCGTTAACTGTTCTATTTTTTATTAGCGTTTTGTTAAATTGAGTGTAAGAATATTTTCTAAAAGCTTTAAAAAGTTTTACTTAAACATTTTTATATCCTCCATAACAACAAGTATTGAATGACAGTACATTTAAAATGTATTACACCAGAAAAATTAGAACTGCGAATAATATAACTTGTGCTGTATTTAATTTTCGATTTATCTATTGAAATCAATTAATGAGGAAGGGTCTGAAAATGTATACATGTATGGTCTATAAACACATATACACTGGGTTACTAAAGTATGCATATGATGAATTAAAAAGAAATAACAAATCTGTTAGATCTTACAGATTTATCAACACTTCATTGTCTTTGCTTTCAAGGTTTTCGAAAACTACACTGATGAATTACCTATCACGAATTTTTTAAAGTTACTAATGTATACATTTTTTAAGTTTAAAGGTTATATAATACACGATTTTAATAAAAATCATTTTTATTGAACATTTATGGATTATCTCAAATGAGTTCTGAAATAAGGAAGGAATAGACCATATCTAATTGAAAACAGTAAATGATTGTAATTATCAATGTCTGGTAGATGGTGTGACATTGTTGAACATTGTTGTGTTCTTACACTGAACCAAATGTCGCACTTAATATTGACGAACATTTTTCGTAGAACTTTAACGAAAAAAGGTGTTAAATATAAATTGACATAATTTTTCTTCAAATTAAAGAATTTTCTTTAAATATACTAAACAATTTAAACAAAAAAATTTTATAAAAGATGTTCAATTGAATAAAATTTCGTTAAAAATTAACAAAAAATATGTTATATCAATAGATATTTAATAAAAACGGCAGTAACGCATCGTAATTAAAAAATTTTTTCAATTCTACATACTAAATTAAGTTTATTTGAGTAAAATGTTTGCTAATTTAACTATTTTTTCGTTAGAAAATTTTATATATTTTTTGTCTTATTAAACGAAATATGACCAAGAAAATGTAAACTGAATTTAGAAATCTAAGCAGAAGAATATTTTATAGGAAACTCCATTTAACATGATTGAAATTCAAGGAAAATTTTGCATAAATTAATTAAAATGTAAATGAAAGATCAGCTGATTAACAAACATATAAGAACCTTTTCATCAGAAATATAAGCCGGTCGGGTCACACCATTCTACTGACATTGTTGTCTTTTTCTACACTATTTAATTATATCTAAAACTAGCTTTTACCCGGTGGCCTTTGCTGCACAAAAATTCTCGTCGGTCCTAAATTTCGATAATTTCACAAATCGACATGTATTAAAAAAAAGTAATTGGGACAAATTCTCGTTGTAGTAGATCTTTAGATATTCTATTATCAAAATTTGCTTTGTATGGGGGCTATTACTCCTCTGATCCTATCCGTTTATCATTTTGTCCAATAAAACAGTTCCTTGAGGAAGCCATTGGGACCAAATTTTAAAATTCTCTCTGTTACAGTTCTTAAGATGTTCTATAATCAATATTTGGAACACTCCCTCCCTCAGTATTTAACATTTTATATATTAATTATTACATCAATTTTCCCCAACTCAATTAAAATTTTGTAAGCGTAATTTCAATAAGGTATTTAAATTGAATAATATTCATTAATATAAAGATTTTTTGTGAGTTTAAATAACGTGTTATTTACATTGAATAATATTTATTCAAATTAATTGAAGAATTAACGAAAAATTTCGTTATGATTAATAAGGCTGATATTTAACCCAATTTTCTTCAATTCTATAACCTTTTTCTCTATGTTTACTACCATTTTTGGTTTAGTGTAGGAAAGTTTGAAAAAATGTGATAAATGAAGAAATAGAAATTGTTTATGTTAATTATATGTGGTAATTATATATTATATATTATATATTATATATTATATATTATATATTATATATTATATATTATATATTATATATTATATATTATATATTATATAATTATATATTATATATATTATATATTATATATCATACATTATATATTATATATTATATAATTTATATTACATATTATATATATTAATGTAAAATATGCCTTTTTTATGCAAGCAATCACTTTTTTATAAACATTAAATCTTTAGTAACTGTGTGTATATTAACTTATAACGTGTACTCTACCAATACATAGTGTGTCTAAAGCGATATTTTTTATTTTGATAGTTCTGTAACTTTTTTAAAAAAAACATAAGGCGAATGTCATTTGATCTCAACAATTTATTAAAAATTTAAAATTTTGAATCAACTCTGACAATATGAAATTTTATTAAAATATCTCTAGCGGTCCAAAAGTTGCAGAATTATTTTCAAAAAATTAATTTGGACACTTTGTACAATGCTTTATTAATACTTAACTGTAGAGTACAGTGGTTTCAAAATAATTTTACATATTTACAAATGTTATTAGATGTGATTATATGTGTAGCATGTCATGTCTTAAATAATAAAAAATATTTTATAATATTTATTAAATTTTGAATCGGATTAAATTGTGAAATTAATTTTAAAAATTCCTGATCGAACTAATATTGACATCAATTATTTTATTGACATTTAATGAGTTACATAATTTTATTGATCTGGTATATAATAAAAATATCATAAAATAAACGAAGTTGGAAGTAATTGAATGCATTTGTTATATGTAAAAATTACATTTATCTAAAATATGAAGATAACGTTAATTTCTGTATTGAAATAACTAACACTGCATGTGTCGCCAAATAATGAAATTTCACATATGTTAACTATCTAATATACGATGTCACAACCATTAAAAATATTAAAATGAAATAAAAAGAGATAAAATTTTAATAAAAAAGCTTTAACTTCTCCCTAACCTAATTTCTACTGAAAATTTTTTTCGTACGATTTGCAGCGAAACGTCATATATATTTTAAATAAATTCACGTTATTTTTACGAACTTCGCATAAAATAAGTGACAGTTGTTTAATGGCATGAATGGTGGTGTAAACATAAAAAGTAAATATTTATTTTATGACTCAGAATTAAATAACCAGTAGATGGACAGCAAAACTATTTGACAAATATTTGCATAGCAAAAGAACAGAAAATCCATTTAAATAAAATTTTCTTGCCGGAAAGACGACTACCAAATCCACGCTAAAAAGTATATATAAATAAAAAATAGAAAAAAAAACTTAATTTACAAATTTATGATTTTTCTTTGTTATGACCAGCATTCGCAAATATTAACAAAAATGAAATAAAAAAATAAAGAAGAGAAAAAAACACAAAATTGTTAGCAAGTAATAAAAAATATAATAGAATTTCTTTTAGAAAATATTACAAGCTATAAAAAATAATAAATTTTTTACAACTAACTGATATTTAATAACTATTTATAAAGAATATATTATATATACATACATACATATACATACATATATATATACATATATACATATATATATATATATATATATATATATATATATATATATATATATATATATATATATATATATATATATATATATATATATATATATATATATATATATATATATATATATATATATATATATATCCAACAAAGCAAAACTGATATGAACGCAGGGGACCATATTAAGTTTGTTATTCCGTTTGTTCAAACAAAAAGGAATGGCCCAATAAATAAAATATATTTATTGACCATATTTTCACTGTGTTAGAAAAGTTGTTTTCCTGAATAGTTTCCGATTTAAAGCCATCAAAATCATTTGATCCAAACATTTATTTTAAAAATTTTATGAAAAGTATTAGTTCATCTCTAAATATTTCGGATAATTATGCAATTTAAAATTATATTAGGGTTTTGGATGTATGGAACTGGAAAAATTATGCACAGTGCTTTGGAATACAGCCAGCCATACGGACAGAGGACATCAAAGACAACCAAATCAAAGTTTGAGTCCGTTGAAAACAGTTCCATGCCTAGAATAATTATACGTTTGAACATATTATTCGTTATTTTCCTATAGAAAATAGTTGTATGGAACCGAGAAGTAATTGGATTTAGACAGACACAATATTCGAACTATATCATCATAAAAATAATCGTTGTCGGATTAACGAAAAAGAAAAATGTAAAAGGCTAAAATACGCAAAATGTTGATTTAATATAAAATCAGTATGTTGTATTGAACGATTTCTTGAAGGACATACATACGTACATTTGATTTCTTATAAGCATAAATTCAAAAGAAAATATTTTTGTTGAAGTTATTATTTCACAGCTTAAAGCACTATTCCTCCTCGGAACAACAAGATATGTAAAAATTCTATTAAAATTCACCATAATTGTTTATTTTTTTAACTGTCTTTTTCATTTGTTGGAAAAACAACACGAAAATACTAAATTTATAATATGAGCAATTTTAAGACGACTACAAAATTCTTTCCGTCTATTTTGATATTTCAAAACAATTTTACAGAATCAAATATTTTATATTTTTAACAGTCATTATCACAGACATCGACCATTATTTTCATAAATATAGTATCAAATAAGTAATTGTTGTATATTTCGGCATCTAAATTTTCATCCCTTTCGAAAGCTCTGTTAGGGAATAGTGAGATTTTTCTCTTAACCAAATCTTAACTGTTCAAAATTAGGCAATACCATCCATCGGTTTTGGTTATAATATGTTCTGAAAATACAATTATGCATTGGATCTCAAAGATGTATTCTAATTAGTAAATGAAGACTTTATGTTCGTAAGCATCTTCTACGACCACAAAATAAATAGTAAAGTGGTAAGATATACACCTAGAAAAATTCCGCGTCAAAGTGACAAGTCTGAAGCTTAGTCTCCAAAAAACTGCTAGTAGTATAAGCAGCATGTGGTCATCTATACATAAAAATGCCATATTGAACTTACAGTTTAAATAATTCGAATATTTTTCTTTTTTTATTGAACCAATTTTAATATGTTGAATAATATATTTACCGTTGAAATCACTTTCGTATAATCATCACTATGTGAATATATTTAAAGTAGAAAAGGTGATCCATTTATTCATAAATTTTTACAAATATGAAAGAAATAAATATTAAATTTTTATTTTATTTGAAACGTTATTTGTCGTTATATTACTAACTTATATTAGAGAATAGACAAATCGTTAAAACAACTGACATTTTTCGCTATTTAACGATATCGGCTGTTAACTTAAAAAAGTTACGAATTGTGGTACTGCTCACTAAATAAAAAGTAAGAGACTAATAAGTTTAAATCGTGAAATTCAAGTGAAGACCTTATGTAACTGTCATTAAAATCGGAATTGCAAAAATGTTGAATGTTTGAGATAAATGTATATATATGGGTAACATAATGTTGCTACTTCAAACATATACGTGGTGGATGGTATTTATGATTAGACATTGCCGAATATAGCTGTTTATTTTGATTGCCTTCTGTAATCTTTATATAAAATTCTTATTATTATTATTATTATTATTATTATTATTATTATTATTATTATTATTATTGGAATATATCCTAACTAACTCTAAGTATAAAACTCATGTATCTAAATCTTTGGAAATACATGTGTTAAAATAAACTTTAAAGTATGATTAAAAATCATTGATATCATAAAACTCTATATAGATTTACATTCATGTTTTATTTAAATCGCTATGATAAAGGGTACTTTATATTCGCCACAGTGAATATAACCAACTCACAACATTTATATGAAAGTTTGTCTCGCAGGACTTGTCTAAATCTTAACGGGAAATATGTATGTAATGCAAAACTAAATAAATTTCATTCAATATATTTCACGTAGTTTAGGGGATTTTAAGTGAAATATGAATATAGCAGTTTGTATTTATTAAGGCTTTAGTCTTCCTAGAGTAGACAAATTTTTTAGGAATATGAGAATTATCTATTACATTTGGTGTTGTTGTTATTATTATTATTGATGTTGTTCTTTCGTATTTGTTATTGTCTAAGTCTTGATAAATAAGAAGAATATAAAAAAGAGAAAATTAAAGTAAAATTCTATAAGAAGTTAAAAGAAAAGTACCAAGTCGTCAACTATCTTCTTAAGAGTATTTATAGAGATTAAATTCATAATATTATTGTTTTAATTTTCTTTTATGAACAAAAATTAAATCGCCTTAAGAATAAAAATTTTATTTTGTTTTGTTTCTGTTAAATGAGAAAAGAAACTTAAATTGTATTGTATTGAATTGTAACCAATAAAATATAATAAATGAAGAAAGAGACACAAATAATAATAAATAATAAGAGATCCACATTCCATCTACAATAACAAATGGAATGAAATAAATGAAAAGAAAAAAGACAAACATATATACGAGCAACAACAATAAAAGTAAATGTAATAAAAGGAAATCTCAGTTGGTTGTTATTCTTTTGATATAAGTCTATAAGTTTGATTTTACCACAGGATATCAAGAAGGATATTCAGACAGTAGCACTATGGTCCTATTAATAGCAGCAAAATCAGAAACATCAGCATCAACAGCAGTAATAAAAGTTTAATAATTCCTATGATAAAAATGAATAACAATTCTTTTTTCCTTTTTCGTTTATTTATTTAACAATGTACTGTTATATTCTTATTTATTATTCCTCCAAATACATATAAAAATAGATTCGCAATCATTTCACATACATATATATATATATATATATATATATATATATATATATATATATATATATATATATATATATATATATATATATATATATATATATATATATATATATATATATATATATATATATATATATATACATACACAAAAATATTATTTAAAAATTCCTTTTCATCTTAATTTTTCCTTTCCTGTTTCCTTCAATACAGTTTAGCCTTCATCATCCGTTTTGTGTAAATAAATATTTTATGGCCTTCTAAAGGAAAGAAATCGTTTAAATAAATTCCATACTTATGAAGATGACGATGGTGTTGATGACGATGGTGTGTATAAAAGTCTTGAATCAATGTCGACAACTAAACGCTGTTTTCGTTTAAATCCGACAAATATTTTTTAGTGGGTGTATTAAGTTAATTGTTGTATATGCAACATTCTAATAAGCTCTATTTATGACTGATAAAGATATTTGGTAATGATTATGATAAAATTTTCTTAAGAATTATCTGATGACTAATATATAAAGACTGCAATAGATTTTGAAATTTTCATTTCGTTTTTGCGTTATTGGTGAAATATTTAAATTTGAAAATATAAAAGAAATTTATAAAATAAAATAAAAAACGGTAAAACCAAGCAAATTATTAACTAAATAGATCTGTGTTATAGTCTTTTATTTCAACGATTTTCTTAAAATTTAACACAAAGATTTGGACAAATAGCGTTTTTTTTGCAAATTTTATAATTTAATTTTTTACTTCCATTTTAATACCTCTTTGCACTGAAACTGATGCCACTTTGAGGTCACAATAGATAAGATTTCAATTAATTTAGCGGATTTATGCGCTGAAGAAATGACATTAATCGAACTATTAGTTTCTGAGTTATAAATTAAAGTACAGATTTTTCGGTTCATAAATTACCGAAATATGGTAATTTTTTGTTTTTAAAATTTAATTCCTACAATTATTTCATGTGGTTGTTCTCTATAATTTTTTTACTAGCAGGTCGAAATTTTTTTGAGTTGAAATCATCACAGTAGTCGGTCCGTTAAAATGCAAAAATGCATTTTCCGCTACTTTGAACCTCCTATAGACTAAATTTTGTTGCAGAAAAATTTTATTTCTTGAATTTTGATTTTTTAAATTTCCGAAATTGGCCCATTTCAAGAACATGTATCCTCATATCTTTGAAATTTTTTATAAAACCTTTATCCGAAATCGGGATTTGAGCTAATGAATAATAATTGGTTTTTCTTCCACAAATGTTTGCTTAATGTAGTGGTCATGGATATTTCAGATTCAGCACAGTCGAATATAGCACTCCTTCTTATTTATATTTATTAATTTAAAACCTCATTCATAAGAACATTTGAGGATTAACTAAATATTGAACCGATTATCGGGAATATTTAAACGCTTTGTCCTTCGGCCAAAATAATCTCTAGTGACAAATATGACATTTGCTGATGTTTGTGTTCATAAACCCACTTTCAATAAGTCAATTTAACGATGTCCGTCTGACTGTCTTTCCGTGTTCCATAATGATTTTTTGGAAAATTTTTGTAATTTTTAAACCCTTAAAGATATACAACACAAGGATATATCTGAGGTATTTTTAAGCTGATCTGGAGGCTCCTTAGAAATCTGCTTAAATATTTACCAATATTTAGTTCATTCCTTAATTTAACACATTTTCGATTTCCATTGTATATTTCGTAGAAGTGCCTTTGACGATTTTTTATAACTCTTTCGCTCTAATTTTTTTCACCCATAATTTATATAAAATTTATTGATATATCCTATGGAGCTAAATTAATAAAAATTCTCGAAATTTTATTCCGCAAATGTAAATTTAAAAAATGGAGACCAATTTTAAAAATTACACCAAAAGTAACACGCTTTTGAAGAAGTCGCAATCAGCGACTAAAGTCATGCCAACGATAATACTGCTCCTACCAGAGACCTTCCATAAATTGCAATTCGATTTCTTATTTTTTTTAATTATTTCCAAAATATTATTTTGGTCTAATAATCATGTCTCAAATCTAGGAGTGTGGAATGTACGTTATTACATTTTATTGCAATAAATTTTCATAAATTTCATTACATAATCCTTAATTTATTTAAATTAAATCTTATACAAAATCACATTGAATAGCATTTAATTTTTGCCCAATTCTAGTAAAATATAAAATATAAAATAATATTTTACTTGTTCTCTTTTTTATAATACCGATTTTATTATTGAATAATTTAAATCAGAGATGTTAGAATTGATAAGTAAACAGAATGAGAGATGCGGACATAAAAGGAGTTTTTTTCTGTAACTGAATTATGCTATTATGGCGCTTATTTATAATTGACAGTAAAAACAGAGTCATAAAATATGAATGGTCACTAATCCTACAAAATAAAAAAAAAACAAAAACAAATATAATAAAAAATAGAAAAAAAAAACATTCCCAGATATATAAAAAGGATATGTAAACAACACAAATATACTTTACACATTTTCAGCATATTATCTTTGTGTTCTTATGTGCAAAATAAAAAATACAACAAAATAAAACCTAAAAAAAGTAAAAAATAAGTAAGAAATTATAGTCGGTCAAGCCCGACTATTTTATATCCTATACCACATTGTTTGTTGTAGTTTGTATAAATGTATTTGGTTATTTATGCTTTAGATTTCAGTACATTATAATGGTACTTACATCCATATGGGATTAGTGCGTTCTAAAAGGATTTTTTCTGTTGGCATTGCCTGAAAGCTAGAAGAAATTATAAACCGACCCTCGTAATATTTGTCTTGATGCTATCAATTCTTATAACAATATCAACGTAAATGTAAGATTTGAGCCCTTCAAACAAATTTGTGCCGAATTGCATTAAAATCGCTTTATATTTAGGACTTTTATGAGCTTAAATCCCCAATCCCGGAGGTACATTTGTATAGAGGCAAGGTGAAATTATGGACCCATCATCACCAATTTCAATATGCATCGTTCTGGGGCCAAAATAATGACACATGTCATCTGCATTTTGTCAATAAGGTTCACAAGGATAATCTGCCAATCAGACGGACATCGTTAAATCAAGAAAGTGATCATAAGTCAAACGTTAAACATTTTTTTCTGCCCGTTACAATTTATGCACAAACGCATGATACGCCAACCACCTATGATGGTGTAGGGTATAAAAATTGTGTATTAATTTAAACAAGTTACAGCTAAAAATGTTGTTATTCTCCCCATTTAACTGAATTTTAACAAACAAAACACTGAATTTCATGACATATTTATTATGATATTTTTTCTTCTTATATTTCCTTTCTATCCATGTCATCACATTTATAAACGGAGATGAAGTCATCAAATTCGAATTAAATTACACAAAATTTATAAAAAATGTTCATAAATGTATTTATTTTGTAAAAAAGCAAAATATAAAAAACAAAAAGTAATAAATAATTATCTTGAAAAAAATATTTTATTCGATAAATCAAAACATATTATTGTACCTTCTAAAAAAAATGAAGTATTAAAGTATTTTCAATAAAACGGGTTTTCTCCAAATATATAAGACGTTTATAAAAAACAACCCTTGTATTAAAGACTGTTTTGGTTTTGCCTGTCAATTGCAGCAATTATTCTTGCGAAATACATTTCATTACTCAAACGTAAAATTCACGTCAAATATTAAGTCGCATCCATTTATTTTCGATTTTTTTTGGTAAACGAAAATTTGTTGACAGCACGCGCAAAGAATAATGTAATTTTGTGTTTTTTTAAAAATGAAGCCAATAAATAATTCCTTTTAAAATTAATTTGTAGTTTTTTGTCAATAATAATGAAATCGATTCAAAAAATGTAACTTTAACATTTTTGAGAAAACAACGTTGTTATTTTCAAATTTATAAATTAAAAATGCAAATGTTTGTTGTTGCATTAATGATGGAATAATTATTTAGAACTATAAATGTAAGCTCAATGCTTCATATTATCAAAAAATAACGGTTCATTTAGAATACTATAATTTCTGGACTTTTTGAGCTTTGAACAGTAGTTCTTACATTCTAAATTCAATGACATTTGACCAGATTGATTTTGATGTCATTATCAATTTTCTATTTCAAATCAACATTATCTGTTCAAAAAAAAAAAACAATAAGATAATACTTAAGAATTTTAGAAGCTATAAACCATATTACGGAAAAGGTCCTTATATAGGAACTAGATCAAATAATGACCTTAGCACAATCTTGTTTTTTATTATTGTATCAAAATTAATATATTTATTGCGAATTTCAAAACATTATCTTCAAAATTGCTACCTATAAGACACCTATAACTTGCAAAAATGAAGCACATAAATCTTTGCATTACAGTTAAATTTGTGTTTTAATCCAGTTGGTTTTTGTTGAAAAAAATATAAAACTTCTTTTTCGGAATTTTATATAACTGTTTTGTTAATAAACCTATATAATCGGTTATTAACAAAACAAAATGCTTAGGATAACAACAAATACTCAGGCCAAATTTCATTGAATTTGGGCGATTATATTCAGACATACAGATAGACGAACGGGGTATTCTTGGGCCGAAATGTTAAGGCAAATATAAAATCATCACCACTCGTAGTAGGAAAAGGTATAAAAATAGTGTTACATCCTCCTTTAAATACACCGATCGTCACCGAATTAACGTTCGATTTAACGATGCCTGTCTAGCTGTCCACATAAACGTTTTGTACATTCTACAGTTTACATTTTTAAAGACAATTAAATTTAGAATATATTATATTGGGCAAAGTTCGAAGCTTTAAAATTTTGCTCGGTCCAATAATTCGCAAAAAAACTTACAGATATAGAATTTTTTTAAGCTAAATTTTGAAGAAATTAATCTTGTAGTACTACCAATTTCAATATCGAAGAATACCTTCCACACATATCCAATTCATAAAGGGTTTATTGTTCCCAAATAACATTCAATTAATTTAATTTTTTTCTTGCTTAGTTTTTAAGATGATGCATTGGAATTTGCTCTTATAAATATTTATTGGGTTGAGATCAGATGAATGTCGAAGTGTTTTGTGGGTGTGAATGTATTATACAAAATACACTATCTAATCAATTCCATCGTGTGATTGGAGTCTTAGTCATATTAGAAATGGATAAACGTACAAAAAATATTTTTTTTGCTTGCGGGAATTAATAAAATTAACGAGTATGTATCGATCTATTATTTCCCATAACTCAGTCATCCACTACCAAGACTTCCCAATAACACTTCACACGAAACAAGAAAAAAATCATGAAGCAAAATCAACGTTGAACATAATCGATTTAAGATAGAATATTTTTCATTTAGTTTAAATTGAACGTTTTAACGTTTGTGGTGAAATAACATTGTGCATGTTAGAATCTTTCGATATTAATATACAAATGTTTTAAACGATAAATTTTTAAAATTACTTTTTAATAGAAAAATTTTAAGTAGTAAAAATTCAAGATTTTTCTCAAGAAGCTGGATTTACTGTGAAACAATCTTAAATAACCATATTTTGTCTATGAAGCATAATCATAACTGAAAAAAGTTAAATTATTTATATTTTAATTATTTTAAATTAATTTTTTACTGTGTGGGTTGAAGTACATAAAAGTCACATATACGTTGGCATTATAACATTAAATTAAAATTTAGATAAATAAAACCAAATAATTAATGTTCGGCACAAGTCACGCACAGTGACTTGTGCCATAGACAAAAATAAGAAAAAAATATATATTATGAATATTGGTGAATTTTATAGTTTTGTAAATCTACCAAAGTAACTAAACTAATTTGATAAAAATTGTTGTAGAAATTTACGCTTGTAAAAATTGTTCGCTAAAGTTTCATTTTTTTAAATTTTGATAAAAAGTTTGATTATTTGTAACAAAATTTAAAATTGAATGTTATTATTTTTAATGAGATCTATTATGCCTTTTTTCAACAAACCCAAATTTATTTATTATTCTTTATTTATTTTTTATTTTGAAAGAAAATTATTTTATTTTTTGCTTTAAATATTTCCGTGAAAATAACTCAAATTTTTTTCAAGATATCACGGCAAATAAGTTTGAATAATAAAAGATGTAAATAATATATAAATATGCACAAATCTAACTTATTAATAATGTATATGTATGTAAATTTATAGAATAAATAATGTATTACATATAAAATAGATTGTAAAAAATTTAATTCATTTTCTTTTCTCTTCGTCTCTTTTCATGTATACAATTTATGGTTCCTTTTGATTGCTGATGGATATAACAACAAAATAATCAACAACAATTATAAATGTTTGTATATGTATATGACAACAATTTGTTACATGGATGTGTGTATCACTTACATATATGCACTATCTCACTAATTACATCATTTGTCACATCGAATGCATTGACACTGATGCGAATGGTCCTTGTTCGGTTAATATTGTCTTATGTTGCGTTATAACAAAAACAAACAAATTTATTATGTGTATGTATATGTGCGCAAATGTTCGGTTTGGTGTTTATACCCTTGTGCATGCTGTGTATTCTTTGTATTATATAAAATATTTTTTTTTTCAACTTTCAATCAACATTGCTACAAACTCTGTGGAAAACTTATATAAAACTAAAATCATCAAACTTTATATCCCTTCGCCATTTCAAAACTATGGTTTATGTGTTGATGAAAAATATCTGTATTTGATGTAACTTCAATATGATCATGCTATATTGATGTTGCTGTTAACTATTTTTCATCTATTTATAAACAAAAAACTATTATATGTTGAAATGAACGAACGAACGAACGAACAAATGAATGAATGAATGTTCCATAAATTCGATGTTGCTACTGTTTCATGCAATTTTGCTTTAAACTTAAAAAAAATGTTATTAAAATGAATGGTTACAATAAACAAAATACAACCAACTGCGTTGGGTTGATGAATGAATGAATAAATGTTAAATGCACAACATGTGTGTATGCGTTCTATACACAATGAATATGGATTTTTCATAAACTTTTCATTATTCTACTGTTTCATATCAAAAAATCTACGTACCATCCAACCAACCATACAACTCGACGCATTGACCTCGTTTATGTATATATTGTACAAATATCATCTTATAAACACGCTCTTTCACACATACAAATACGTTGTGTGTTGCTGGCAATGTTGTTGACGACGATGACGTTTATTATGATGACGCCTTCTGCTATTGCACCGGCTGATGTTGTCGACCATGATAATGTTCATGGTGCTGATGATGATGATGACGATCAAAAATATTGGCCATATTATTATTAATGATCATATATAACTACATTTAATATTGCTTCCAAAATAATTTAAAAATACATATATACATTCATACATATGTGCACGTACATAAAACACCTGTGAACATATTGGAAATTTGTAATTGCAATGTAAATATTGTATATTAATTTATTTGTTCACCGTTACTGCACATACTTATATACACTCATACATGTAATAATTTCATATATATATATGTGTGTATACATATATATGATATTTTAAAATTGAATAAAACATTGATGACTTAACCGGATATTCAATGCAGCGCTTTTGTCAGCAACACTGCGCACATATCAAAAAGCTGCCTGTGACACAGATCAAGTTGTAATTACATGTCCACGTGGCACCAGTATATCCATTGAATTTGCACAATACAATAAATTTATAGCCAAAGGTGAGTACATAACCACTTGCTAGTTAAATAAGAACTTTTTAAATTGATTTCGATTGCCCGCAGAAAGGAAAAAATATTTTCATAAGAAATTAACATTTCACTTTTCAAATTGATATAAATTGATGAAATTTATTTAATTTCTTCATGAATATTCAATACGAAATATTCGTTTAAGTAAAAAAAAAACATTTTTGTAATTTCTTTTATGTCGATTGACAATTTAATTCAAAGGAGTAGAGTCAAAATCAAACACATTAAATGAATTTTAAAATTCCTGAAATGATGTTGAATTTGCAAATAATTTTTAACTTTGAATTCAACAGTTTTCATTTTCAACATTTACTGATTTTAATTTATTTGAATATACGAATAAAACATGAAAAGATACAACATTATACCTTTGGCGATATTATGAGGTTTTCATAGAAAATAGAAACATTATTGGAACAACCCTCGAATTAATGAATTTTATGTATAAAATTTAGATGTACGTTGGTATTTTCAAGAGTGGTGACAATGTGTTTCTGTCCATCATAAAATATTAGACCAACTTTATAATTATAAATTTAAGATATCGCTAAAATTGGCACAATTTGGACAATTTTAACACTTCAGTATCGATTCAAATTTCAAATAAATTTAAAATTATGAAAATCGATTTGTTCAAAATATTTCATTAAATGAAAATAAACCGAATACGTTGGTTTTTGTTAACTAACTTCCAAATTTTTCGCAACAACTGCCAAATTATTTTCTAATCATCGTAATGTTTGACACAAATACATTATTTTTAACATCAATTATATTATTATAAAACGAAATGGCTTGTAAATATCAATATTTTTAATAAAATAAAGTTTATTGTTTGCGAAAATCGTAATATGAAGAAGAAAAGTCAAATTTATATATCTATAGGTTCTGTTTTTTGTATTTTAATTATAGCTGTTAAAAGTGAGATTCGAACCTGAATCCTAATTAAACATTTTTAGTCCATTTAATATAAAATCTGATTCGATATGAAAAGACAGACAACACGGTTGTACTCGATATAGACTCTATACCATTTTCTTCTTATCGACTTATTAGTGTATACAGTGGGTTTGAATCGATACTTCTGATCAGATATTAACTTTGTATACCAATAGCAGAGTAGTCTTTCTTTATTAGTTAGAATCTTCTGTGCCTTGGGCAGTGGAAAGTGTCGTGAGACATTGAAAAATATATCACGGGCATCAACTTTTTCAAATAAAATTCCGTTTTTTTTATTTTTAAATGGATTTTTGGCGAGATTTTAAAAAATCAACATTCATTAGGTGGTCTATTTTGGAGGGTAACTCCAAGTCAATACAAAAACATTTCAGCTTTGACAGTAACAAATTTCGTTAATTTCAAACGGTTCAAATTTATTTCCAGTAAAATCGATTCTGTTCCACTATGCAAATGTATCCTAACGAATACATAAAATTGAAATATGTCTCAAAGTTTCTTAAATTTAATTTACTAAAAAAATATTTACTAAACAACATTTTGTTTAGCATTTAAATTCAATCGAATATGTTTACATATAAATTTAATTTAAATTTGAACACATTTACAATGCAATAAATTAATGAACCTTCATGTGTACATTCATGAACAGAAATTAGAAGAAAACAAAAAAAAGATACTTATAAATAATATATTTTTGCTGATTTTGCGAACATCTATATTGTGAAAGGCATTAATATTTTATATAGATAGATATACATACGTATATATAAATTTTATTTAACATTATTCTATTATTATTTTCCATTTCAATTGAAACAGATGGCATAAGCATTGAGGAATTATGTCCTGCAAATGGTGATGGAATTGAAAATCGAACTAAAGCTAAACACTTATTGCGTGGCTCTACTTTTGGTTCACCCACACAAAAAGTACCCGCAAATCGTTATGTAAATGGTGCACATTTATCTGAAGTGGCGAGTCTGAATATAATTGCAACAGCGGATGTGGCAACAACCACCAGTACGGCTGACAATGATGATAATACACCAGAGAACTGCATGTGGCCAAATGCATTGCAGGTATTGAGTTATTTATTTATTTCTTTTTTTACATACATTTGTGTACATGTGAACAAACATACATAGCGATGTATATTTTTGTATGTCCCTTGATAAAAACGTAATATAAATAAGCGAATATTTATACAAATGTATACAAATACAGTCCTGGTTAAAAGCAAAAGCTTCATTTGTAGCAACAACAAATTGTAAAAATTATAGCGATTTAAGTCCATTTTGAAAATGTCTCATTTAAATATTTCAATAACAATTAAATTTATATTAAAATTACATTATTAGATATTTACATAAATTTTGCCATAAATATCATGAGAAACTATTTTTTTGGATATAATAACCTGTATATATATTTCGAATACACCTCCATAATGGAATTGAATTTCAAATATAACATTTTCTGCTTGATTCTCTGTGATAATTAAAATCCAGGATTCGCAAAACAAGTCAGTCTGAAAAATACAGAAAGTCTAACCTTTATCGGAATGTTAAAATTGTGTTTTATTGCAAAAGTCCATTAAGGATTTATTTCCCCAAATTCAAAGAGATATTTAATTTTCAACTTAGAAGTTATTTAATTTTACTTAATTTTACATTAAATTGAGAAATATGTGGTAATGAACTTAGTCTCCAAATTTGAGAAGATGTTTCACATGATAAGTTGTGCCTTCACACATTTGAATAATACCTAGATATATCACATGGATATGGACCTTTCTCGATAGAGTTTTTTTGTAAAATTTACGTTTGTATAAAACATTTTCTACAAATTATCATAACATTCGAATTTATTTCAAATTCTTAAGATGAGAGTAAATAATTAGTATACGAGCAAGAAAAAAGAGGGATATTTTCATGGGAGCCATGTTAAATGATCTGTCAAATAAAATATCTGTCAATGTCATGTGTTAGATTTGCCATCAGTAACTTGATGATGAAGTTTATTTAAATTCATAAAAACCCATATATCTTTCGAAATATTTTTACACTACATTGTTATATAAGTGTTGTGGTTATAAGTGTTGCTACCGAAAATTAATAAACCACCCTCGTATAAAGGTATTTTTTATTTTATACTTAAGAGTACAGTATAATAGACTACTTCTTATATCCATGTGTGATCAGTGCGTTCTAAGAGGATTTTTTCTGTGGGCGTTACATATGAGCTGGAAGAAATTATGGGCCGACACTCGTAAAATCTCACATTGATTTTGGCTTATATTTGTCCTGATTTGACTAATGCTTATAACAATGCCAACGTATATATGAGATTTAAGCTCTTCATAGTGATATTTGGAAGGTAGGGTTAAATGCGACCTATGAGAAATAATGGATCAATCCTCGTATAATTTGGCACATAGTCTTAGATTATCGTAAAACTAATTTGCATTATTTCATTAAAGTCGTTTTATATTTGACATTAAATAATGAATCCATCATCGTCAATTTCAATGGGCACTTCGTTCACGAGGTTTACATGGTCGGACAGAGGTAGCACATTTTTTCTGTTCGTTACAATTTTTGCAAAAACGCATAATATTCAACCACCCTTGGTGGTGTAGGGCACCAATAACCAGTAAAAATGCTTTAACAGGTTATGCCGAATCAAATGCGTCAAATCGAAATCTGAGTCGATTAAGCTATGTCCGTCTGTTGGAAACAACCTCACGCCTAGTTTATTTCAAAGAATTCAATTAAATTTTGCCTGAGTATTTGTTGTTATCCTAAGCATTTTTCTATTTTAAGCCAAATATATTAATTCATTAACAAAAAACTTATAAACTGAATTCGGAATTTTGAGATTGTCAAAATTCCGAAAAAGAACTTTTCTATTTTTTAAACAAAATTAAAATAAATTTAAACAAAAAGTTTAATATAATATAAGGCATATATTTTTCATTACTGTACAAAAAATCATCAAATTCGAATCAACACAAAATAAGTTATAGGCTGAAATATTCAAAATTTTGATATACCCCAAAACCTCTGTGCTGTATGAATCGCAATAGTGTTCTGAAATTAGAATTAACGGAATTATTCATATATTTGTTTTGATCAAATAATAAATTCAAAGAAACTAGATTGTGCTGGGGTCATTATTTGATGTAACTCCCATATAGGGCCCATTTCTGGAATACGGTTTATATTTTACAACACTCTAAAATATGAGTCGATTCTATTGAAATTTGGCACAATTAATTTCCTAATTGTCTTGAATATATGTTATAAATGTTATTAATATGGGTCCATATTTTGCTATAGCTACCATAAAACGCCCTTTCCTGGAAAATGGGTTTGAGCTTGTAAAACAATTAAAAAGGAATTATATTGAAATTCGATACAAATTATTTTCTATCGGTCTAAATTTTTATATAGATGCCATATAAAGCCCCTTTCTGAAAAACGTATTAGAGCTTATAAAACATTTAAATAAAGGCCAATTTCATTGAAATTCAGCACAATGATTTTTCTAACTGGCTTTAATATATATTAAGGCCCCTTTCCGAAAAACAGTTTTGAGCCTATAAAACTAGTAAATCAATTCTATTGAAATTCACAAGAGTTATTTTTCTAACTATCTTTAATATATATTACTAATTTGATCAATATGGGTCATAAAAATGGGTACCAATATTTGTAGGGAATTTCAAGAATATGTTGCCATATTTCACAATAGTTTTATAGGGTCCTTTTTCCGCAATCGGCATTTAAGCTGATGAACGAATAAGTTTTTCGGTATACTATCTTCATTTATTATATTAAAGTAATTACATATAGCAAATTTCCGAAATTTTTGACATACCGGTTTTGGAGTGTATCAAATTTTGCATAGTTTGCCCATTAACTTTTTTGCTATTTTCGTTGGTGTGCATGTTTTATATAACGGGCGACATTCAAAAGAATATATTTTCTCACTACCTTATTAGGTTCTGAAAATACACGAATATAAAGTATAATTTCTTCTCATATAATAGTTTTAATACACCGTAAGAATTTTTTCTGGGTGTATTAAAATTTGCTTAAAATATATTTTAAGTTTTGTCCACCACTTTAATAAATTCAGTGCAGATATTTAAAAACGTACAAACACAACCTATGAAGAACAATAATAAAACATTTTGACATGACATTTCCACCAACTATGACATCAACGCGTTTTAATCGATTTAAAATCACAAAACTTAACATTCGGAATTATGTAAATGTCATTCAAAATTATCGTAACACAATTTAAATTATTGTCATGTCTTTACGCAGATACATACGTTCACACAAGTATAATGTATATATGGTCGCCATTACACATATGCGAATGAATTGAGTTCCCACTTTTCCATTCACACTTTTCATTCAAATGAAAATCAGTTTTTTCTTTTATGAAAAAAAAATTTATGCAAAAATTTAATTTGCATTTTTTAATTTTCATTGAGAAAATCATCCGAAATATTTCATGTTTACATATTCAAATATTTTCGCAAAAATATATGAATATATCTACATTACCCTAATGTACAATATATATAAAAATTTACACATACATACGAACATAACAACATAAATAATCATCACAATTTTGTTGGTATTCGTATTGGAATCACTAACTTAATAGAATTTAAAAACTGTCGATTTAAAATTTTTATTTACATAAAATATAATAAATTCCTATAAACTCGTATTACTATTGTAATTCATTCCATAATGGATTCATATGAATATTAAAATATTTGAGTGCATACATTCTCCCACATACATTTAACAAAAAAATTTTTTATATATTTTTTTTATATAAATAAATAATTTAATGGTCAGTTAACAAACAAATTGATGATAAAAATCATTGATTTTATACCATTTCAAAAATATATATTTTGTATATACATACATTTCTATATATGTATGTACATGTGTTTGTATATATGAACGAATCTCACACAATCTGTTTGATGAAGTGCAAATAAATATATGGAAATTCTGAACAAATATATTATTATTGAAAAGAGTATTGAAAAATGAATTAAATTATTGCTTCTAGTAATTAGCATTATTAATCTGTTAAATAATTGACACTCTGAAGAAAACACCAATTTAATATTAATATTGGAAATTGTAGATTTAAATAACAGTGGTTCCAAAACATAAATTTTAAACCGTTGGAAAAATCAAAACAAAATTTTATGTGATCATAGCTATTAAGACTTTAAGTTGGTTTGTATCCAGCGCATAGTGGACCCAAAACACTTTTTTTATATAATTCTGAATATTTTAAACTATTGAATATTTCTTAACTAACTTTCAAATGGACATTCTTAAGGTGTTTTCCCATCGAACATTTTTCTAGTAGGTTCTGGGGATGGGACCCACTGCTCAAATCGGGTATGACAATTTTTAAAAAATCCCCAAAACTTGTTTTTTATGATATGATTGAAAAAATATTTTACATACATATAGCCCTAGTTATCCTCCACAAAAGATATACATATTTTTTGACCCATTTTGTACAGATTTTCAGCTGAAACGAAATTCCGATAATTCTAGTGGAGAAATTATTCCCCTAATGTCCTCGAGTTTGCATTATATGCATTAACTTTCAGAATTGAGAAAAAATTGTATAGTCCAGAGTCAGGTTAGAGAAAACTGAAATAAACCCATTAAAAATGGTATCTAGACCTTCTCCTTCTCCTTCAGTGGTAAAATACCTAAATAATGTCCATTTGAAATTTTGTTAAAGAAATATTATATAGTTCCAAAGTTACAGAACTATTTCCAATAAAAAAGCGTTTTTGGACCACTGTGCTGCGTGGGAAGTAGTAATGGGTACATAAACTTTTACAATAAACACTCGGCCCTCCACCACTAACGTTTAAAAGGACTTTTCTTGAATTTAAAACAGTAGTTAGAAAATAATTTAACGTTTTATCAACTTTGACCCCGATTCTGGTCACTCTTTTGAAGATACACTAAAATATGTTATGATACTCATGATATTACTCATAGTTGACACCGATATAAAGTTATTACTGTGTAGTTTACTCAAAACACTTTAACATTAAAGGGTTTTATAAGCTAAGGAATGTTTTAATCTGAAAAAGACTTACATTAGAGCTACAGCTAAATGTGAATTGATGTTCTCAAGATACTAATATAAAGGAGTTGTAATCAAATGTGGACCTTTATATCTGCAAATTAGGTACAGAAATATCATAACTTCGAATTACAATGGAACTGGTCCACATTTAAAATTTTTAGATGTTTCCCTATTCTGGAATCCCAGCAGATCTTCTTAAGCTATTTATGCAGCTAGAAAGATTTAATTAGGGGAAAACTAAAACAACGTGTAAGCACTTTGCGAAAAGTATTTGTTTTGTGCGGATGTGAAAGTAAGACAAATGTATGGAACATATCAGCGAACAAGGAGTTTAATAAAAAATGGCCACCTTCCCATTCATACCAATATAAATGTTATTCGTAGCAAATTCATATGGGATGATGAACACCAAGTGTTTCTCAATGTATTTTAGGAGTTGATTTCTTGAGTATTTTTCTCCCATAAATCGACATTCAAGCAACTTCTATTCGGATTTTGCTTAAACTGTTACTACTGGCACTTTATATTTTAATGTCTTACAAAAAGATGTATCTATTATTTTGAACATGTGTGTAAATTATATGCAATTTTATGTAATTTTATAATGATGAAAATTGCTGGAATTTAAATGTTAAATATTTTAAACTAAATTGAAATCATTGAATCTAATTCAAATGTAACCACAACATTTCAGTCAAATGTATAATTTTATGAAATTATTGACGTTTGTACATTCATGTTTTATATTTGCAAATAATTCATGTACTTATTGGTTAATTTAAGTACAGGATTTATGTAACGAAATTAATAGCAACGTTGGTTTTATACAACAAGTTCTTCTTGTTTACATAATAATCAATCTTGTACCCGTCACGCTTTGTTGCCTATGATCTTCCATAGTTCCCCTAATTTTTCCACTTGCACAATGTTATGTCGGAATCTATTAGACTCCACTTGCAAATAAATGTCCACACGCTAGTCATGTTTCCAATACTGTTATCACATAACGTCAATTGTTAAAATACATTTATTTTCACACTCTATTGTAACTCTTGTTATTATACCATAATATTATTTGAAAGAAAACTGGATAAAAATGTTATTTTTGATTTATTTTGATAACCATTATATTGTTAGCTGTTAAATATGGAAAAGTTTTTATTTCAGTTTAGCGTATTAAACGTGAAAAATAATTTAGAATATATATTGAAAGTAGTATAAATAAATGATATTTAATTCGATAAAATCCCTAATATCTATGATATTTCATAAACTTATTTGCATTAAAACGTTTATGTTTTTGTAATATCAAACTTTCACCAATTGGTATGCTAAAAGCGTATAAAAATGTATCTACTTATTAAACATATATGAAAAACAATGGCACTTAAAAATAATATGGTCATGGTTGTGAAAAACCATATATTGTTGTAGCTCAAAAACATTTTCTATACAACAAATATATAGTTGTGTCAGCGCTAACAAGATATTGGGATGGTGAGGTTTTGATTATAGTTTCTACATATTTTCTCTGTGAGCACTCCGAGATTTTGTTGAGCTTTTTTTACAGTTAAAGCATTTGGAATTTTTGACAAGAGGTAGTTTTTCGTAAATCGTCATTTTCTTCCTATACTGGTATGAAGAATTGAAATAGGTTCCTTCAAAAGTTTTAATAGTTGCAATTTCAGTTTATAGTTGTTTCTTATATCATCTTTAATTATTTTTCCGACTTACGTTATATTATAGTGTTTCATTTTTTCCAGTCGCTTAAAATTTGCAAATTTTTTTCAATAATTTAGATACCATTAACCTATTTAACTTATCAGTAAAAGATAAATTAGTTAACGTTAGACGATATTTAATTGACTGTGGCTTTATGTTGTTTTAAATACTAATTTAATTCCAGCAGAAAGTTAATGTTGATGACACATTACTTCACTTAGGCGATTGTCACCCAATTTGACTTAATTACTTGCTTGGATCTTTAATCTTATAGAAATTAGTATTTTATAAATATTTCGAAAAACACAGTTTTAAATTTTAAGCTGATGGATTTACGTATTTCTCTTCGCTTCTGCAAACATGCATGCAGAATAACACTTTTCAAACGTTCCTATATAAAAATTACTTATGTATTTAAAAAAAGTAAACTTAAATACTCTTCTCATATCGAAAGCGATATTTATCAAAGGTACTTAATGTATTTATTTTAAAATGCATAAGTTGAAATAATAATAATAATAATAATAATAATAATAATAATAATAATAATAAGAAGAAGAAGAAGAATGACAATCATAGTTGTTTAGTTATGTACAATATAATAACAGCCACATATTTATATTGAAGTATATGTATTTAAATATTTGTATGTAATATTTAACTTAATTTTTGGTCTTCTCTTTCTTTGTTTTTTTATTTATCTTGGCATAACAAACACAATGAACTAAACCAACATCCAAACAAACAAAAAGTATTCATTGTTGCAAACAGTTGTTGAAGCATGCCAAAAGAAAAAACATTGCAAATTTAATGGACGCCCACAATTTTATGGACTAGGTGCCAGCGGTGTAGGAGATACAAGTGGTTCGAGTAGCTATCACAGCAGCAGTACAATTAGTTCGAGTATCATCAGCTCCGATCCCTGTCCAAAAAGAAGAAAAATTGTTGAAGTTGCTTATAAATGCCGTCCGTGTAAGTAAATTGTTTTTTTTTTATTTTTTTTGTGAATTGTCACATAAACCTAGACATTCACACACACCTTAATTACATAGAAAAAACAGTTTCTGATGATAGTATATGAGTAAAAAAATTGGAAACAACCCTTGCTTACAGATTTTTATTAGGTAACAGTTTCGAATTTCTCATTTCATCAGTCCTAGAAGATATTACATCACACTCTTATAAATTAATTTAAAATTATTCTAATACAATGAGTAAGATTTTGTATAAAATTACAAAATATGTGTTAAGTTGAGCATAAAATGTTCGATATAATTTTTTATACCTTTGTCTACAGAAATACACAGAGAAAATAAAAGTATGAATCTTGCTAGTTGTGTCTATAGAATTATGAATATTTTCATTTATTGTATATAAATTTTTAAATGTTGCAATATATTGAATTTTTTCCACATAAAAAGCAAAAACCGATGTGTAAATTAACTCTATTTATAGTCATAAAAAAATATTGGTATTTTAGACTCGTTGGTCTCGTTGGTATATATATATATATATATATATATATATATATATATATATATATATATATATATATATATATATATATATATATATATATATATATATATATATATATATATATATATATATATATATATATATATATATATATATATATATATATATATATATATATATATATATATATATATATATATATATATATATATTTAAATTGAAATATATTTTTACCCATACGTTGGTAAGTATGAACAGTTATAATAACAGTAATAATTTTATAATAATCATCATGAAAACTCATACCCAAGAGTGTGATACCTATTTAATATGTACATACATCCATACATGTATTTACAAAACGTAACAACAAAAGTCATAAAAAGTTGAATAAACAAAACATCAAGTTAATTTTATAAACTCGTACTTATTTGTACACATACAAATAAACACTTCTTTTCACTTATACTTTTGGTACTCAGTAATTGTTTTTGTATATATAAAAGTAAAATGTCCTTTTTACAAAACTATAATGAAAAAAATAACATAATAAAAAACAAACATAAGTGTATTAAAACAAGTAAGAATTTATAGTCGGTCAAGCCCGACTAAGTAATACCCTATACCACATCTCCGGTTAAAACCGATAGTTACGAAAAATTGTGAACGACCATGGTATAATCTGATTTTCCGACTTATTCTTCAGTATGTAGTACATTATTGTGACACTCAGATTTAAGTTAAATTTATGTATTTAAAATGAATTTTACAAGAGGGGTTATATAGGGGATAAAAGGAATTAAGACTGTTCAATAATTTTGCACATCGATTTTTGCTTATATTTATATTAATTTGACCAAATATTATTACAATACCAACGTATATGTAAGATTTTGACCCTCAAAGTGATATTGGGAAGGGGGTTTGTATGAAACTTATGAGAAATAATGGACCGATAGTCGCATTTTTTGACACATCATTTTAGAATATAATAAGACTTACTTGTGATGGATTTCGTTAAATCGCTTTGTATTTAGAAATTTTATGACCTTAAAACCCCATTCCGGGAAAAACATTTGAATGGGAGGTACCTGGAATATTGAACCGAACATGGACAATTTCAACAGCCTTCGTCCTTACACCAAAATAATAACATGAACTAAATTTCATTGAGATATTTAAAAAATTGCGACATGTAGACTGTTCACAGCGTTTACATAGACAGCCAAGCGGACAGACAGACGGACAGCCATCATTAAATAGAATCAGAAAGCGATTCTGAATCGAACTGTACACTTTAAAGTGTAAAAGCATTTTTTCTGCATGCTACAAACATCAGTATAAACGAATGATACCCTAACCACCTTCGGTGATGTAGGATACAAAAAGTTTTGTGAATATTTATACACCAACAAAAACAAAAATACAACAATGATTATGCACATGGAAAATAGAAGATTTTGAAAAGATTCCAATTGGAAAATTAGATAAAAAAGAAATACATACTTTTATTTATTGATCTTTACTGCTAATAAATTTGGAAGGAACTTATGATTCTTACTGTGATTCTTGAATCTGCAATATTTTCTTACCGACAACTCTACTATTTTCGTTTTAATTGAATAATTTTTATTTTGAAAATATTTTTTTTTAAAGAAAATTCTGATTTTAAAATCGACGATGATAATGTAATTGTACCAGAACATCATTTTAAATAAAATATTTTCTTATTGAATCAAAATATTATTTTAAATTTCGTGATAACCAATAGATCAACATGTTGAATTTTTTAATTTATATACATTTAAAGAAAATGCAATATGACGTAACAATAAAATGATACAACCAGATGATTTTGGTTCTTTCAAATATATCATTGTGATGTGACGATTACAACAGTTAACCATATTGTGCTGCTTATTCAATTAGGTTTTTAGCAACCATATTTTTTCATTGCAATTCAGTGTATCCAATTAATATATTTTGTTCTTTTTTAACAGTTTCATAACTATTTCGATAATGTATCTTAAAAAATAAACCAATATAATGTAAATTGTTGCCCCCGGTATCAAACAATTTATTTGAAAATCTAAACTAAATAATTTGCAAAAAGAACTATTCAACACTTTCACCGCACTATTCTGCAAAAAAAAAATAAATAAATTTTTGATAACGTTATATAACTTTCGATGCACTAATGCATATAATTATCTACACCCGTTTACATATCCAAAATAAAGATTAAAAATCTTTTAAATCGGCTGGCGAGGTTAACTCTAGGTTTAAAAATCCCAAATTAGAACCTAAAAAAACTAGCCGTTCGGAAGTTACAGATATATTTCTGTGACCCGTTCCTGTTTTACAGAAAATCAGATAAGTCTAACGTAATGAATTTTTTACGAAACATTCTCGTCTGAATTTTAAAAGTTGCTTTGATATCTGTTTACAAAATTTTATCTTTTTAAACATTTAAAAAAAACTTATCAGAACAACAGCATATTTTCTTATTAAGTTTCATTTGAAGATTTTTTCGTTTAAGAGTTTCAGACTTTAAAAAAAGTACAAGAATTTTCCTATTGGGTCATATTCGTATTTATATTGTATCACAACTATAAAATTACGGTTTTGTCCTTTTCCTTTTCTTCTTATTTGTTTTTTATCCAGTTATTTCCTTTGGTCCTCTCACCACTCTATAAATACGTGTATTAAAATTCTTTATAAAATTACGGTTTTGTCCTTTTCCTTTTCTTCTTATTTGTTTTTTATCCAGTTATTTCCTTTGGTCCTCTCACCACTCTATAAATACGTGTATTAAAATTCTTTAGAGTCTGATAATTTGAAGTTTAAATACCCTCGTATTTTACTTTTTGCTGCAAATAAATGTTATAACTATAAAATTTAGAACAACGAGCACAAAACTCCAGTAGTGAAACTTTTAACAACTAAGTAGATAACAACCAAATTCATTCTCACTCACATATACACATATCTATACATACACATTCCCTTATAGAACTTGATTGTAATAGAAAATACATGAGAATATTAAAGGAAAATTTTTGTTTCCCAATAGTGATAATTTTTATGGAAAACTTTACATAATACTGCATGTCTTAAGTGTAATTTGATAAAAGTTTCATGCTAAATTTAATGTATTTTAATCATGTGTTCTTAAACAATTTAATATCTTTTAATGTTTAAACTCAAAATGGCCAAGTACATATAAACAAACTATTTATTAATGTATATAGTTTAGCGTATAAACATTAGGATGATCGATTCTTCGGTATTTTTTAGAAACAAGTTTTCGGTTTCTTCGAAAAATGGCAATTTAATATAAACCGGTTTCGGTTTCGTTTTTTATGATAACTGCCTAAAAATAAGAAAATGGTTTTATTCATTAAAAGAACAATTCATTCCGTTTGTAATGCCAAGAAGGAATCATCTTAGATACCATTTGAGTCGATTTGTCAATGTCTTTTTGCATGCTGAAAACATTCTCACTGTATGTTGTTATTATTGTGTAAGGTGTATTTGAGTGTATGCGTCTAACTTAATGTTGTTAAAACTTCATACATATATACATGAGAACTCTCTTGAGGGACGCAGTTATATTTGCAGCTTTATCAGAAAATACGACTAATTTGATGATGAAAATGCTCACTAGATTTCCTCACAGTTTATGCAGTGTGAAAGGCTGGACGAACTTAACAGTCTCCCCATTAATATGACTTCTAAGTTTTTTTCTACAATTTACTTTTCAATCTTTAAATTCCAATCCAGTATCTTCCATATATGTTTTGGTGGAATAATTAATGAATCCATCATCTACAGGAAAATTTCGAGTACTTGTGCATACTATCAAATAGTTTTTATTAGACTAAAATTCTTAAAAATTTCTTCAAAAGAGAAGAATCAAAATGTGAAATCGAAACCAACAAATCCAAAATAACCGATTACTAAAAACCGCACCGATCACCCTAATTAACACGTGATAAAAACACAATTTGAATTAATAAACGAATGACAGTGGTATTATTTTAATTGAAAGCTTAAAATATACCAACAAAAATTTGGTTATGACATGTAATTAAATATGTAAATGCATTATCAGCAAGAAATATCTTAAAAATATTTTTTTACAATAAACTGAAGATATTTTTGGTGTGTAAAAAAATGTTGAAGATACTTTTATTATACTTTACAGATGTTTTTGTATGATAAAAAAACATGAATTCTACATTCAGCAATGCGGTTCTTATATGTTCTCCTACACATTATTTATGTATATATTTATTTGAGGAATTTTTTACCTAAAAGTTGGGGGAAAAATGAGAGGAAATTTAATACATTAAATTTAATTTAATAACATTTATGTGATATTTATGCGTCTTAAAATTAGTTTTTCTGTAGGGATCATCTAGGAGCTAAAAAAAATTCTGAAACCACATTCGTTAAATTTCGTACATCGAGTTTTGCTTACATTGGTCTTAATTTCAAAGTGATATTAGGAATGGAGGTTTCTGGGAACTGTGAAAAATAATAAATCGATCCTCGTATATTTGGGCACATTACCTTAGAATATCATATGAGTTCCCATTCCGGGAGGAACATTTATATGGGGGCTAGATCAAATAATGGACCCATTATCACAAATTTCAATAGGCATCGTCCTTAAGCCAAATTGTTGACATGTGCCGAATTCTATCAGCGATTTGCAATTTGTTCACAAAATTAAAAAATTTTGGAAAAAAAAATCACTAAGAAATTTTTTTCAAAATTTGGTTCCAAAATAAGGTTTTAATCAAAGTATCAAATACATATGGTCGTGCAGCATATAAAACATTATTTAAAAAAGATTTAAATTTTAATTTTTTTTAAGTTATTTCATTATTCAAACTGGGTGTTATTTCATTTAAACTGAGAGTAAATTTAGAAATTCATTTGATCCTGAATTGAATCAAGTTCGAAGAACTAAAAAATACAATATACAATTTTTTTATCAAAATTATCAAATGAACTACAAGATCTCACGCTTAGATGAATATTTGTTAATAAAAATATGGACCATCTTCTATTTTTTTAATTGAATCATCTTTGACAAATCCAATATTAGACACTAAGAAATATGAATTTATCAACTAAAAACACCATAATATTATTAAAATGAATTTTGTTAAAAATTATATAAGTCCAAAAAATTGTTTTGGGATCACTAAGCGATAGCTTGTCATGCCTGAAAATGGAAATTAACCAAATATTGTGTTCTTACTTATTTTAATTTAAAATTTTTTGTTAATAAAGATCTTTTCCTATAAAAAGTGATAGATTTGATATACAAAATGAAAAAGATCGAACAGTTACATTTCTTATAAAACTATCATGGGTGGAATAGCGTACATAACATAAATCTAAAGAAAGAAAGGTGTTGTATATCATCACAAATGCATATTTACATACATATTAAAAAAGATAAATTGGTCATTGTTTAAAGTTTGAAAGTGACATGTTTTTTCATTTATTTGGCTAAGTGTAATCTTACTTTCTAAAATAGTTGTTGTTTTTTTAATTTTGAATGGATTTTTGTATGAAAGTTAGAACGTATACAAAAACCATATATATGTTTCTATGTTGCACACATATTTTACCGTTGAACATTCTATAGAAAAATGAAAATATTAAGTCGATAAAGTTGTTATAATTGCTGCAATACTAAATTTTTCGATGAAAAATAAATCCCTTAAGCTTTTTTAGAGAATTTATGTTTATTGCCCAAGTATGAGTTTCGAAAAATAAAGTATTAGTTTGAAAGGTATTAATACTCTAATATTTACTCATATACTCACATAGAACTTTCAAATAACTACAACTACATGTATATACTGCTTTTTTGTTTGAGTGGAGATAAAGAGCATAATCGTTTGAAAACAGTTTTTACTAGTGCAAGTAAAATAAGAAGAAAATATCTAAAAAATACCAGAAACGAAATGGATTTAAACAATTTGAATACCAAAAGATATTACAACACGTACCATTTACAACTAAATTGTTCGCTCAAACATTCACACACATACAATACACTCAAACACAATTTTGCTTTATACATGCCCATTTCACACATACTCAGAATTATAAAGGATTTTAAATTTCTAACATATATATACATATGTATGTACATATGTGTGTGTATAAATACTCGGATAAAATTTCTTATTGTAACCCCACTGATTTATTGTTTTTAATTTTCAACAATGTGTGAACACATTTTAAAAGAATAAAAAATAGAATAAAAAAGCAGCGGAAGTACCGAAACTTAAACACCCTCCATTCACACATTCATTTTAGATATAATGCTAAAAGCAGTGACATAGGAAAATTCTTAACAAACGTTTTTCATTAAAACTTTTAATCCGTGTATTACTTGATTTGTTTATTAATTGTTACGTGTGAATAAATTGTTAATCTGATTGAAATGATAAAAATTATTATATAATTTCGTTCAACAAATGCTTGTCGAAAAGAGTTTATTCGAATGTTTGCCATCAAACTGTTTCCAATATTATTAAAGAGTACCGGGAGGACTTGCAACCCCATTAGTTGAGAGCTCGGATTATTTGGCACGAAAAGTTGAAGGTGCTATAGGTTTTTAAACATACATAAAAGCAGTAAAGATTTCCCAAAAAATATTCTTCGTTCAGTTACGGCAAAGTAAATCATTTTATACAAAAGGCTTTATAAATACCGAAATTTATATTGGGATTTTTTCAACAGAAAATTAAAGAGCATAGGATTTCCGAAAAGGGTTTAAAATTTGATCTGTTTGATAAAAAGGTTCAAATAAGGCTTTAAAAAATTTAAATTTAATATATTTTTTATAGAAAAGATTTAAGTTTTAGATGTTCAATATAAAATTTGAATTTTTTGAATTTTTTTATTTAATGTATAAGTTTGTTCTTCTAGTAACTGAAAACTTTTGACTAAGATCGGACCATTATATATGAAACTATATTAAAAAAATTAACTCAAAAAAAATTTACTCGTAATCATAATATGGTGAACATAGCCGATCAAAAGTGACCAATTTTACTTTTCTCTTAATATACATAGAACAAAATTTTATTTGGTCACAAATATGTCTTATACTCTAGGTAAAATGAAAAACACTACGTTAATTTAATGATATAATACCACTGTTTCAAAAATAAAATTTATTTGAAGATTATACATCCATATTTCACTGAACTTTCTCCAGTGTATTTCAAAAATTATCCGATAACACCATCGCTTTCAATAAGATTAAGAGATTAAGAGAGAAAATGAAAATATTCGTCTCTTTGCCGGCTACTGATTTAAACCATGAAATTCTGCACGGCACATTCCCGAAATTCCCAACACAGTTTCAGGAGAGATCAGCAAGATCTTAAGCGAGGCTAAGTAAAAGGAGTGTCAAATAGATAGACAAACTTACGAACGGTTATTGAGACGGTCAAAGCTAAGCCGACTTTAAGTTTTATTTGATGTGAGAATAATTAAAAGATTTTTTCTTGCTTTTATACACAAAATGGCAAATGAAATATACTTTTTTATACAACTTTATTCACAAAAAAAAAATAATAATAAAATTTTATTAAATTTAAAATTATTTTAAACATTTTAAATCGTATTATGAACCACTAATAAGAAGGTGTATAAACAGCTATTTTTAATTAGAAAAGATATAAATATTTTCGGATAATAATCAGAGATCTGAAATTATTTATATATGAAATTAAAAAATTTTTAAAAAATTATAAAATAATCATAATAAAAAATGTGAGACAACTATATTTTATTGTATCACAACAATATTTTGTGGTGGCACAACCACATAATGTGATGGTACAATCATATTGTGTTTGTTTATTTCAAAATATTATGGTGGAGTGTCAATCATAATAGCCGACCACAATACGTTATCTCTCGATTATGGTTACCACAATCATAATTTTTTTTTTCTACAAGTACGTATAAGTTTCAAAAAACTTAAAGTGACCTTCAAGTCTATTTTCAATGCAAAGTCTTACATTTTTTTCTAAAACTAAAAAAGAAATTATAATAAGTCAGCAAAATAGACCTAACTCTTTAACAGCTATTAATAACAGAGATGGGAAGTTAACTTTTTCAAATTGATTGCTTAGTTAAAGAATTGTCCAACTATAATTTTTATAATTTGTATAATGGTAAGAAAATAGTAATTTTGAAAGATTTCGTTCGTGGCCTAAAACATTGGAACTTAAGAGGAAACGTGTTTAAAAGTATACAGAAGATGAAAAATACACACCGAAATTCATCTGGCATTAAATTTTTTCTAATGATTTGGCATTTGAAGTTCCTGTTGAAAATTATGAAACGATCCTCGTAAAATGTGAAATGGTCCCAACTAGCCAACTATGGTCCCAACTTTATAATTTTGAAATAAAATTCTATCAAAATTTTCAAAAATAATATGCCACTGTGGATCTTAAAGCAAATTTTTCCACACCATTGTTGCAACTATAGGTTAATTATTGGAATACATTTACAAAAAAAAGAATTTAGAAAAATACTTACATATGTACATACAATTATTCATTCTTTTATGATCCGTTAAATTTATATATAAATATATATATATATATATATATATATATATATATATATATATATATATATATATATATATATATATATATATATATATATATATATATATATATATATATATATATATATATATATATAACTAGGATCACATTTGCTAATTAGTAATGTTTGATAAACATACATATATATTTATCTTTTAGACGAATAATTATTCTTGAAATTACAAAAAATAGTCAGAATGTCTACATTTAAAATGAGGAGAACTTGAAGTCGTAAATAGTTCGATAAAAATGAAATTAAAACGTATTTAATTCAACTGGTTTGTAAAAAAATTCAGTTTTAGTTTATTTCCACAATAATTACAACAACAATTTCAATATAGAAATAAATTGCAATAAATCTGTATAAACAATAAAATTTCTTTGTTTTTATATGAAAAATGGAATCTTAAATAAATATTTTTCAATTCATGTCACATTTTATAAACTTTAAAATAGAAACCAGATTTATATCTAATATCTTTATCGAAATAAGAAAAACTTTGGTTTTTGTATTTTTCTTTAGGGAATAGAAATCTTTTAGATTCCATTAAAGTGTTGTTAGAGTGTGTGTGTATGTTTGTGAATTTTATTGTGATTGTAATGAAAGGATATACAAATATTCATTATATTTTTTTATTCTTAATGTATTCTCAATTTTACAGATGAATTTCGCAGCAAGGTGGCCTGCCACAATGATGTTGCACAGCTGGAATGTAATCCATATTCTCGTATTGCTGTATATAGTGCAAGTTTTGGTAGAACCGAATACGAGAGCATACAATGTCCCCAACCACAGGGTGTACGTGAAGAAAGTGAGTATATTCATTTATCTTGTATTCAAGTATTACAATCTATGGATCTATGTGTATGTGTTTGTATATCATTGATCATATATTTGGCTTTTCAAGTTATTCCAAAATATGTTGTATGTATGAACACATTATACGTTCGAAGATCAAAGAAAACAAAGTAAAATGCAAACTTAAACATTTTCAAATATCAAAAAAAAAAAAGAATAATTTTTTTCGGAATAATGTTGCTGCTGTTGTTGTTGGGGTATGTAGTGGTAAATTTGGAAACATTTTTTGATTGAGTGTGTACGTGTAAAGTAGAATTGAAGGGAAGCCTATGAAACTTAATCACTATTGGTATAGTAACCATACTCGTACTTCAAACTCTGCCTAAAATACCACAACAACTACAGTTGCAGGACTCAGAGCAAAAAAATCGAGCATAGAATCAATTTAATTAATTCAATTTTCTCTTGGTTTCCTTTCCATTTTACTGCTTGTTATTTTTATTGTATTCCATTTTTCATTTATCTTGTTTTATGCATTTAATTTATATGCTGATTTTGTTTTTCTTTTTTACTTTTTTCTTTTGGTGTTTTCATTTTTTTATTGCTTTTGTTTTGCAATTTAATTTAACAATTGAACCGTTCAGCTTGTTTGGCTTCTTATGCCACAGAAACCGTTATGCAAATCTGTCATGGACGTCGTCGTTGCAATCTGGCCGCAGATGCCAATACGTTTGGTACGCCATGTCAACCCAATTCACGGATGTATCTGAAAGTTGTTTACACTTGTGGTAAGTAAATCGTGACTTATGTACGATATGAACAATTGTTATTACAGAATTATACTCTTTATCGATGTTGTTTTTGATTTAGTTTTGTTTATTTATGCTAGACATACACACACCCCCTTACACACATACATTTACACAGATTTTTCAATACATTTACATAAAAACAAGGGTAGATCAAAAATAAAATTTTCTTCATTGTGATTTAAAGGTGTTCAGTTTAAATTGAATATATATTTTTGTCTTATATATATTAATGCATTAAAGAATATACTGAGTAGGGACAAAAATATTGCTACAATAACAAACACAAGTGCTAATTTCAATAATAATACGGACTATTTTGAAGTGTGACAAATTTCGAAATGAATGATTTTGTCTGTATTTAAATTACAAAGACTAGTTCAAATATATGGCTTTCTAATATAACTTAATAAAATTGACAATAATTCCTTCAAATAATTCGACATAGCCGAATATAGTATTTTTTTTAATTATTAATTAGATACGAATTTATTTATATGTTTCAAAATAAAAAATAAAAAAACTCAAGAAATTGCTAAATTGTGAAAAAACTATTAAAAATTAGCAACAAATGTAAGCATGTTCTCTTATTAGCTGTAATGAGATGGTAGAAATTTTTTTTTAAATTTATTGAGAAATTGATTGTGTTAAATTTCATGCAAATACATTAAGCTGATCAAAAGTTATAGATTTATTTCTAATGTATATAACTGCATGAACACTAAAAATGCATCAAGCTAATTAATTGTTATATTAAAAGGTGTCAACATTTGTTTGCTGGCAAAAATCTTAATTCTTCCGAATGTCTTAATTCTATTTATTATTTTCAACGGAAATGCGTGTAAAGATCCGCATAAGCTTAAAGAAGTTAGTTTAAAGTTTTCTGTATGTTGGAGAGATTCAAGGACAAAAATTTTGAAGTCTTCGGAATTAACTAAAATTTGATTTAATGATAGTTGATAATATTATAATTGGAAAATATGAGGCCACACATTTTTGAGCTATGATAGTCCACTCCAGATAGCTCTAAAATCATTTAGTTCTTGCAAATTTTATTCATATTTATAAGTTGAAAAATGTATTAATTTAAACGATTTATTATTATTATTTTTTTGTAGAATTGCAGAATACACAAATATTTATATTATATATTTACAAGCGATATTTTTTATATTTAATGAAATTTTCATATTAAAAAAATTAATTATAAACGTAAAGAAATAATATTTTGTTTACAATTTTCACAAAATATGCATTTTATATTTAAATTTTTATATTTAGTTTTTTGTTAAATTTAAGAAAACCGTTCTATAAAATGTTCTTACAAAATTAACTTCTTAAATACAAATTTTACAAAATGCAGAACTCTGGATATGGAAAATAGCAAAACGTATATTTAAATTTTTGTATTTTTATTTTTTATTTTATTTTGTATTTAATAATCGTTTTTTCCCAACTTCTTTTTTAAGTTGGGAAAAACGATTTTCTATAAACATAATATTTTCCTTCAACATGAGATGTTAATACACATAATTTATCCGTGTATATATTGATGAGAAATGTCTTCGCAAAAACTGATAGTATTTTAAATATGAATATGTTCAATTGTGATGAATAATAGAATTAATGAGTCTAATATGCACAATAACATTAATATTATGAAATTATATAAAATAAAAATGTTTGCTTATTAAATTAAATTGATACAAGTAGAAATTTTTTAAGGATGTTTAATTTTATATTTTGATCCATTATTGGCATCCAAAAAAATTATAGACCCAGTAGGATGATGAAATAATTTAATATAATTCTGATGCGTTTTATTTAAAACATAAACAAAGAACTATTAGGCGTATGAGTTATATACATATACTTTATTAAGTAAACTCCGTGGCTACAAAGTAACATTTAAATAACTTTTAATACAAAACAAATTATTAAAATTACACTATTTTAAAAAAAAATTTGTGCATTTTTTATAAAAATGATATATAACTGGTACTATCATCCGATATTACCACAAAAAAGTCATAATTAATTATTTTGCAAAAGTTTAATATTTTTTTCCTAATTATCTCAATACAGTATTATTTCAATGTGCAGTGAGAATGAATCAACGTGCATAACCAAAATAAGCTAAACACATTATCTATACCCATTTTAAAATATTAACCTTAATCATATTTTTTAATCATTTTGATTTTGAAAGCTAAAAAAAGAGTATTAAATCCTTTCATAACTTTTTTTGTCTTTTTTTTTCGTGGAACTATGCACAATTTTTTTAATTTAGTATTCATGTATGTGAAACTTTTTAACAACTTAAAATCTTCGAAGATGAAAATGTTTACAAATAATAAATTTACATAAACTTTTTTTACGAAAATAAAAAACTTTAAGTTTTTTACGAAAATAAAAAACTTTAAGTTTTAAAAAATAAATTATTAAATAAAAATTTTGAACTTCTTTTTTATAAAAGATTATACATATATTTTAATATAAAAGTATATTTATATATGTGACTATTTCAATCTTTAACAAAAAAGTTTAAAATTTAATTTTTATAATTGTACTAAATAAAAGTATTTTTTCTTTCCTTTTATCCGAAATCTTTTTTTATGTCATTGTAAACTAGAATAAATTTCCGGGTATCTTAACAAAATATTTATTCTAAACACGAGCGGAAAAGAATTCTTAACTAAATTGAAATTTATACTTTTTCCCTTTAATATCCCATCGCATATTAGTATAAATAGTGATGTAAACGAAAGTCATGTAAATAAAAGAAATTTTATAATGTATGTAAATTGAAGTTTTTATTTGTGTGTGTGTTTAATATAATAAGTATTTAGATGTGGTCGGTCATAATCCTTTCAAACAACACACAGAAATAAACCCGAATATTGGTTTATCGAATACTGATTTTATTTTCTAAAATACAATGAGGCAGATTATGTTTTCCTGGAAAATCATAATGGAAAAATATTTAACAGAATTCTTTTTTACCAAAAGTAATACAACAATTTTATATACATACGTATCTGTATTTGTGAGCTGATTTTAAATATGAATTATTTCGTCTATCATAAATTTCAACGTGAATTATACAAACGAATTTCAGTACATAGTTGATTTGATTCAACTTTTCAAATAATAAATTTTATACTCAAGAGATTATTTATTTATTTTATTTGTATTTTTTAACAAAAATAAATAACTTAAATTATTTAATATATATTTAAATATATTTATTCCACTGCATTGGAGAAAAATGTTGATAGAAAATATTTAAGAAATTTTAACATTTTCATTTATTATGATTTATACAAATATGTTGATATTTTTTATTTCTTACATTAAAATTATTATATATTATAAAAACTGCACAAAGTTATGATTAGTTTTTAGGATTTTTATATAGAAGTACAAAAATCCTTTGAATGTATTGAATACAATAGAAGTTCCCAAAAGATTTCCTTTGGAAAAAATCTCTATTTGGTTATTTTTTAAACTTTGTGTTTATTGTTGTATCCCACTGAATTTACAAATAAGAATCACATATTCAGTTCTGTTGAATCATAAATACCCTCCAACACTTTAATTTCAAAACATATTTCAGGACTTGTGGATATCTGAATATAATTTTACGTTTTATTTGCTGAAACTCCAGTTCTAGGAAAAGGATACTTCAAAAGACATTATAATATAAAGTAGTAGAAACATATTTAATTCAAATGCTTTTATAAACGAATAACACTATTTTATGTCAAAAGTTGGAGCTGCAACCTAATGTGGACTTATTATATTTTATGAACTTTTGAGCATATAATTACGAATGCAAAATTTTATTCAAATATTTTAATAATTATGAGTTTTATTAATAATAAAAGTACAAGGAATCTATAAAAGTAAAGAATCATAATTCTTAAAGTAAACGTAAGTGAAATGTCATTTCGAGTTTCACATTTATGTTTTTTTTTCTGAAAAATATATTTACATTTGTATTTTAAACTTTTACAAAACTGAATCGAAAAGATTCAGATTTTTCCATAAGAAGTTTCCAAAATCTGGATCCGTACGTAGTCGTGATTGAAAATTTTACTTTTCCTGAAATAATCACCCTGTCATTATTAGGACCACCTGGAATAAAATACTTTTTACATATTTTTATTTATATTATGGGAAATTTAAAGATTTTTCCAGCTTTACGATTTGAGAACTTAACGAAAGAATTTTAGTTTTTTTCTCTCTGATAAATAAAATTTGGTTAAAGCTTGTGGGTAGACTTTTGCATCCAAATTAAGTTTACATTAATACGGTTCTTTATAATACTATAAGTAAATTATAAAGATCAAGCCAAAATATGGTTAATATCAATGAATAAATGTTGCCATAATTAAAAAATTAAAGAAAAAAATTCTTTTCAAAAATTCAAATTCGAATTAACAAAACAATCTTACGGATTGATACACTGATGCATATTCCCTTAAACCCATTTATATTTTTCTATTATTCTTTGTTGTTCTCAAACAAAAGTTAAGTTGAAGTTTTTTACTTAGAGGTTACTTATCGGTACTTTTTAAAGGTAAACGAAATTTTTACCTAAGTCCGAGATTTTTATGTAAGTGATTCCGATTCCGAAAGGTAAGTGGAATCAATGCCAGATGGTATTTTTATGGCAATCCACAACAAAAGATCATCCAATAAATATTAAGAATTCTTTAGCAACTGACTAAGTTTATAGGAAAATACAACTAAAAGTGGCAGTTAAACTCTTAAATTAAATTACGTACAAAATTAATGAAATTCATATGAAGTTTTTTTTTTTTTTTTTTTTTTTTGTAAAATATTTGTTGAATTAAGTCTTAATTGGTTTAGTTTAAATAATAATATAATATAAATGTATTAGTGTATATATATATATATATATATATATATATATATATATATATATATATATATATATATATATATATATATATATATATATATATATATATATATATATATATATATATATATATATATATATATATATATATATATATATATATAGTTTTCAAGTGCCCAATCAAAATTTAATATATTTAATATATATTAATTTAATATTTAATTTAATATCGATACGTACATCATTAAGTATCCAATGGTATATTCGACTATGCCGAATTTTCAATACCCTACATACAAATGCATATGAAGGCAAATATATTATGTTTCGAATATACACAATGTAGGTAAATACATACTCACATTTTCACATACAAGCGAATACAATTTATCATAAAGTTATTTACATTTTTTTTACTGAGACGATTTTAATATTTTTAGGAAAGATAATGCGGTATATGACTTAATATTATCGCAAAATTCTATTTCAAACTGTATAAATGAAAATTTTACGAAAGTTCTTTGCTTAAACCAAGAGGTTGTCTCGGATATCATCCTATATCTTGGAACATACTTAACCGTTTTTTAATAGGAAATTTCTCAGAGTAATAGCAAATATTCCGGCGAAAATACATATGCATTGTGTGGTTTTAGATAATTCCTTCTTAGTGTGAGGAATGAGAAAGTTAATATGCCATCCTTACCACTTATCAAAATAAATATATTCTTAATAGTTTTTAATTAAAATAAAAATATTTCATTTTTTGTAGCCATTCAAAATATCGAAAAAATTCTGAAGAATATTTTCAAAGTTAAGTTTCCGCAAATCAAAAAAAATCAACTTAACCTTGTCAACATAATGTTTTACATTGAACAAATTTCTGTTTAATTTATTATTTTTTCTTACTAAATTATAAAATCAAGACGCACTTGTTGTGTTGCGAATTTATTTTTGTGGCATACAACAACTAAGAGGTATTTGAAGAGAAACGAAATCACATCACACCAGACATAAATCATTTAACATTTTATTTCAACATTTATTTTCTAACTATAACAAACATCCAAACGAACAGAACCAAAAACGACATTAGTCAGTCATACAGTTAAACAACCACCCATTTTTTTTTGAGCCAAGTGATGATTAAGTACGTTTTTCATTTATTTTATTTCAGTACCTAAACAAGTGCTTATGGATCGCTATGAAACAGAAGTTGAAGCTGATGAACCAGAAGACTTTGAGGGCGATGTTAATGATTTGTACGATGATGAATTGTTCTACAAAGAATCTGAAGCAATACCAAAATTGTATAGCAACACAACTGTGCCAGCTGCTCGTAACAATATGAATACAACAACAATAACAACAACTACTAATGGAACATATAACACTGCCACAAGTGCTAATAGAGCCAATAATGGTTCGTTGGTTTTTGAGGGTGATATTGGTAGCGTTAATCCCGTCATGACACATAGTGCCGACATAAGTTTAGAAGGTAATTAAACTAACAACAATAAAAAAACTGTTTATGTAGAAACACAACAAGACATTCCAACACAAATCACTAGAATAGTTTTTCTTCTTTTTTTTTAACTAAGAAAAACATGTTTGTTTACGTCTAACCTCAAAACGGGTTAAATAATGAAAATTAACAGAATCCAAAAAAGAAATGGATGAACTTAACAAATGACATTGCAATTAAGTTAAAGATTCATTGCTATACACACACACACACACACAAATACAGTGGCGATCAATAAAATGGCGCCACTATTTAATATTTTTGTATTTTAAAATAAATTTTTTGTTAAGATAAAATATTTTCTATGGAGTCGTTTTCAGAGAGAATGAAAAAAGCATGCAAATTTAAACAGTTGCAGTGGATTTATATAGAAAATTTTTCTTAAAACAAATTTATTTCCTGAAATAAAGAATTTTACTTTTTGATTGCGCTTGTACTTAAAGTTCTTAGGAATTAAAATTATATTTCATCTTAATTATATATAACAAGGAAGAACGTAATATTCTTTATATACCTCATCTGTAATATCACATGCAAATATGTATGGAGTTTCGACATCAAACACTCAAATACACCTTATAAACATACATACTAATAATACAATACATAAAAATAAGAGATTAGAAAAATATGGAGGTCTAAATTTCATATTTTATTTTAAAATTATTTTTACAAATTTGCTGTATGTTATTTAAGAAGAAAATATGTTATGGCCGGTCAATCCGTTAATTGTAAATAACTGCCACGAATATATTTACGAATTTATGAACGATTTTATTTACGAATTTATGAATCAAGTTTATGAATCTGACTTAAAGTTAAGATATATGATATCAAACGATTGGAAATGCTTTCAAGATTATGCTATTGAAATCCAGGGAAATTGGTTCATAAATGGATCAGATATTAGTAAAAAATTTAGAGTACCTCGAACTTTCTTCGGTTTTTTTTTTCTATTTCTTAAGAATCTATTAGACTTGGAGACTTAATTTTTCACTGTTAGATTTCATGATATGAAAATAATCGGTCCATTGGTTTCCTATGGAATATATGGACTAAATTTTGATGCAGAAAAATAACTTTTTTTTCTAAATTTAGGTTTTTTAAATTTTCGAAATTGGCTTATAAATAGCCGTGTTATTAATTAATCTTATATATTTGAATCATATAAAGACTATTCTAATGTCTGTCATCTTCTCCTTCTTCTACAAGTGATGATATTAAGAAAGCCTATTTATAATAAGGACTTAACGTGTTTTTTTTTTGAGGATTATGTAGGAGTTAGAATTAATAATTAACCTTATTTTCAAACATATGTGAAGACAATCCCATAAAATAGATGTTGTAGAAGTGTGTCAAATTTTTATATTTTAACTGAATATCAATTAACTTTTGAAGTAAAAAATAAATCGTATAAATTTTGGCATACATGTTTGGATGTTTCAAATCAAAAACTATACATATTATCGCAAAAGAAAATTAGGATTTTGTAAAAATATTAACCAATTTCAATAAGTTTCGGTCTATAATAATATTTTAATAATAATTTGTAAAGATTTTTCTAAAACAAGTAATCATGTTATAAGTGTTCATATTTATAAATATATTTATTTTTTATTTTCACTCTAGTAGATAAGTATAAAAAGCGTTTTTTGGCGCTATATATTTGACCGCAATTGTATATACGAATAAACTTATATTTGTTACCAATTACTGCTGTCCATTCGTTCGTACATTCATTTAAGATTTTTCACACAAAAACAAGTTAAAAAAAGAAGAAAAAATGTTTTGTGGTAACATTTTAACTGATGTTTTCTTCTCTTCTTTTTCCTGGTTTCTTTCTTTGCTTTTATTTTTCATTTTCCACATGCATTGTTATTCACAAAATATTTTTGTGGGCTCCGCACCAATGAATGCACAGGCGACCAAGAACGTTTGTTTGTCTATCTTCTGACGGCTGGGTCAGTGGGTGTTATACTCTGCATAGTTGCTGTTGCGGTTAGAGTGGTGCTACTGAAGCGTCATGAAAGCGTAACTGACACCCATTCAACCTCGTCCGGCAAAGGTGGTGTTGGTGGTACACTGGGTAGTGGCGGTAGTGGAACGGGAGGCGGTGATGGAGTCGGTGAGACTACAATACCAAACGGTTTTAACGACACAATTTCAGAAGTCGATGCTGACATCGATTTACAAACGCCAATTCCAGTGCCAAGTGTGTCAAAGAATGAGGTAAGTTAATAAACTCAAGTGACCAAAAAGTACAACGATGTCCACGACATTTGCAATATTTGCAAACAAAAAAAAAAAAACACAACAAGTACGACAACAAGATTTTATATTTTAAGTTTTATTGTTAAATATTTATGATTTTAGTTTCCATTTTGTTTTCCATTATTTACGTTTTTGGCTCAAACTTTTATTTACAGTTTTTTTTTCTGTTTCTACAAACTCATAAATAAATTGTACAATTTAATTTCTGTTCATAGACCGTGTGGTTGCCATAAATTAATAAAATATTTACAAAGATTTGTTTTTTGCATTGTTTTTGTTCATTTTTTTATTCTCTTTTATTTCATTTACTTAGAATTATATGACTTATGCGCCAACTACAAATCTTTATGGCACTTTGGGTCCTTCTGGTACTTTAATGTCCCAAAGTAGTACGGCAGCATCTGTGACATCTAGTTTAATGAGCAATACAACGATTCTATGTGGTCCTAGACAATCACCTGATATTTTGGGTATTTCTTCACAAGTATACGCTCCAACAAGTGGTTCAAATACAGGATCACCAGCAATTGGTGGAATTTTAGCACCTGCGATTGTTTTAGGAAATTCTGGTGGATCGATTGTTAGTTCGGGTAGTAATGTTATCGGTAAGTAATACGACATTTTGTAATTATTTTGAAAACTTATAAACTTGATATTTAATAATATTTTGAAACTTATTCATGAGATTTGATTTTGTACAAATAATCTTAGTTCACATTTTTGATTACAAAACAAAAAAATATTCTGCAAGCGTAATGTTTTTATGAATAATTTGAAAAATGTGAAGATTTTTAATGCCGAATTTATACGTTTTGCGTAAATTGTATAAGATTCATATGAGCAGGAGTAGGGATTGATTTTGCTTTTGGCAGCTTTTTATCTCAAATCATATCTGAAGCGTCGAACTCAATCTATTCTTTTTAAAATGTTCACGGGATTATCTACGAACTCAAATCTGGGGACTGCGGTAACAACCTGAAGACTAAGATCCCATTAGCTAAAAACTAATTTTTAACCAGCTTTGAAGAACGCTATGGGCCTTTGTCATGCTGAAAAATCCATCAAGATAGTATTTTTCACACAACTCGATGTAACTGCACTGTCTGAACAACAGGTTAAAACCAGAAAACAGCCAAAACTTTGACTTTAATAGAATTCACATGACTTGTGAGTGTATTAGGTATTCCATGCATTTAGATTTCAAAAGACGTTAGTAAAATGTATACATTTTCAAATGGTTGAATCTAGAAAGTACCAAATAATAATCTGGCGAAAAATTGTGATACGTGATTCTGTAAAATCAAAGTGTCTATATTGTTTTCTCCTCAGCTTTCTAGTTTGTAAAGTAAATTTATCTAATCACAAAGCTAAAACGTGCAATATGACACGAATTTTTATACTCTTATGATATTGATTGGGAAAGTATGAAAACAAATTTGTGTAGGAGATATAAAAATTATGCGATATACATATAGTTAATGTCAATTTGAGTAAATTTTCATTTAAATGTTTTTATAATAAGATTTTCGAAATAGTTCCCCAAAATTAGGTAAATTGGTATACCTTAATACAGAAGCATCAAAATTTTTGTGTATGGTTTTTGACAATATCTTAAGAAATGAAAACTGGTTTAAATTTATATGAAATAAAATCAAATGAAATAAAATCTTTATCACCTTCAATTATATTTTGTGACATAAAACTTGAAGACTTTTATTAACGAATTATAATTTTTTAAATTGTTTAAGTGCTTTCTCACCCATTTAATAGCGCTAAATAAAATCTTGTGTTATATTAAGCACCAAAGTATTTAAAACAGTATTTGATGTAAACATTAATTAAATTAATAACTTCCAATTAGCATATTCACTTTAAAATAGAAAATAGAAAACTAAATACGTGTTGTAATATTGAGCAAGTGCTTCCTCCCTTAGAAATATTTTGTTTAAAAAAATCTTTTTATTTATGCCATTCAATTTTTTCTATTCAAACTTTTTTATTTTCAATTAAATTTATTTATTTCCTTTCATTTTATTGTTAAAATAAAGGTACTGTGGTGCCCATTTCATCGTTGGCACAATACACAACAGCGCCAACATTTCGTTCCGGTTATATATTGAACAGCGAAGCTGTTTTACAAAGACCGCCCAATATGGGTACGCCACCCACATCAATGTTAAACAATGAAACATACCTGTGCCAACAATATCAACAACAGCAGCAGCAACAACAACAACAACAACAACAACTACAATCAGCGTTACCAATACAAACAACTAACAATAGTGGTTTAACGTCAACGACTGCCACACTTAGACGTATGAAACAAGCAAATAATGCGGCTTCTTCTACAGCATCACCACCTCCACAAGTTCACCTCCAACAACAACAACAACAAATGCCAGTAGGTTCAACGTCAAGTTACGATGGTCTAGCGCCACGTACTCTATCAACTGGGGTTGCTGTAAACTCGCAATTTTATTATGGATGACAAAATGTACAAGAGAACCCAAATGAGCACAAAACAATGTACACTAAAGCGGCTATAGCTAAGACATCGTCATCAATATCACCATCATCAATACAAAAGCAAAAACAACAACAACAAAAACAAACTATTAATAATTGTTCTCGTTCTATAACTTCAGAACCACTTTAAGAATTGGCATAAACATTGATGGCGATAATATGCCAATTCAAAATAAATAAGGAACAAAAAAACCCACAAAAAACAAATGAAAATAATAAATAAAACAAAAAAAAACAAAATTAGAAGACTAAAAAACATACAAATAAACAAAAAAAGGAACTTAATAAATATCGGCCAAACCATATAAAACAAAGAAAATGTAAAAATAAAACAAAATGAATGTCTGTTATCAATAGCGAAAATTATTGAATGAGAAGAAGGAAAAACAGGAAAATGGCATTTTATTAAACACTTACAAACATACTTGTATTCAAATACATATAAATGATATAAATATGAAATCAATTTCAACAGAGAATCCCAAATACAAACAAAATTAAATGACAATGACATCTGTACATTGTGAAACAAAACCTGAAACGAAACCAGTTTTCATCTTCTTGTTCAAAAAAGCCAACATCGGGCAAATCAACAAAAACTTGACATTCCAATTAAACATACTTATCATTCGGTCTTCTTTAATTTAATTTATTTATTGCCATTCTGTTGTTCATTTCACTTTTATGTTTATTTGTCTGTCTGACTGAAAGTTTTCACCAATTGTTGTGATATAACAGAATGATACTGAAATATAGTGAATATAGCAAAATGCTATCACTCTCACTAATACGAAGACCAGCTTCTAAGCAACCAATGAGTGAACAACTTGCTTTCCAAAATAAAATAAAAATAAAATGGACGAGCTTCCGGTAATGTATATACTACACATACTATTATATATATATATACAATTTTAGTAATAAAATATTTATATACATATGTAAAACTAAGGCAACAATACAAAACGAATATAAAAAACAAAAAATCCAATAATTCTGTCTATATAAATCTAAATACAATTTTTTACACACATACGTGAACAAAAGAAAGGAATACTAATACTAATGAATAATATAAGTTAAAGTCAAACTCACAATAGTTAAATTGACTCGTGAAAGTGGGAGCGCAGATGTGCGTTATTATAAGTATGCATGTTTGTGTAATATTATAAATACGTGTGTATATGTAATATCATCAATCAACAATTTATATATAAAACAACAAATTTAAATATATATATTAATTCAGATAAACAGACAAAACTGACAGTAAGACGGATTTGCAGACATCTAGAAAGGAAACAGAAAATAATGTATAGCAGTAACACAAAATTAAATTTGATTTAATTTTATATCTTTTATTTCACTGAAATTCTGTGTAATAAATGCAAAGAGTTCTCAAAAATTTTAAAATCTTTCAGAACTTAATTTTCATTATGGCCTGAAATTTTATTAAATAAGCTCACATATGCATTAAATTTCATTAATCATCAGACTACCAATCCTTTGGAAATTAGCTGCAAATATTTGCAATTTGTCTTCATAATTTGTAATTTCTTGATTAAATGTCTATAAAAATTTTTTGTAATTCTTGTCATCACAAATTCAAAATTATGTCGTATGGCCATGAATACAACTGCATGATGTGTGTATCTATTTATTAGATTGTATTTAATTCAGAATCCTTTCATGTTGTTGTTGTTGTTGTTTTTTTTTATTTAAAAATGCCTGACTTCAATTTTGATATGGTCTCAGTACATATTTATTTCTACTTTATGAAACTCTTTAGGACAACAATTCATACATTCATACATTTTGTTTTCCATCCGTCTGTCTGCCTCAAAACAGATCGCTATTTAATATAAGCAAATCGGTTTTTCTTATCGGATATCAGAGACAATTTCAAATACTAACAAAGATTTTTTTCTTTATACAATTCATGCCAACTATCCAAATCAGATCAGGGGAAAATGTAAAAAGGAAGAATGCTGTATTCGGCTATGCCAATTCCAGACAAATTCGTATAAAGTTAATACGTTAGGTTCCATAGATATACATATACGTACACACACTCACATATATATATAGTATATAACAAAGAAACACTTAATGTGTCATAAAATTAGTTATAATTTTGGTTATAACTTTTTTCTAATGAACTGATTTTAGTATTTTTTGGAAAAGTAATGAAGTTCAAATAACATAATATTATGGTAAAATTTCATTCCAATTTAATCCTTTAACTTAGAGGTTGCATCAGATATCGGTCTATATCCTTTAAAATACTTGAGCTCTGTCAATTTTTGTGGATGTAAGCAGATAGATAGGTTAACGAAAATCCACTGAGATTTTGGTTTGACGCAAGAATATATTTACATTATGGGGTCTAAAATAATTCATTCTTAGCGTTACACACAAAATGACAAAGTTAAAATACTCTCTTCACCACTTGTATTGTGGAGGGTAAAAAACAAAAAATATGTTTATTATAAGCTCAAAACTGTTTTACGGGAAGGGGTCTTATATGGAACTACAGCAAAATATGGACCAATATTGCGGCCCATATGACACACAGAGTTTGGGGTGTATCAAAATTTTGCATATTATAGCCTATAACTTTTTTCCTGTTAATCAGATTTTTATGATCTTTTGCACGTTGATGGATCACGTACAATTGTACGCTTAAATTAATGTTTTGTTTCAGTCCAATTACACTTTTTGGAAGAAATTAGAAGAGTTCTTTTTCGGTATTTTGAGATTGTTTCAGATATCGGTCTTTAACTACCTTGTTTATAAACCTTGTTTATAAACATTGAATGCAGGCAATTATTCCAAGCATGAGAACGTTTCAAACAGACGCACAGACGGACATAGCTAAATCGACTCAGTTGTTGATTTGATGCAATAATATATATACATTGTAGGGTCTTAGATGATTCCTTCTTGGTTGTGGAGGGTATAAAAATGATTATTATGCACCTCAAGGCATAAGTATATTCACTATGTATTTGTCGGGTGTGTGTATGTGAGTATGTGTATAGATGTATTAGTGTACAAATGTGTAACGTAATATGATTGTTATCGGCACAGCCGAATATAGCATTGTTATATGTTTTTTTCGGTTTAGTAACACCTTTAGCCTCTAACGTTGTTCAATGTTGTTTCCATCTTATCAAATGTTGATTTTGATGTGCACAATTTTATTTTTTTAAATAATATGTATTTGAAACTGGAAACAAAATCATCATTGAACATAGTTGATTTGGGATTAATACATTTTTTTTTAATTTGTTTGTTCGACATTATTTCTCAATAAATGCAGTTTTTGAGAATTTTCATCCTGAAAATTTGACTACTAAAAGTAATTTTAAAAATAATTATTGCATAATTCTATAAAATAGTATCGAAAGATAAACTGAAACTGAATAAAAAATTAACTAAGTCTAAAATCAATAATGTTCAACGTTGATTTTACTTCAAATTGTTTTTATTTTAAACTTTAAATTTGGATTTTTAAAATTTTTTAATACTTTAAAAAGATGTGCAGTTTTCACCGTTTTTTGTTCATGTAATTTGCTATAGTGTGACATAAAAGCAGTAATTAATGTGCTTGCAGGATTCAATTGTTTCAAAAGATAATTTATTTTTAACATTATTTATTGTTTTTTTTTTTTTTTTTTTTTTTTTTTTTTTGGGTGACTTGTATTTAACAAGCTGGAATTAATTCTTCTGATATAAGAACACTTATCTATAATTTTCGGTTATGAAGGGTATTTGCAATAAAAAAAATAATCAAAACTAAGGATTTTTATATATGAATATTAAATATTTAAAATTCTGACAAATACGAACAGCTGAGCGATATATCTTTAACTTGTTATCAATAGGGCGCTTAGGCATGTAATGACATATGCTGATCAGTTTCAATAAATTTGATATAATCATACTGATCATTCGGCGCAGGGACATCATAACTGAAATTATTATATCGTATTCTTATACATCTTTTGTAATTGTACCGTCCAATTTTAAACCTGAATTTTATTCTTCATAAAATTATAACTGAAAATCTACAAAAATGTTTATAGTTTAAGAATGATGATGTGTTGAACATTAATATTTCATATAAAATCATATTTTAATTTATTTTATTTTATTTTAATTTATTTTATTTTATTTTATTTTATTTAGAGTAAAAATAAAATAAAATATTTTTTAAATAAATAATTTATAACTGGTTAAAAGCAGGAAAATTGTTATTGAATTAAACTTTTTGCCATTTTCTAAAATTCAAATAAAAATTGCCTATTCATACATAATTATGTAAATATATGTATGTATGTATGTATATATGTATGTATGTATGTATGTATGTATGTATGTATGTATGTATGTATGTATGTATGTACGTGTGTATATAGGTATCAACAGTATGAATAAATGTATAAATACCTTTTCATTTGACATTAAATTCACAAAATATTCATATGACTTGTCAATGTCTTATGTTATTTGTAAAGCAAATTCATTCAATTCAAACACTTTCTAGGAAGCCAAAAATTCATAATAACACTTAAAGGACATTTATGTACATAAATTTCAATGGAAATGTGGATGAGTATAAATGGAATTCATACATAAAAATGTTTTCATAAATTAACTTAAATGAATAGTCATTAATTGCTACTAATTGTTTGTATTAAATAATATACATTTACATATGTAAATGTATATGTTTGAACATAAAGGAAATAAGAAATACCAATTGGTGTACAAGTATTCATACGTGCATACATTTAAATTAAATCTACATGTGTACAAATTATTATTTATGTGAAATATTATACACCATGGTGACAATTAAAAGCGAATATTATATTCAAATACGAATTCTAAATACAATTCACTACTAATAATTTAGAAAAAATTGTGTGCAAAAAAAATCACAGACAAAATATCTAAATCGAGTCAGTTTTTGTAAAGTTTTAATTTTAGTTTATGAAATAAATGAATACATTTTTTAAATACTAGTAGACCTCGATGATTAGTTATTCTCTTACTTGTTAGCACGTGACTAATGCAATGATCATATTCATTTGGGCTTAGTAAAAGTATTAATAAATCTGAAAAACTTCTTGAAATAAAAATCAAATAAACTGTTGTAACACTCCTGATAACATAAATAAATAAATAAATAAATAGTGTTTATGCACTTTTAATACACAGAGAAATTAGATTTCGTAACTGTAACCGTATTTTTAGTTAACCGAATTCATATTCTATAAACTTTCTCTTTAGAAAAATTTAAAAGTTTTTCTCAAGCACCGAATATCAATAAAGGAAAGAAATAAATTTTAATATTTTTAATTAAATATTCAACCAGGATTCGAAACCGGAGTTGTCAAAATCGACATTTTTTAATTCCGGCAATTATTTTTTTAGTTCCGGCAGCCACGACTTAAAAGTAGTCTTTCAATTTGTTGCATGAATTAATAAAATAGTTGAGGGAACCATATATTTATTACTACTATGGATATACCTTAATAAATACAAACAAAATTATTACGTTAAACAAATTTTAATGATAATTTTGTCACAAGTATTGATATTTTATTATCGGAACAGTTTTATAACCAATCATTATTCTATGTGGACCAAAAATTAAATAAAATCTTACTAATTACTATCATTTTCATAAACAGTACACAGAAAATAAAATACAAGCATATTTACGTTAATCAACATCTAAATCATTATATTATTTGATCAGAAATAAATTGAAACACATGCGGTGTAGGAATTGCCATTGAATAAATAAAACAAATTATTATAGTTTACTATACAAATGTAATACAAATTTTAATACATTTCTTAAGAATTTTGAATATAGTCAATTGGTCATCAGCCATCTGTCTATTCATCCATATGTTGGTCAAATTCATGGGCCTTATAATATCCGGATTCAAAAGAAAATCAGCATGATATAATGTTGTTCTGTAGATAAACAAACAAGTTTGTAGAAGAAAATTAAAACTATAATATACTATGGTTTCTTAATCTAATTGATAATTTATAATAAAGAAACTTATCTTGAACCACTTGCACAATATATATAATATTATCGCATAAATTTTTGGAAGAAAATAAAATTTAAAAAATAATTTAAAATTTGTAAAGGGCATGAAATAAAGAATTACTCAGTAAAGAAATAACAAATGCCAGATTCTCAAGATGTTTTCAAACGATATCTCTGATTTTGATTTCTACACGAAGGGAAAACTCATTTCCTAATATATTGTTTTTGCAAATATTTATTGTTATTGCCAACATGTTAATTGTTGAATTTATAAAATTTCGTTGCTGTTATAAACTATTTTTAAACAGCCCGTAATAAAAACAACTTTTGTTATTGGAAAAATATTATTTTCATTTTACTGACAACTGGATATTAACCAATATTGTTTTTTCAAATTAATGTCAAACTATTAGAATCGAATTTTACTGGGTATATTTGTGTTACCTAGGAATAGTAATAATACACATAAATTAATAATTTCATTAATTAATTAAATATTAAAACTAAAGAAAATTATATTAAAATAATTAATAAGAACATACATACGAACAAACAATATTTTTTATTGAAACAACAATATTTTTAATGGCGATAACAATAACTATTTTTATTAATGCAAAATGTCAATGCGAATAAACAAACAGACAATTTTTAGTTGCAGTTCACTTCGGAAAAGAAAGTTAAACATGTTTTATATGGATGAAGATTTTGCGCATTTTCATATGCAAAATATCATTATGAAACTTCAAATACATATTTTTAATGGTTTTAATTTATTAGAAATATCAATTTCATTAAAACAAACATTAACAAAAATTCTTTACGTAGATTTTTAAAAAACTCGCCAACAAGAAAATTCTATACGTAGACAATTCTTGTAGATATTTATAAGAAACATGTTTACATATGTTAGTTTTCTCTTACAGTTTCAGAGATATTCAAGTCGAAACTAATTTTCTAATTATAGATTGATCATTTCTGTGAAAAAAGCCAAATTTGTAAACATGATTTATATGGGTCTGGATTTTGGATATTTCCTTATGGAAAAGTAAGATTTCTCTGATTCATATATGGAAAATATTTAAATTTATATATAAATTTTAATAAAATAGAGACGTAAAACCGTTTTGTAAATTACCACAGAGTAAAAATTGATTTCAACTTCTCGAAATGTTATCACCAAATGACAATTATCACAGTTTTTTTTATAAAGAAATAAATTCCAAGAGAGATTAACTAAATAAGTTCCAAATTACTGGTTGTTATTTAATAATGACATAATACATAGATTATACTGAAAAATTTTACCAAGTTTGCAAAATTTTATGAAAATTTACAACTCCTATTTTAACAAATTTACAAACATCAGCTCAAATACATTACACTTCAACTACCCATATCATAAGTGTAGGGTATATTTATTGCTGTAATATATTTAAATTATTTTATTATTGCATTTGTTTTGTCTATTTGTTTGTTTGTCTGATTGTTAATTTATTTGTATTTAACCACTATGACTATTTTATTATTTTATAAAATGTTGAATTATTTTAATTATAGCAGTTAAATTATTAAGTAATAATTAAATTACAATAAATATTTTATATATTTCTTTTAGTTATTTTCAAATAATAACATAAAGAGAGAAAACACAAAGTGCCTTCCTTTGATAAATAATAATAATAATAATAATAATAATAATATAAATTTAAATCATTATTATTTATGTAATTTAACAATAATTTCATTATCACTTTATATTAAACAACAAAAGTATTTGCATCCCTTTTTATTATTTATTTTAATGTAAAATTATTTAAATTTAACATTAAATTTACTTTTTATTAAATTATTTAATTACTTCTTAATTAAATGTCATATCTATACAATTAAAGTCTTAAACTATGCATAACTTACATAATTAGTCAAGTTATTTATAAAATGTGTGATCTTAATTTATAATATTTCCATTTTGTATTTTCTAAATTCATTTACGAAATATAAAATCAATTTAATGTGTATTGAAACATTATTAAACTTGTAAACTAAGTTAACATAAAGACCATAAACAAGTATATATAATTCTGGCAATATGATTCTAATTAGATCATTAATAAGATGCTAAATGCAATAAGAATATTACGTAATTATGTATATTGATGGATATTCAAATAGCACCTTTATACAACATTCAGACCATATTATGCTTTTATTGGTAGCTACTGCACTTTCAAATGTTTTAGGAAATGACTTAAACCTAAAAACATCAATTTAATAAGTTTAAGATTTCCTTAAAAGGTATATGAATTCAATGAAATATTTCCGGTTTTGTTGCATCTTTGCACTGTCATTCACTTCATAAACAAACATATACTATAACATTAACACACCTTATATACATTTACATACACTCTTACACAGCTTATGTACACTAATACAAAAACTTGGTTTTATGGAAAGCGAAATTTCACATGTATGTATTAGAAGTCATTACATATTATTGACTATAAATGTGTGTACTTATACGATTTTAAAAATGTAATGAGGTGAATTATAGCTAAACAATTTTAGTCGGATAACTAGTTTTTGAAAAAATTATAAAGCTTTTTGGATATTGTCTTAGATATCGGTCTATAACATTTTTGTTATTGGACCGATTTTTTCTTGTTTTAAACAGCAAACTGTATAACACAACACAAAGTTAACGTGGTCAAACTTTATTAAATTCGGATTTTTAATGTTTCCGTGAGAACGTTTCCAAGAGACAAAAATATGAAATTGGCTAAATCAAGTGAGATTTTGTTATAATACAAAAATTAGGTACTTCATGAGCTCTTACATTATTTCTTCCTAGCGTTACACATGTAATTTTAAACTTAATATACCCACTGTCACTACATGCGGTTGTGATGCGGATGTGGAAATTACAATTAAAAAAATTTTAAAAAAAGTAGATCTTAATTTAAGTTATTTGATATTTTTTAAATATCAAATTTCCGAATTTTTTCTTTTCGTTATTTTTTCACATCAGTATATACATTCAACTAACAAAAGTTATATATTTTCATAATTTTTGCAGACAATTGTTTGAGAATTTTCAAAATTTGTAAAAGTATTCTTCTATTTCTGTTTTTGTAAATGAATTTTTATTTTGATTATTTTGATGTTTGGCGCTTTATAGTCGTGAACAGGCGTAGCAATGAAATGTGTTCAGAAAAAATATTATTCGAGTTACGATTACTTTGCTACCAATGAACGAAAACTATATATGTTAAGTGAATAAGCAAATGGAATTTTAAGTTGTGATATGTTAAATATCTGAATCTTATATACGTTATTTGTAAACTGTTTCTAGTTAAAAGAAGAATAAAAAAGTTCTTACTCCTATTAAACTTATTATGGAAAAGGGTACAAATCGTCAAAAATAAGGCTGTGAGAGATATATAGGGTTCTGAAAACCTTTACACAGCTATATATTGGAATATATTATGTTTATGCTATTTATAAATGTATGTGCATATACATATATAACTCATACGCCCAAATGTTCTTTGTTTATAATTTTAGTAAAAGGCAACGCATAAATACAACAACATTATTTTTATTTTTAACTAATAGTCAAAGGAATCAGATGAAATTACTTTGTCATCGGTACTATACTTAGTAATGATATAATGGATCTTTTGATGTTTTCTTTAATCTTTATCTTTCCCTTTTTATTTCTTATTTATATATACATACGTAAAATTTGTGAATAAGTTTTAAATATTGTATGAAAATATTGCGTTTATATGAAATCATTTTTCTCAAAACACAAAAAACTGGCAGCTGTAATCTTTGGATAATTAATTTTTAAATATTTATAATTAAATTAATCACTCAAAGAAATAAATTTTTGATCTTATGAACAAATTTTTCAATTTAGATGTTATTTACTATCACTAAACCAAATTTCACTTCACTCTAAAAAACTTTAGTATTTTAGTCCATGAAACGAATTACTGGGGGATACCCTAACATTTCTACAATTCTATGCAATCAGTTAAACTCATATTGACACAATTTCGGACTGCTATTATAAATATTTAATAATATTTATATTACATTTTCTGTAGAAATGTAATATAAACATAATAAGAATCGCAAAATCACAATAAAATAGTTCAGAAATGAAAATATTTTTATGTTTATTCGGTAACCTTGATTTTCCTCAGTGTGCAGTTATCCAATTAAATCTTGGTTTTTATCGATATTTTAGATAAAAAAATAAAAGAAGATCTACAGATCAGCCTAAGCAAAAAACGAATATAAAATAAAAATTCCCATTCAGTATAAATAAAGATAAAAAACAAACATAAAAATAGATAATCAATATTACAAGATATATAACATTTTTACTAAGGAGTGAGATCGAAAAATTTTTAATACATGTTTTTCATTTTATTCATTTTATTTTAACTCACGTATTATTTGATATCTTTTTTATCAAGTTATCTTTTTAAAACAAATATTTTCGCCAAAATCCAAATTAGTTAAGCATTCAACTGTTTCCTATATTATTAAACAATATCGGTAGAACTTGTCCGTTGATACAATACTTGTTTCAGGTAGAAGAAATGGACAACGTAATGATAAGCTCCCAACATATCCGGTAGGAAAGTAACCCGGTTATCTCAGTGCTCGGAATCTTTGGTACAAAAAGTTAAATTACTGCCACCAAAATTTTGTGTATGGCCCTCGTATAATTTGTTTTTCTTATTTATGCTTATGTGTGCAATATATTATAATGATGCTAACATTTATGTAATTAAACGTTTTAAAAGAATTTGGTTAAAGACCAAAAACAGAGCACGGAAATGGTTGACGAAACGTATGGACTAGCAGATTTTGCGCAACTTCCTGCTTAAAATTTTATGTTGCTGATGGTAGGAAATGTTGAAGGAAAGTTCAGAATCCAAAAGCAGTAAAAATTTTCGATTTGCGGCAAAGTAAGTAGAATACTAAAGCACAATAAGTTGTCCAAAAGTGTAGTAAATGGACAAACTCGAAAAAGGTGAAAGATCTCACTATAAAAACATTAATGAAAGGTTGCTGAAAAAGGTTCAAAATTTCAAAACAAATATTTTTATAATAATTTTAATCAAACAAAAAGTATAAAAACTGTAAGTAAGTAATTTCGTTTTTCATTAATACATACGTTTGTTAAGAATTTTTGATCTCATTATTTTTTGCATAAAAAGGAGCATACAATTTTAAAAATTAAAAAAATAGCAAGGAAATTGAGACAAATATATCAATGATTGTTAAGACATTTAAAAAATAATTGTTCCGAACTTAAATAGAATATGTATTTGTATTTTTTGGATATTTATAAGCTTACTTTTTAAAGCATCTTATGTGATAACACATTATAAAAAATATCATCATGAAATCACATTTTAAAGCCTAAAAATATCAGTTACTGAATAATTCCAGATATTTTTAAAAAAATTTAAGTTTTTTAAATAATAATAATCAAACAATAATGGAGTTTTTGTGCAACTCATGAAAATCTTTTGAATTCAAATCAATATTGAAGTCACAATGAAATACCGAAATACTTATTTCTTAAAATAATTACCTGTCAGTCAGTCTGTACGAAAAGTCAATATCTTTAAGATGCGATATATTAAATTGAGCTTAAAAGGTATTTATATGTTACATATACAGATGTACAAATACGTATGCATATTGAGCACAACATACACATTTTTACACAAACAATGTCGATACAGGAAAACCAACAAAACATGTAAAATTTAAGTAAGTGTATAATCAAACTATATACAAGTAGATGTATGTTGTATTATATATAGCAAATAAAAAATAAAATAAAAATAAATGTATACATATAAAAGAATAATAAATAAATATATGAATAAAATAAATATATATGCTAGTGTATGTACTTAAGCTATATTTAATGATAAACTATTAAATTTAGTATGTAAATAGATATTTAAATTGTTATACTTAAATATTCATTTGTTCATATTTTACTATATGTATAAATGTGGTAGTGTGTGCATATATGTGAGTGTCTGTATTGTAAAATATTGTGTGAATGTGAATGTATAATGTAATGTGATGAATAGAATTTTAAGAAAAAAATGTTTGTACATAATACTTTAAAAAAAAGCAAAGAAAAAATAGAAAAAAAGTGAAAACTGGAAAAAAACCTTAATTAAATTTTAATAGTTTAATAATGACAAAAAAGTAATAATAAGAACAATATTACTTAGTACGTATAAATTATGTATTATAAATAATACAAACTTAAGAATAAGTACAACAATTGTACAATAACAGATTACGAAAATAATATTAGAAATAAAATAATTAAATTAAATTAAATAAAAAATAGAAATAATAAATTGAAGTAAAGAAAGAAGAAGAAGAAAAATTCTTTTAATTATTGGTTGATTTTTGTTAGTTTAAAATTGAATGAATAAAAATAAGAATAAGAAAATGAATTTAAATTAAAATGAAAGAAAGAATGAAAGAAGGAAAGAAAGAAAACTAAAAAATATAATAACCAAAATCATTTTTTATTAGTTTTAAAGTTGAAATTATTTGAAAATAATGTACCTTTTGTAAATTTGATTCTTTAGTCAATAAATAAATCAATAAATTAATAAATAATAATGAAAAAAAATATTAAAAAAATAAAAGAAATCTTAATACAATTAAATGAAATTTACATATTTAATGTTTTTATTTAAAACAATGATACTCAATAACACAATGGTAAGTGTTTTCAGATAAATCATTTCTAATGAAATAAAAATTTAAAAAATATTTAAAAAACTCTTGAAAAATATTAACAATTTATTAAAATTGTATTAAATAATAAATTTAAAAATTACTCAATCATAAGAAATATATAGAAATCCTTTATCTTTTTTAATATATTAACATTCAAATGGACTAAAATAAAGTTTTAGACGACTCACAGTATTTCATATGGAAAATGAAATTTCACACAGTGATAGAGCAGAGGTGTAAGCGGTTGAGATTCCTTATATCATAATTTTACTATGGTAGGTTATCTCTTATAGTTTAAGAGATATTAAAATAAAAAAGTTTTATTTTTGACCGATGTTGGCAAAGTTTTTATGCTATAGCCGGACCAAATTTAACACCATACATTTCAAATAACTTTTATTAACATCTATTGAGAAATTAAGAAAATTGTCTTTTAAGGTATCAGAAACTTTTTAATTTGAATTCGAATTGATGAATGCAATAAACGACATTTTCAGAAAATGGACCGTTTTCGAATACGGTTTTATGTCAAAAAAGCGGTTAACCAGTTTTTGTTTGATTATTATAAATTTATAGCAAAATACTTATTTACTACGAATTTAAAGTTTAACCAAAAGCATATACCTCGCAATGACCTTTCTAAGGAATCATGTTTAAATAATGATTCGATCATAATCAAATGTGTATTCGTTTTTATACCGAAATAACAATTTTCATCAAATTGTTTTTGCACTGTATAATGTCCTAATGGGGTATAAAATATAGTAGAAAAACGGATGTGTCGAAAATTGAAATTCTTCGAAACCGGTCGGTTTTCGTTAATGCAAAAAAACGATTTCCATTTTCGTTTCGAATACTGATTTTTTGCCAAAAATAAAAGTTACAGTCTATTTTGTTATAATATTTTTTAAATAACATCTACTGTATTTATACTTTATGGAAAAAAGTTTCAAAATCATAAAATGATTTGAACTTGAATTTAAATTCAACGGTTTGTAACGAATATGCATGAGAATGTCCTAGAATCTTCTGGCAGAATGATAACACATCATCAATTTTAAAATCATCACGTCAATGTTCCTAGAACATCTGAGATTATGGTTGGGTTTTTTTAAAGGAAATGAACCAAGATTTTTAAAAGATGAAAAAGTAACAATATTATGGCAAAATTTCATTCTGATTTGTCGATTTATAATTGGCAATTTTACCAAAGCTGTTTACTTGAGCTTAGAAGTTTTCGGTCTGTAACTTTTAATACACGAACCGATTTTACTGGTCTTAAAAAGGAAACTTATCAAGATTATAAAAATACTCAGGCCAAATTTCATTGAGATCTGTCAATTATTGTGGTTATGTACGTGCCAACAATTTTATGTAAATCGTCTCCACTTAAGTCTCGAATAAAACTTTTTAAGTGCTAAATTTCATTAAGTAAAGTTGACTTATTAACGATAGTTATTATTGATTTGCTAAAAAATTTTAATAATTGATTTTAGAATTTAATAATTATTAATTTTCTAGTTTGACACACTGGGCGTAAAATAATCGAATAACAGAAGACAAGGACATTCTTGTTGTGTTTCCCAAATGATTTGAAGAAGTAAATGTTTCTAACGGGTTCTGGGGAACGGAAGTGGATCTCTAAAGAGTACGACAATTATTTCAAAAATCGTCAAAATTTTATTTATAATTAGTTTGAAAAAAATGTACATTCATCCTTATAATTCTCGAAAACAATACATGTGTTGTTTAAGAAATTAAAATGTTTAGAATTTTTAAAAAAATCACAGTAATTCTGTAATCCTTCTCATGTGAATTACTTTATTGACAATTCCAGTTTCAACATTTTTTTCTGTTAAAAAAGGCTAAAGAAAAATATTTGAAGGTTAACAAAATTTCAATAGGGCTAGCGGAAAAATTGTTTCCCCCGATGTCATAGGATTTGCTTTTATGCAATTTAGAAGGAAGTAGTTGACTTTTAAATAAAAAAATAAGAAAATCCCACTTTTTTAAATTTTTATTTTAAAATAATATAATTTTTTATTGAATCGACATAGATATATGATTCTTGCACAAAAGTTTTTTAGAATTTTATTCAGAATCCAGGCAATATTTTGTAAAAGTTTTCGGACTAGATTTTTTGTGGGGAATTATATGTAAACTTTTTTTAATCAAATCGCATATAAATCTTTGTGATTTTCTAAAAAGTTGTCTCATCAGATGTGATCAAATTTTGAATTTCTCTTCCCCAAGGAACTTCTAGTAATATGTTCTTCTTCAAATAATTAAACAACATCTCTTTTAAAAATATTCAAAATATTCAAAAATACCCAAATTACATAATTATTTCCAAATGTGGTTTGGTACCCTGTACTTGAATGTATTCACTATTTTCATTATATTCATTTACTTATAGTTTATAATACACACTAATGCATATTCCTATAAACGCATTCAATTTTTTTTCATAAATTTTTGTTTTATCTTTGTTGTACTTATCCACATTTAACGAAGAGATGAAAAAATAAAATAAAAGAAGCCAAAGTGTTAGTCAATGCTCAAATGCTTGAGGAAATCCACAAAAATAATGTTGTAGCGACTGATAAACATAAAGCATATACAGCAAATGCATTTAGATATGACAATTACACTCCGAAATTAAGCCAAAACATTAAAGGAAATACAAATAAAGTTTTTAGTGAACAATGTTTAAATTAAGTCTTATTCGATTATATTATATATTTATTTTTCCCACTAAATATTGGAGGATCTAATAGAGTGCATTAATGCAGGACTATAAATAATAAATATAAATATAAATAAAAATAAATATCCGAAATTTTGATTCAGGGAAAAATTGTTTAAAATATTCACTTTCTTCAGTAAATTGCTCACGCTACCGTTATAAGAGGTTTAGCCCATTACAGATTTTTGAGTGGGTTGCCAATAAATTTAATTATATAATCAGGGTATTTTTACGATCTTAGCTCTGAAAAGTTGATTTTGAAGTGAAAAAATTTTATCACCCTTTTGAAAAAACCAATAATAATAAAAAAAAACTTTTAAACTTTAATTTCAAATTAATATATTTCTTTATTAAATCCACATAGGTGTATGATTCTTGCGCAAAAATAGAGCTCACCAAGTTACTTTGGTCTATTTATCTCTTAAACTATTAGAGTTATATATGTAGTAAAATTTTTTTCAATAAAATATTAAATAAAATTTTCGTATTTTTTTAAAAGTCTTCATTTCTAAGGTGACCAACTTTTTCAATTCTCGTCTATTGGATATACTAGACAGAAAGTGTTTTGGGACCCACCGTGCATTCAAAATATTTCAAAATTATATTTTAGGTTCAAAACAGCAACAAAAAAAAAACAATAAAACATTTTTATAAACAGTATTGTTTGAAACCTTTTCCCAGGAAGTATTATTTTCTGGTATATTTTATTTAATTAATTTAATGTATACTTTTTCTTTAACTTACTACCGTATTTTATGTTTTTAATAAAAAAGACAACAACAAAATTATTTTTTATTTCCTTGAAAATTATAACACAATAAATAAAATCAATTGTTCCATGTTTAAGCAACTTTTTACGTTTAGTATGATATATTATGTTTCTTTTTTTTTGTTTTCATCGCACTTTTTAGGCATATACTGTATAAAATTCCTTAGACTATACGTAGGCATCGTTTCAGACTCTTATTTTAGGCCGAAGTCACTAAGACCCCTTTAGCTGATAACTAAACTTTGACAATCTTTAATGAATGTTTCCGTCCATTACCATTCTAAATATGGTGGCCAAAATGTCCCTGAAAATAAGATGTTCAACTTTTGTTAGGATTTCTATAAAAGGACCAACTACAATGTTCCTCGACTTTGCTAGACCTTGGATGTAGTCGCCATTACATTTTTCTTCTTTCTTGATATGCTCCATACTTAAAGGATAAAAAACGTACCTAGATTTCGTAATTTTTTTTTTAGCCATTCAATCAGAAAAGCTATTGTATGATTGATGAAATCTTTGGACAAGGTACTGCAATGGACACCTATGTTTTTATTTATCTTTTACTTTTTTCTAAACAATTTCACAATAAGTAGTATAAGTATAAATGAAATTTAGTACTGGAATGATGACGAACAGTTCAACGCAGGACAGAATGGGTGAATCCTTTTTTATGTTTTTTGACCAGTCTCAATTACCATCTATTAAAATTTGTATTTTGTGAAATAAAGCCGTTCTAATTTGTGAGCGCATACTGTACTTTTTATATCTTCTTTATGGAATCATGTACAAATTATATATACCTTTGAACTTTCTAATGGTACTTTTTGAATAATTTGTTATATGGTTCAATTTGAGTAAGAATCGACAATATGGGATATAATGGTACTTTTTGGATATTCCAATTATACATCTTATGTTCTTGTCAATACATAATATGAAACAAATTATATACATATAGCTCCGAATGAATAAAAATAATTTGAGATTATAGTACATAATTTAAGTATTGTGCTCAAGAAGTAACGAGTAAAATGCTATATGATGTATAAATATTAGTATCATATCCAAAAATTAAGTTCAACTTTTTATTATTTATTTTAGAGGTTTTTTTTAATATCAAAATAATTTAAAATATTGTTTTCGTCTGTAATTGAAATTCATTGAACTAATACTTAAAATTGTATTTTTTATTTCAGTATATTAGTTTCCACTCAGTAGATGGACCAATTCATGACTGCTATTATGGGATTAAATTATATATCATTTAATTTTAAATAATTTATGAAGCCATAAAATACATTTATTATATTGAAAATATTTAAATGTATATATGTATGTATGTATGTATGTATGTATGTATGTATGTATGTATGTATGTAAGTACATATACATACACAGATTAATCAAGTTAAACAGTATGTGTTTCAGCCACCATAGGACTTCAATCTCTTTTTAAGCCAATAAATAGTAATATTCAGCAATAAGTAATCAATTTCCATTTAAAAAACTATCAAAATATTTTTGTATTCGTATGTATGTCTATAAATATAGATATACCGCAAACATATGTAACAATAATCCAAAATAATGTCCCACAGAATAACCCATGTCACAAAAAAAGGCAAAAAATTCAAAACCAATAAATTATTGTATTTGATTAATTCGTTTGTTGAATCCTTTTTATTTTAGCAGGAGCATTTTGTTCTTTCTCTTCTTCTTATCATCTTATCCCTCCAATAAGAAAAAAGTTGGAAAATGACATTTGGATTAAAAAATATTCTGTGAAATGAAAGTTAAAACTGACATAATGTTAAAAAGTCAATATAGCTGTGATTCTTTTTATTAAAGCTCTCAAAGGTAGAAGGTACAAATACCAACAAAAAACACGAGCACACATTCAATAAGTTTGGTATTTGTAAAATGATTCCTTTTAATCCGTCAATTGAATAACCATTTTTCCAAATGGAAAATTTCAACTGATTTTAACCTTTTTATTTCATTTTCTTTATTTTTTCTAACTAAAGATGATCCCAAGGGTCAAACTGCCATTTAATATGACTACAGGATGATGAAGTTCTGTATATTGATCCTAGAAACAGTGCTTTTTTTAAATAATATTCTGAAAAAACTTTTAATGTGTGAGTAGCAGAATTGTTAAATAACATGAAACAAGATCAAATAATTTCATCTAAAAGTCATCTATGAAAATAAGGACAGGTTTAGACATTAAAGATATAAATGGTGAAATATAAAAAAAACTTATAATAATCATGTGAACTAAAACACTCGTATACATTTATTAATATGTATAAATTTTATGATGAAACAAAATAGTTTTTAAATAAAGATATATCGGGTGTTGCAAAATTCTACATCTATATATTTTTGTAAGAACTTTGAATTAATATAATAAATTCAATGTTTTTATACATTTAATATCTTTTTATTTTTGACCCGATATTTGTTATAAGATAAAGTTTTCATATTGTCCTACACGAGCATTATTACTCCAGTATACCAAAACAGTGGCGCTGTAGAAAGTCTATTTAGTCCTCAATAATATATTATTTAAGGAGTATGATTTCACCAAAATGGTCGGGCCCGCGGAATTGAGAGGATCAATTAAGTTTTCAAATTAATCTACAATACTAATTAATTTTTAACTATTTATCTTTTTTAAAATATTAATGAGATTTAAAATTAAAATAAACAAATTTCTCTTTGGTGTACGTTATAATTAGGTTTTAGCAATATTTTGTAAAATTTTTTGACCCTTCCAATTCAGTTTTAATTTTCATTTACTTAAGCGTTAGTATTATCTAATTAACCACGTTTTTATAATATTGCAATAATTTCAACTGAATGAAACTCTATGGAGCCTGATTGTGCCACTTTCTAGAAATAAAAGCAAAATATTTGAATCTCAAATCATTCATAAATATTTAGCATTTAGTTATTATTGTAAAAATTCCATCTTTAGAAATAAAGTACAGTTCCTTAGTGAGATTCAAGATTATTAACATATCAGTTTTAAACGAATCTTTATTATAATATATACCCTTCACATCACCTTTAATGTTTTTGTAATTTTCTTTAAGCACAAGAGATATAATGTATGTTAAGTTTGTCAATTTGTGTATAATGCCAAAAAGAAATTATCTAAGACCCCATACAGCGTATGAAAATCTGAATCGATTTAGAAATATCCGTCATCATATCAAAATTTCAATCGATTTAGACATATCCGTCTGTCTGTTGGAAACATTCTCACGGTCCCATTAATTATCCGAAATTAATGTTAATGGAGGGTATATATATTTATATCAATACTTTTCAATTACACCACGTAGAGAAAATATTTTTATTCTTAAAAAATGGTTAAAAGTTGACGTTTCTATATGACTAGAATTTGTTAAGAGGGTGATTTTTTCCAGTTTTTGTTTTGAAAATGACAAAAGACTATTTTAAGAAAAAGAGGAGAAAACAATTTTTTGAACAATAATTCAAGCAACATCTATATTCTAGCGATAGTAGCTGATATTCTAACATGTGTACATATGGTGAATTTATATGTATGTCAAATATGGAAACGATAGAAAGATTTGAAACCCTGAACACTTGCTGTCATTTGTTTACTTTGATAAGGATTTTTCAATATTGAACATATTTTTATCCCTTTATTTGCAATCTGTTGAACTAAATAAAAACCTATATGGGGTCGTTTCAATAAATAAATTGTCAACAAAATTTAATCAAACATCAAGTTAATTTTAATTTTATTATATGAGAATTTCACAATAAATTCAATATAAATAAACAAGATAAATTTAAAAAATAAAATAAATTGAAATTTGAAAACAACACAAATTTTATAACATAACAATTAAATTCATATCATAATGGAGAAAATAACTACTTATAAAATAATTGAAATGCATATAGAAATATGCAAAATGATCATTCATATAACATGATATTTTATGGACATTTAAGTCCATAAGTTAAGTAAGAACTCTCTGGTCCTTAAGTGTTTATTTAGCCTTTTTCGAAAATTTAGTATCCTCCAACAGATTAACATTTGAGCTCATTGAAAATATGAAAAAGTGAAAAAAGTTCAAATATTTCTAAAATTGCCATCATTTATAGTCTAAGTCATTATCGGAATTTTTTTCTGATACTGCAGTAGTGAAGTTGAGTTTTGTGATGTTGAGTTTTGTCCCACCTTCAAATTTCTTTATATGGAAGCAGCAAATTAAAGTCATTTTTCCAATATGTTTATCGCAACACTTGTATTTTAATAACAAACATTTATTTTAATCGCAAAGATCTCAATAATTGAATTAAAATTTATCGGACCAAAATTTTATTTTAGTTTCTTTGACATAGACATTTTGGAAATTTCGACAAAACCATTTTTATTGGATCGAAACGCTATTTTGAATTTATTTTAATAACCATAATCTGATGAATATGTTTTAATACATTTGATAAAAGGTTTTCGAATTAATTTCAAGGATGTCACAAATATTGGTTTATAACTTCTTTGTTAGAAAACAAAATTTTACTAGTTTTAAATAGCAGATAATAATAAACAATTATAACAACGAATTTAGTGGAGATATAAATAACTATTGTTATTAATGCAAAATCAAAATGCGTTTAAACAAATTTTGTATTTACTGTAACAATATATAATAACAATAGTATGTTGCTTCTCTTTTATCATTACCGCAAACATATTTTTTCTCTGCGTGAATTTACTTTAAATTGAAAATTTTATAAAAGTATTCTCACTTAATTTCGATATTTTCTCACATATTAGACTAAATTTCATTTAATCTAAATTTATTCACAAGGTTATATAATAAGAAGATTACTGTGATTTCGTTTTGAAATCTATAAACAAAAATTAATTATTCTTAATTCATCAGGAGAAAATATTTTATTCCAAAATTTTTAAATTTCTTCATATAAATGTATATAATAAATTTATTACATACATATACATACATATATACTCGTACATACTCTATAAAAAATTATTAAATCGCATAAAAAATTACCTTAACTTTATGACCAGAAAAACGTTTATTGTCCAGAAAAATGATCAATCATTTTACATAAAAGACAAAAGAAACAAAAATTTCTCTTACGACAACAAAAACAATCCATAATGAATTGTCAACATGTTAATAAAAAATTCTTTGGGTGAAGATAATTGAATTTTATGATTTTTCCTTTATATCCAACATTAACGTATTTGGTCCATAACAAGAGAAACCAAAAAAAAAAAACCAAGAAGAATAACGAACATTCAATTAATATTTTGTAATATAAGCGGAACACCTCAAACACATCTCTTAAAAATATTGCTTTAACATAAAAGTAATATTATTTGATTGAATTTATATCTGCGATGTTCAAGTTAATAATAAAAATTACTAACAGTTTTATGGTTTCTTTGAGTTCCTTTGAGATAAAAGTAATTTTTTGATCTTATGAAAATGCATCAGTATTAATCAATGACAATTAAATGTATGCTTATGAGTAATGGTGTATTTTATATGCTCTACACCACCAAATAATGAGTTTGTTCTGATGCTTGTAATATACGGAAAAATGGTATTACACAAGCCATTAAGTATACCTACCGTTCATATTCGGTCCAATATTTCAGGTACCTCCTATTCAAATGTGCTTATGGAATATTTTAAGTTAATAAAAATCTTAAAATAAATCAATATCAACGAAGTTTGTCAAAAATAAGTCTTATGATATTATCATATTCTATAACGATATGCTTTAATGTGCAAGTTTCGATCCATTATTTCTCATAAATCCCATACAAACTTCCTTCCAAACATCACTCCATAGGAACATCTTTCAAATACTTGGATATTTTTATAATAACTGGTCAAATTAATGCAAATATAAGCAACTATTGATGTGCAAAATTATACGAAAGTCGATCTATAACTTCCTTTAGCTCCTATATAACCCTGCAGCGAATTTTATTTTAAACGCATAAATTTCGCAGAAATATTAGCGTCACAATATTGTGCTACAAATTTAAGAATAAATCGGAAAATTAAATTATACGTTGTTCGAAACTTAACTCTTTTTAATGCAGTCATCACTTATCAGCCTTTAAGCATCTTTTCAGCTCCATACCATACTTCTGGAGCATCGTATTTAAGCTCTCCCTTTAAAATGCCGGAGAGGTTCTTGGGACTGTGGTAGGCAATTGACAAATTGGATCCCATTAGCTGATAACTAGTCATAGACCAATTGTGACGAATACTTCGCAATTGAAATACTGCAGCAGCCATAAATGAAGATAATATATTTAGCTATTTATAAAACTAACAAGTAAGTAAGTAAGTAAGTAAGTATATATATATATATATATATATATATATATATATATATATATATATATATATATATATATATATATATATATATATATATATATATATATATATATATATATATATATATATATATATATATATATATATATATATATATATATATAATATATATATATATATATATATATATATATATATATATATATATATATATATACGGGGTATTATGCGATTGTCCAGATGCTGATAATACACAGAAGAAATTAAGTTTACCGTTCATTTTCAGAGTCGATTTAATGATGTCCGTACGTTCCTCCTTCTGTCTGTTTGAATGAATGTGACTGTCCGTCGAATTTGCAAAAATCATATTTGTAGCTGTCTTTAACAAACAAAAATGTGGTATAACATAGTCGGCCTTGACAGACTATAACATTTTCACTTGTCAAATTAAAAACTTGGGGGTTTGACAGTGTTAATATCGGTTAGGTCGAAAGACGAATCCGACTTATAATCGGCACTTACTTACAAATAAAAACGTTTGATATGTTATAATTATGATAACATTTACCATGAAGCAATTTTTTGTTTTCTGAAATTAAAATGTTAAATAATAAATATCGGAACACATTTGGACCAAATTAATTCCGCCTTTCGAAATAACTAACCTAGAAACAACAAAAAAATGAAAGAAATTAGATTTATTTTGGCATTTCAAAAAATGTGGCAAAAAGTTATTATATCCCACATTCCGGGAAAACATTTGTATGAAATATTGAACCAATTTTAATATGCTTCGACCTAGGTCCAAAGGGTCTATCAGTACTAAATTTCATTAAGATATCTCCTAAACTGTTTTCTGTTCTGACACATAGACAGACGTATGGATAACGTGAAATGCGCTCATAAATTGATTTTGAGTCGATCGATATCAGGTAAATTATTTTAAAAGGATTTTCAAAATTGAAATTTTTAATCACTTTTTCATTATCCACATGGCAACGAATCTTTATAACAAAAGATAACAGAATTTAAGTTATTCAAAAAGTGACATCCTACCAAACATCATTAAAAGAGTTGTGTTATATTTAAATTTGGAATACAAAAAATATGTATTTTCGATTGAATTTAAAATCTATTCACGAGGTTACGCATTTAAAAGGTTTATGACCTTTTTTGAAAATCTACAATGGACATAAATGTGTCTAACATCAACATACGGATGTATGTGTACACTTCATTGATTGAATGTTATTATAATTTCCGTTATTTTATTTTCCAGTTTACAAAAACACAAAAATATTTTAAATTGTTTTTTTATAGAAGTTTCAATTTAAAAAATGTATGCGTGTTTAAATTATTTAAATTAAAATATTTATAAATAATAAACAGTTCGTTTCCATGAATTTTTGTTGCAAAAGAATTGAAGGATATATAAGTATGTTAGTGTGCGTAAATCCGTATGTAAATTGAAGAAGGAAATAGAAGGTCTGATGTGTTATTCAATAAAGCCTATTAAGTATTTGGAGGTATCTTATATTATTTCACAAAAAATATAAAGTCCTTTAATAAATCGGTCTTCATGCCAAATCTGATAAATCAATCGATTCAGGTTTTGATATGATGCAAGAATATATATGAGTTAATCTTCACCAACTTCAATGGTGAAAGGGGTAAAGATAATAATCTTATGCAATTTATACTCAGTTTTATTATTAAAATTCCATACAAATTATTTTATTTTTACTTACCTCGATACAAAATCCACCAAAACTGTGGCCACTAAAAATTATTTATCATCACTTTTGCGCTCTTTAAGGTCATAAAAATTTTTTAGAAATTGTTTTTAATACCCTACACCACCACAGGTGGTTGGGGTATAATGCGTTTAAGCTTAATTCTAGCAGGTGTCATTATTTTGGCCCAAGGACGATGCCTGCTGAAAATGGTGATCATTGGTCTATTATTTCACCTAGCCTCCGTAAAAAGGTTCCTTCCGGAATGTTGTTTTAAGGTCATAAAAGTCCTAATTACGATAAAAACGATTTTAACAAAATAATATTATATAATAAATCTTATAATATTCTAAAATGATGTTCCAAATTATACGAGAATTGGTCCATTATTTCTCATAGGTTTTATATAAATCCTCATAAAAATAACACTTTAAGGGCTTAAATCTCATATATACGTTTGTGTTGTGATAAGAATTGGTCAAATTAAAAATAAGCAAAAATCCATGTGCGAAATTTAACGAGGGTCGGTACATAATTTCATCTCGCTCCCGTATTATACCCCTAGAAGAAGTCCCTTTAAAGCGCACATATCATAACTATATTTGTATCATAATATGCTGTACTCTTAGGGACAAATAAGAAAATATAGTTATACGAGGGTCGATCATTAATTTTTGATAGCATCATTAAAAACCAACAATGTGATGTATTAAATAGTCGGGCTTGACCGGCAATAACTTTAACTTTTTTTTTTTTTTGAAAAGTAGATGAACGTGTGCAATTTCTCTCTGATTTGTTTATTTGTTTAAATGTTTATATGCAAATCGAATTCATATATTTATATATCTCAGATATTGTTTTTATACAATACATACAAATAAATATATAATAAATGTAATGAAGGGAAAACAAAAATATTTGTGAAACATATTTAAAATACAAATGCAAATTATTGTAATACACGGTAACAGACATTCAAATCCTTCCTTCCCTTCCTTCCAAAATTTATAAAAAAAACATCTTCAACAAATTATAATTTCTATTATAAACAATTTATAATAAAACTTAATAAGGAAATATATTCTGCTATCTATGATTTTCTTAAATTAAATAAAAATTAATTAAATAAAAATTAATTAAATTAAATTAAATTAAATTAAATTAAATTAAATTAAATTAGAAGAAAAATTAAATTGAACCGCAAACGTTTGATTTAAATCATTAAAGGGGCATATAATTAAAATTCATGCAACAGAGATTTTTTCAAATCCCCCTGACCCTGTTCGTTTTAATTCTTTCTAATAAAGATGAAATAGTTCGATAGATATTCGATAATTCGATATTGGTATATATAGGGTCTTCATTCTTTCCTTTTTGTATGACCACATCTATTATCCGTTTTCCCACCTAAAACTGATTAACGGGAAAATGATTGAAGCCAAATGTATGAATTATAGGAGCAAAAGCTATCCTTTATTCCTTTACCACAGTGATTGCAACAATTCTTTTTAATTGAAGCTCTAATAATTCCACAGATAAAAAATACTTTAAATATGCACTGAATGATCCTAACCGTTCTTCATTTCGTCCAGTAAACCTGTTAAGATAAAATCTTAATAATCACACTTCAATGGTTCTTTTTATATCCGAAAGATGGTTGTTTTAATATTAATTTGCTTGTGCGAGACGTCCGATTCTATTCAAATTTATCTGCCGCATATTTTCTTGAGTATAAAAAATTTGCTCAAGATCTTAACAAACAACTGAAGTCCTTTTTGCAGGCCCCATAAATTCGTCCAGCATAATGAAATTAATAATTTTAAAATTATTTATAATTTTATTAAACCTGAATATATCCTAACGAACATTTCGAGAGTATGTATACATTTTTGAACTGAACTAATTATAGATGTACCCTTATCGTATCTGATCTTCTGTCCGTTTATTATTATTATAGATATAATATTATTATTATTATTTATTATAGATATAATAAATAACTGGACAATGTTTAGAATTTAAATTTAGAATTTAATAACACAATAACAAATAACACACAGGTAAAGTTAAAGTAAAATCAACGTTAAACATAATTGATTTTAGACAATGTTAATTTTTTCATTCAGTTAAATTTTTTTCCTTAAAATTTTATTACTAAAAAGTAATTTAAAAAAAATATTGTATAATCATATAAATTAGTATCGAAAGTTTCAAATGATATTATTTTAATTAGAATCTTAGAATAAAATTGTTTAATACTATTTCACCTCAAACTTTTTATTTTAACTGAATGTTGTCAACACGACTTTTCTGGAAATAACCGTAATTCATCATAAAGTTTTAAATGATTAAATGGTTCTTTCTTAAAAGTCCCGGGGCGTTGGCGACGATTCAACATTGTCCAAATCGGGTGTAATAATATTAAGATTTCATCTTATAGTTTCAGAGATATTCAAGTTTGAATAAATTTTTATCATGTTTTTGAGTTCTCCAAATTAAAGAACTTGGAGAATTTTTTTTCCAAAAATAAGGAAACATTTATAAATCCATTATTTTTATTTTTTATTTTTAATTTATAGCTGGGAATACGTGCAAAGCAAATTCGCAATGACCTTCCTACAAACTTTTTTGTAAAGTTCTCATTAATAATAATTTGAAATTCAACCAAAAATAGACTTCCTTTAGCGAAATATAGCTAATTTAATGGCCAGTTTGTACATTTTAATTATAAATAAAAATGCCACATTAAATATTACTTGCTTTACCACCACAAATGGTGACATAAGGGTATATTAAATTTGTCATTTCGTTTGTAACTCCTAGAAGAATTTATCTTACATCTCATCTAAGTGTTTATGTTCGTATGTTTGTCTATTGTTGACCCGTCCACATCCACAATAATTGTCAGAGCTAAAAAAAATTTAACATAAATATTTGTCGTATGAAGTTTCATATTTAAATCTGGCAAAATCGCTTTGGTAGAAAAAAGTTATAGACCTATATGTGAGACAACCTATTAAAACTGAAAATTTTTAACATCAATTACGTCTAAACAGTTTAATAAATCTTTATGGAACACAGGTAATGAATTTAGTGACATTTTTACAATAGAACATGGCGAAGAGGTATAACATATTAAAGGCTAACAAAATTTTAAATAGGAATATTTTAAGCAACTTTTTGGAAGGTTTGAAAATTATTGTTTAAATTCATTATGTAATGTATACCTCGATAATAAATGTTAACTAGTTATTGTAATTAAATATGACTATGAATTCTACAACTATTCTAAAGTTTTATTCAAATATTAAAATTTAATTTTAATTGATTTAATAGAAATAAGGCAAACAAATATTTTTCAACGTATTAAATAATTTTGTTATTACTTTTATAAAATTCATAAAATATAATTATAATTGAATTCAAATGAAATAATATATTGAAAATTACTGGATTAAATTTATACAATTCATTCAATTATAGTTTTTATCTGTAAACAATTATTCGGTTACTTATATAAAATTCAGCTGTGCTGAAAGGAAAAGCAGAGACCGCAAAAAATATTAGTAGAGATCCTGCTAGGGAAAGTCTCCAATTTGCAATATACTTGTTCAATACACAATAAAAATATCAATTAATTTTTATTAGATATTTGTGGATTTTAAAGTGATTTTGGAATTGTGATTCCGATTATTGTAATTTTGGATAATGCTAAATTTTTTTCTTTTTATTTTTATTTTATTTTTATTTTATTTTTTTTTTTTTTTTGCTATATTTTCAATAAACCAAGTTTCATCATTGCAAATTAAGAAGAACATTTAATTCACACTGATTTTTATTAATAACATCACTGCTACTCTGGCAGCACAGATTACAAACTTATTTTTAGCTTAACCATACTATTTTCGGACAGTTAATAATAGACTAAACCAGAGTTGCATTTCTTAACATCTCTTTGAGAGGTGATCAATAATTCAGAATTAGAAGTGTGTACTTAAACAGTTAACTTCTGCGTTGAGGAAGCTAATCAGTGTTGTTATCAGTGTTACGTTATGTGCCTTACTTCTACAAAAAGTCTACGAAATGAAAGAAATAATGATTTAATGAATCGAGCTTTAATAAAATGTCAAAAAAAAAACGTTTTTAAGCACTTATTTAAAACAGGGGTAGGCAACCTATTACCAAGTTATTCAAATTTCAAATTTTCTCAAATAAAATCTCATCTTGTATTGTTTTCTTATTTACAAAATAATGAACAATTTTTGTTTTGTTGTCCATTATCAAAATTATTTAATCATGTTTTTGTGTTTTGTGTAATTAAAGTAAATATGGGAGCTATGAGAAATAATAGACCAAACATTTCAGAATTTGGATAAAGAATATTATAAAACCTGTTTGAGCCAAATTTCGCTGAAATCATTTTATATTTAGGACTTTTGTGGGCTAAAAATCCCCTTTCTGGCTAACAATCCCCTTTCTATTTTTCCAGCTGGGTTATGACTCAATTTGTCCAAGTTCGACATACCAGAATTTCCTAAGGTGACATTGGAATTGTTTTGATATTCAGAATATGTTCGGATATTTCAGAATACTGTTGATATCAAAATTTGTTGACTGAAGTGCTGTTGATTAATGAAACAGCAGGAAAAAAATATCTAGAAAAGTATTCGAGAGTTGAGTTTGATAAACCATTTCGAAAAATAATTACTTCGCTCTCAGAGAAGTATTCAGGAGTAAAATTTGTTAACCTCTTTTGGACTCAAAAATATTCGGGAATTGAGTTAGGCTAACTACTTCGCAAAATACAATATAACTACTTCTCCTACCTAATACTACTGCAAGGTATTCGTAAGTTGAGTTCGGCTATAAACGGATATCAGTTAGAACAGCAATAACCGCAACTTTGTGTTTCATTTCATTTATTTCCAAAGGCAATCATTTTACATATGTTCTTACAACTAAATATTATATATGCATTTTGTCCTTCCCAAGCATACGAGATCTATACGTAAAAACATGTCATTGCTTGGTTATTATAAAGAATGATAATAACAAAGTTAATTAAGTTAAAATAAACACGTTTGTATAATAGAGGTGTTCGGAACACAATAGTATTGCACATTAGTATGTCCCAATTATTTACTATTTTATATAAGACATATATAAATGTGTGTGTAACAGTTCGTTACAACATAAGTATTTTTTCATAAAGATATTTGTAACCTGCACAAATTTTTAAGTCTATTCAACATTGTTTTAAATAAATCAACATTGCTTTTTACTGAATTATACATAATTCATTAGAATGTTGAAAATAATATTCTTCGAAAAACATTGATATTCTAAATTTATTAGATATTTTTGTATCAAATTAAATTTTTGTATTTTTGTTTAATTTTAATTAAAGTAGCAAGTACCCAATTAGCAAATTGATGGAATTCAAATTTAAACCAAATGTTGTGCCTTGAATTCAATTTCAAGTATTGAAAATGTCTTATATTCAGAGTATGGGAAAACTCTAAGCAAAATCTCTATTCCTAAATGATTTTTAGTTTTACTTTTTGAGGAGGTTAAAATTAATAAAACTCTTTAATTTTCTTTATTTTTTGCTCTTAGCAATGTTGAAAAAAATTATTTTATTCTTCTTTTAGCTAAGTGTAGAAACAAGATGATTTTTTATTCCTTAAACAATTTTTGCAAGTTATTAATGTCATTTTTTTATTTTGCTCTATTTTAATTATCTCTTTTGATTTTTATGATTTTTTAATTAAACTCTTGTTCAAACAGCGACAAAAATAAAATTTCTATAAATTTAAATTAAACTCCTTGAAAGATCCGATCGTTTGAAAAATGAAATAGAGTCAAAAACCGTACCTTGCTTATATTATACTTTCATTCAATAGTTTCTTTAGTTAAAAAAAAAATTAGTTCAAGTTTTGTAAATGTTTACAACAATTGAATCAAAAGACACATATTTTTCAATAATTTTTTTAAGTAAACCGTTTATATAGTGCAAATTATGCCCAATTAAAAAATATATATTCTTGGATTTTTTGATATTACAGTGCCTTCTTCGCAATACATTTTGAAATTTCCTTAAAAAAAAGATATCAATTTTTAAGTAAAATTTTACGAAAAGAAAAAAAATCTGTAAATGCCCCATTAAAGAAATCAACTCCTAAATCTATCTAATTATCATACTTATTTTCTTTTTTTTTTGCAGAGAATATTTCAAATATTTCTTCACTTTACATTAACATACTTTTTCTTCTAAATTTTCCGGGATAATATATAATTATGAATGATAATCATAGTATTTTATGAAAGGACTTTGTTATCTTCGTTTTTAGAATTTAGGACGATACATAAATCTGAATTAGGACTTCCTTTCTTTAGTCTACCGATACTTTATCTATTTTGTTTGTAAGATAAATAATTATGGACAAAATTTTAGGAAGTTTCATTAATGATTAAATGGTTTGCGATAATAAGTACAGGTAAATTGAAAATGATAATAAGAAAAAGATCTTAAAAGAAGAAAAGGCCTAATTTGCCATACAAATGTAATGTAAAGCCAAAATGTCTTCTAACTGAAAATTCTAGCATCAATTTTAGAAGCCATGACATGTTTAAATTATACAATCATGGACATAAGCATTTGCATGAATTGCAAAATGGACATAAAATACATGTTTTTTATTATTTCAAAATTTAAATTTATTATTTTATTTTCATTTAATAACTGGAAAATGTATAATTTACAATGTAACAAAAATATTGAAGAAAATTTTTAACAAAAATTTCTTAAAATAACCAAGTTAAATCTTCAGATTTGTAGTTAATTTATCATTTGGATGATTATAAATTGTTTTAAGGGCGAAACTTATCTTGAAAATGCGAAGCATGGCAAACATCAAAGTTAATTAAATGAAAAGGAACGTGCCAAAATAGTACGAAATGCGAACGCTGATCCACTAATAAATTTAAGTTATGTAACTTCTGGAATCAGGTGTTCGTCTCAGATGAGAGTAAATTAAGACCAACAGTTAAATATGGTGGTGGAGCAGTAATAGTTTGGGGTTGCATATATGCTGTATTTCTTGGAAAACTTAAATTTTTTGACGCAATAATGTTTGCAAATTTTTGTCTCAATATATTAAAGAAACATTTTAAGAAGAGTGCCGAGAAGTTGAATTTACCACAGACTTTCATAATTTATCAAGACAATAATTTGAAACATTTAGCTGAAGATGTGTCTTGCCACATCTTCCACTGTGCCTGAATTTAAATCCAGTCGAGCATTTATGGGTAAAATTTAAACAAAGACTACGATGCCATGCAAAACCAATTTGAAAGCAGTATTATTAGAAGATATATAATAGAAAATTGGCATATTTCATATGAAAACAACGGAATGAAGTTAAAAAAACAAAATGTTTTGGATATTTCAGTTATTTATTTATTATTTTTTTTTCAACTCTTAACTATACCCTAAACCACATTTTAAAATAACTGATTATTTGGTGTACATATTTCTATATATTCGATGACATTTTGTTTTAATCAGTTTACAGTTTACAGAGAAGCATTCCTTGAAGCTTGAAGGGATATATGGTTTGTAAAGTTTATTAAATAATGCCCAAAACAAAAGCATAATATCTTTAACATACCTTAAATGAACATACCTTAAAAGCGTTTAGAAGAATATATTATTAAAAATGCAAATTAAAGTCTTAAATAAGTTAAAAATATAATGATCTACAAATAAAGTTTTTAATTTAACAAAATTTTAAATGAAGTCCTAGTTGTTTAGTTTAATTAAAATATTATTTGCCCACTAAATATTTTCTTATTTTTTTTTTCTAATTTCTGAAAAATTTTATGTGCCTTTATAGGAATATGTACCGGTGTATTTGTATTGAGATGAAGTATTAATATTCTCACATCTATAGTTTCTTAGATATCAAATAATTATTTATGGCCAAAAAATAGGAAAAATTATGAATTGTTATTATTTTTTTCATTTTGGTAAAATTTATTTTAAAAAACATACAAAGTTTATTAAATATAAACTAATATAAGGACGTATTTTTTTGATTCTCTGATAATTATTTTTTTCAATAATTTGTCAAGGAACATGAACAAATTTAAAAACATTAATTTATTTAATTTCTTTTGCAAGTGCAAGTTTTAATTAATAAATGTGAAGGTTATAATGATTTTAGAAATTCTATAAGTCCAATAATACCGGGTGTAAGGTGAACTTTTACTACGTAAGACATTAGGTACATTCCTTGTACATACATGTACTCTTACGTAAACCTACATAGGTTGTCATATGATTGTTTTTTTTCCATACGTAAGCATTTTTATTATAAACGAGTTGTACAATGAAATAACTAGACAAGATGACAAGTACCATCATGCGTTGCATAAAATGACACATTTTGTGTAAAGTTTATTTTCCATCAGATTAAAGATATGCACAAAGTATAGCAATCAAGTTAGTGGGAGGAGTTTTAAAACGAAACGAGAGTAAATAACAGCAAAAAAGACATAAATATGCTAAGTATGACAGTTTTAAATCAAAAATGTAATATTGTGTAAATTTAGATGTTCATACATACATAGCTATGCAGATGTCTCTAAACTAGAATGTGATTCCAAAATACAGTTAAGTTTGAAATTTCTGCACACACTGAAAATAGTTTCCATAATAAAAATAAATAATGCAAAGAATTTTTCAAAAGCAAAATTAAAAATTTGCAGATAAATTTGTTTCCATGTAACTTAATTATTTATAAACACAATTTTAACCAACACTGTTAATAAATTAAATAAACGTTAGCCAGATGTTAAGAAGTATATGTATGAGTGAATGTAGGATTTATTAAACGTATGATTATTTGCATGTAGATACATGTTCTGATACATAAATTGGTAACAAAACAATCAAGGATTTCAAGTTGTAATTTCTCTTGCTAATGTATCTTGTAAACTAATGTGGTCAAGTACTTGAGCACACACACTTTTGTATTCATATTTTGACCATCAAAAGTTAAATTAATTTCAAAATGATATTGTACATATCCTAATATTTCATAGTTCAAGAGATATTCATTTACAAATTAGTTAAAAGCTAATTTATACAGTATCATAAATGATTCAATACAACGATTTCATTCGGTAAACCTGTTTGATGGGTTTTGCGAACTTCTTAATTAAGAACTTCAAAATTAAGATAAGATTTAAATTGAAATTTTCACAAATAAAAAATCATTTTAGTTTTTTTATATCAGTTCAGATTAAAAAATAAAGAAAACGTTAGAATGCTATATTCGGCTTAAATCCACTACACAACTAACATTATACAAAAATTAGCATGAGTTGAAGATATTGCACAAAAAAATGCATACAGAAAAAAAACATAAAGTAAAATCAACGTTGAATATAGTTGATATAAGATTGAATAATTTTCTTGATTTAGTTTAAATTTAAAGTTTTTACGTTTAAAAAAATCAGTTTAACATTAATTAATTAATTAAATAATTAATTAATTAATTAATTAATTAATTAATTAATTAATTAATAAACTTAACATTTTCAGCTATGTTCAACGTTGATTTTGCATCATGTTTCATTGCAAATCACATCATTTGTAAAACCAAGTATTGATAAAAGCTAAATATTCTATTTAGGAGATTTGACATAGCGATCTTTAATTTAATCGGTACAAATTTTAATGAAATTAAGAGGAGGGAGTCGTGGACGAAAGAAGGAAAAATTTATCTCAGCAGCAGCAGAGATTATAAAATAATTAAATTACTTTGTTTAGTATATTGAAGAAGGGAGTAAGCCTCTTAGCAAGACATAAATTAATGGTGATGGACCCGTATTAAAACTATTATGGATGCATCATAACATATGAAAATATTAGACGAAGTAATGTTATAAACTCATTACCTCGACAAATATCTTAAGAATGCAACAAGATAATGCCCCGATACATACCAGCAAAATAGTTAAATAGTTATTTCAGAATAAAGAAGTCACTGTCGCCGATGTAATTATTTTTTATCCTGCAAAGGTGATAGAATATATAAAGTTTTATGGGAATAAATAGTAAGATATATTCGATAAAATATCACTTAAAAAATTAAACAAAAATTATTTATTTTTAGCATTCTGGTGTAATTGAAACCGGGTGGTGCTATTACTTTGACGCCGACTTAAATTGATTCTTCTGGAAAACAAATAATTTAACGGAAGATAATATATAAAACAATTTGTATCTTCTGCACTCTCTTTTAACTTAATTTTGATTTTATTTATTATTTATTTTTAGCATTCTGGTGTAATTGAAACCGGGTGGTGCTATTACTTTGACGCCGACTTAAATTGATTCTTCTGGAAAACAAATAATTTAACGGAAGATAATATATAAAACAATTTGTATCTTCTGCACTCTCTTTTAACTTAATTTTGATTTTATTTAACCATAATATAGCAATAACTTTTATGACTTACTAAAGAGAAGATTGATATGTGGTGCTATTATCTTGGCCACAGCTGTATGTATTATAAAAATTTATTAATTTGCTTGAACGTCATAAGAACGCCCAGTAAATATTTATATAACTTGTATATCAATATTTCTCGATATTTATTTTCATATGAATCATCCTGATTGAGGGAAAAAAACAAACATGTGTGCATGTTTCTCTAGAGATAATTAAACGAAATTGAATAGAATTATTTACTATATTCAATAGAAGTACAACTCTAATCGAATTTAACTGGGTTATTAGTTTTTTTTTATATTTACAACAAATCTACTTTTTCAGAATATAGTATTTATTAATATAAAATTATTGTTCTGGTATATTTTAGTACGTTTTTATAACACAAGTGATGAATGACGGTATATTAAGTTTGGCAAACAGTCCGTTTTTTCCTTGAGATATATATATATATATATATATATATATATATATATATATATATATATATATATATATATATATATATATATATATATATATATATATATATATATATATATATATATATATATATATATATATATATATATATATACTTGGTTTTTATTTTTTAATAACTGAAAGAAATAAGACGAAAGAAAAAAGTTTTAGTTGACAATTTATCTTACATCCACTAGTAGTGGTTTTCATAAAAATCTGTTTAAAATCATAAAAGTTCTATATTTAGATATTATTTTAAAATATGTGTCAAAATTCGAAAAGATCTGCCCATGGAAAGAAATTATACCGGGTTCATTTGATAACTCTAAATAAAAGTTGTGTAGGGTTTTGACATTGGTCTTGATAGAATAAGTACGAATTACAAATTCCCATAAATTTATAATAATTTAATTAAAATCGGTTAACCGGTAAATGGATTTATTTTTTATTGCCATTAATTAAGATGTTATTATTCGGTATTAAAACACTGTGCATACGGCTATTTTGATACAAGCGTTTAACCAAAACTCTACATATGTGCAAAAATTCGTATATTCGTATTATCGATAATAATGTTGAAATTTTTACAACTGAATAAGCCTTTCAAATGACATTATATTTTTACAAAACTTCAATCGATTCATACTTATATCAACTATGAACCCTTATAAGGTTCACATCCTAATTATTTCGAAAATCCTTATACTGAAGGGTATATTAAATTCGGCGTAGTCAAATGTGTTAGATGTTGTATTCTTCACTTAAATTCTTTTACATTGTTTTGCCCCGATTTTTGCATTGGCCTGAGGCCAAATACATATGTATTATGTATATCATATGAATATAAATACTTTTATAGTTATGAATGTATGGATATTTATATTCCATTTATTTATTTATTTATTTATTTATTTATTTATTTATTTATTTATTTGTTTACTTCTTTAGTTGTATGCATGAATTTGGTAGGTGTATTTCAATTTCATAATTTGTACACAATAGATGTCACAACAAAATAAATAGAGTTCATGAGTTCAATTTTTCTACATAAATCAAATAAAATAAAATTGAATACTAAATATTTCTTTTAAACAAATATAGAATTTTAATATATGAAAAAATACACAAAATGAGGATGGATTTCTTGTGAAGTGTATTTGGATTTTTTTTAATACTTCCACCACTACAAGCGGTGAACTTCGTTATTTCGTACGTAACGCTAAAACCCCATAATGTGTATGTATTCTTGCTTGAAATAAAAATCTTAGTCTGTCCAACAGTCCGTCTTTCTGCTTGTCTGTAGTTAGACATCCAAAATAATTAACTGAGCTCAATGTAATTTGGCTTGAGGATTTGTTATAGTCCTGAGAAGTTTTATTAAACAATTTGAAAATGTTAAAAAAACTTTAAGATTTTTCTTTTTATACCCTCCACCATTACAAGTGGTGATGAGGGTATATTAGCTTTGTCATTCGCAATAAAGGAATCATCTCAGACCCCATAAAGTATATATATATATATATATATATATATATATATATATATATATATATATATATATATATATATATATATATATATATATATATATATATATATATATATATATATATGTATATATGTATATATATATATATATATATATATATATATATATATATATATATATATATATATATATATATATATATATATATATATATATATATATATATATATATGGATGAGAGGATTTAGCTATGCCCATCGATCTGTTGGAAACATTCTCACGTTTTGAATAATTATCCGAATTCAATAAAATTAGATATAGACCGTTATCAGATTTAATAAAAAAATTCAACTATAACATACAGTTTATTTCTCACCATCGTAATCCCCTCTGTGCCTATGTGAAATTTGCAATATATACTTATTTTGATACAATAATAAATCCAAATGAACTACATTACGCTGGGGTCATTATTTGACATAGCTCTCATATAAGGCTCCATCCCTGAATATGGTTTATAGCTTATAAAACTCTTAAATGTGAACCGATTTATTGAAATTTGGCACAATTAATTTCCTAACCGTTTTGAATAATTTTAATAATTTTATTAATTTCGGGTAATATTTTGCTATATCTTTCATATAACGACTCTTCCCGAAAAACAGATTTGAGTTCATAAAACTATTATATAAGGACACATTATAATAAAATTTGACAAAATTAATTTTTGAATATACGTTTTTAATTTGAGCAATATCAGTCCATATTTTGCTATAGCTCTCATATAAAGTTCCTTAAAGGTAAAATAAAGACCAATTTCATTTAAATTCGACACAATGATTCTTCTAACTATCTTTAATATATATTATCAATCAGCCCGTACTTTGATGTACCTCCCATATGATGCCCCTTCCTGGAAAACAGTTTTGAGCCAATAAAATTTAATAAAACTTGGTCCATATTTTGCTTAAACAAACCGTAATTGTATTGAAATTCGCAACAATTATTTCTCAAACTATCTTTAATATATATTTTTAATTTGGCTGCTCTCGGTCCATATCTTCCCGGAAAATAGTTTTATGCTAATTCTATTGAAATTCGGCTCAATTATTTCTCTGTTTTCAATATATGTAATTAATATGTCCAATATCGGTCTATATTTTATTGTAGCTCTCAAATATGAATCTAATTTCTACTTTTTTTTATAAAATAAAACAGATATTTCACAATAGTTTTGATATTATAAGGACAATTTTCTGTAATCTTCCTTTAAGCTGATAAGCAAATGAGTTATTTGGTGTAATATCTTCTACTGATGGTAATTTTTGCATGAATCTAAGGCTAGCGAGAAATGTGTTTTCCCTAATAGCCTCTGATTTTAATTACATGAATTTGCGTTAAATTTTTATAATACTGAATATAATGTATAGTTCAGAGGGAAATAGTTCATTTTAAAGTGAAACAATTTAAAATGAAATGTGTTCGTATTGCAAATATCAGTTTTTATAACTATGGATGGATGATATAAGCCGTATAAAATACCATTCACATTAACGTATTTCAAAACCAAAAACAAGATTAACTCATAAAAATAAAAATTGAAGACTTAGCAAAAGGAACAGAAAATTTATATCGACTTTCTTATGTTATTTTATGTGATAAAAAATGTGTAAACTTTAGAATAAATCCCTTAAGGTAGTCAAACACATTATACGAAGTCATTGAATATGTATGTATGTATGTAGTGTTAAACATTTGAATATTGTGTTTGTAAAGAAACACAATCTTAATAATATTATTTTTGTTAAATAAACAATATTTATGATTTCATAGGCATAGAGATACTTAATTTTCGGTTTATTACCATTCGAAACACGAATTTCACTTAAAATTTATTTTCGGTTCAGAAGTTATTTTTTTTTCTTAATTTTTTCATACGAATAATAAAATGGAAAAGTGCCTAAAAATACGTTTTCTTGGATTCGAAAATTTCACCATTTCTGTATGTTAAACTAAAAAAGGCAACAACTGATAATTTATATGGAATTTAGAATTTGCATTGACCTTTATAACTATGACCTTTTTATTTCTGTATTCTATTTCAATTTTATTAACTTTTCATTCATTCTATCACTTTGTGTGGTACAAGTTCAATAATGATTTTTTTTTCAAAATCTATACAAACACACAAAATCTATATACACACATAAATACATACATATGTAGATTAAATCACAATACCTCAGGTTTTCTTTCAATATTTGTTTGATTTAAGAAAGGAATTGCCTTTCGTTTGATGTATGATTATAATCTTTTCTTTATCTTTTTTGTATGTGTGTTTGTGTAGTTTATATAGTTACACAAACCACAGAAAAGAGTATTTGTTTTTTTTTTCTTTGTTTTTTTTTTTTTTTTGTTTTTTGCTTTTATTCGCAATAAAGAACTGAGAAAAATAACTAAGAATGCAAAATATTATGTATTTTGCATAACGTATTCAGGATAAACACTACATGGAAAAATAATCCAAAAAGTTATTTTAGGTCCATAAGACTGTCATATTAATGATAATGTAATAACTTAATAACTTATAATTCCGACTTCGTAACAAAATGCGAGTATTATTTGAATAAGAAAGATTTGTATACGTTTTGTTGTTATGAAAGAAGCTCATATTTTTCACAATTATATACGAGGGATTCAATAACAAACATTTGCATTGAATAGAGGATTATATGCGCCTGTCCTAGTCCGTTCTAAATTTTTTAAGTAAAGCCGTTTCATAGAAATCTATAGATTAAATAGAACTTATTTTCTATTCTATATTTTATATTTGGTCTATATGGGGACCGTTTTCCTTTTTTAAAAATTGTTAGCATTAGGTATCTAACAATTAGTATAGTTTTTAGATATTCGAAAGCATTTTTGGATTACATTTTTTTAGTATATTTGAAAAAATTATTCAATTTAAAGAAAAATTCTGTTAATTAGAATAAAAATCTGTTTATTCAACACCATTTTTTGGCTAAAGTTCTATGAAATTTTTTCTCTAACATTGCCTACGGCATTTGGTTCAGTCTAGACAAGTTAAAAATTATTTATATTATTGATTCCAAATATAGGGAAAAGAGTAAAATTTTTCTAAGACATTTTGAAAGTTAACCATTTTTTAAATCTTCTTGATAGAGATTAAGAAATGGTTTACAAGTTTTATGTATTTCTTAATATTTCAATATTTGATGATATATTTCTATCTTCGAAACTTGTAGATAAATTAGCAACGACCATATCAAAAAAGTCTTACTTATATTTGGAATGTAATATTACAGTAAAGCAGGATTTACTGTATTGTTAATTGAAAATAGTTTTAAGATTTTTATTTAAATTACTTGTAGTTCTTTCAAGTATATTTTCGCACATCTAGGTGCCCATACCTTAAAGACATAGGTCATAAGTCACATTAAAACTTTATCTAAGAAAAAAGTCGTTGATTATATTTCCCATAATTTTTACACTTATCCTCGTATTATTCTCTTTATTAGCACAATAAAAAATTACCATATATTGCGTAGAATAGAAATTTTAAAAGTGTTACTTCTTATAAAATCTTTTCATTACGAAAAGGCTTCTTTTTTAGTTCGTAATTTTTTATCATTTGCACATGATAAATTTATTAAACACAATATACGTTTGTATATGTATGTGAGAATGTGTATACATGAACTTCATTATTAATATAACACTTTTATCTGAACATGCACGCATAAAAATACATTACACTTATGTAACTGCGTCCTTATTATCTTTAAGATATAAATGGTTACAAAATGTTCTAACACATCCGCTAACTTTGTTTATATGTGTATGTATAACCCAATAAGCAATTATTAGAATTCCAAAATTAAAATATAACGGTGAAATAATTTTTAATATATAAAAAAATAATTCATAATTTATATTTAAGAGAAATTCGTTTGTTGTCATCGCAAACTCTGGCAAATAATGTTTATTGGGAACTTGTCATAAAATCTAGGAATCGTCATTAAAATACCATTTTATTTCCTGGAAATGAACTCATACACTCGATGTTATTTATTGACATTTATGATTATTTTCATTTAAATATCCTGTATAACCCCCCATGAAATATGTCATCAAGGTTATTTGTAAAGATTTGTAAGTTAAATATTTTATTTAAATTTTTAAAGCAATCTTATGATATATATCCTTCTTTCCGAATGGCTGTTTGTCCGAAATATATATGTTAAATATAACAAATAAGAATTCTATATTCGGCTCTAACGAATGTTAAATATCCTCCGCCACTATCCAGCTGGAATTATTTTAAGATATTGAATTATAGAACTAATTTTACATTTAATTTTCAGTTTTATGAGCAAAGAAGTATCCTGTACTAAAATGCTGCAACCGCTTCCTAACCAAAAGTGACCAAATAAATTTGAAGAATTTCAAGCATTTTCATTGAAATATTGTAAAATTTAAAATTTCTATTAATTATAAATATATTAAGTATTTTAGTGAAATTAGTTTCATATATTATGGTAGTTACAAAATTTGTTGTGCTGAATTTTATTGAAATATTTTGCCACGTAAGATTTTTAATAGCTTATAAATCATGGGAGCTAGGGGGACGATATTTATCAGATTGATGACGTTAAAAAATAAGATATATAATTGTGCGAATTATTTAATAAAAGTTTAATAGGTTTATAACCCTATTTTGAGAAAGGGTCTTTTATAGGTGCTAGGTTAAATGATGTTTCTAGCCTAGTTAATTTTTCGGAAAATTATGTTTACGGTCAGGGGCGTAGTCTTTGCTTCTCTAAAGTTGACCATCACGAGAATGTTTTTAAAAATTCGCCAAAATTTTTCCAAATGAATTGGGGAAAAAAATTTTTATTAGGCATATATTTCAGTTATTAGGCACATATTTTTACAAATTTTAGAAGTAAGTCTGCTATCTCTAAAAGTATAAAAATAAATAGAAACAAAAATGGGTTAAACATTTATTCGACTTCAATATCTCCAAAGGTATGTATTTTGTTTTTAATTATTGTCAACTTTTTAACAAATGTTATCATTTAGTTTATGAAGGATACTGTAAACGGAGCGATCAGAAGGAAATTGATGTAGTTTTTAAATCTTTTTATTACCTCAATATATTGAAATAAAAATGTACATGTATATTTCTACATATTAATTTTCTTTTATGGACTTTAAAACTTTTTTCCTTAGATTTTCACATATTTTTTATTGAGTTACTACACGCTAAGAAATTTTATATTAACAATTAGTTACAATCAACTGACACCGTATAATTTAATTGACATTAATATACATTTTAAAATGTGAAACAAAACAGTAGAACATTTATTCAGCAAACATACCGCAAACATGTTTTTCTCTGTGTGCTAAAGTACATTTAGAGCTCGTGTATTATATACAAACTGCCACTTTTAAATGATTTTGGATTTTTAGTTTTTATTTGATACTTAAGATGGCAAACACATTTCTTCGATCAAAAAGTAGCTAATATAAGTCAATGAGTTTTTACGTTTTCCAACAATTTCAGCAACAACTTTATCCTTTTCAGTAAATTCGGTTTACTCTTGTTATTGGTGTTCCTTATCTCATGTACCACGAAAGGGTAAAAATACAAAAAGAAATAAACTCCAAATGTATTATCCAGAATATTTGTAACGACAAAAATACATTTCAATTTTATTTAAATCCCACGAGGCAATAAATTCTAGGACGATGAGCCAATTAAAGAGCAACAAAATACGAACCAGAAATAAAAAGTAAAACAGATTGTTTATTTTGCTGCATAGATTGCCTCCATTTTTACTTTATGCAACAAATAAAACAAACAACAAAGTATTCGAAAACGTCCTCAAACTAGGTGTGAAAATATCATTCCCAGGGGACATGAATATGAAAAAACAAAAGTTGAAACTTAAACATACACATATACATACATGGACACAATACATTTCATACAACAACAAATGTACTTGAACTATATTTTAAATGGATTTCCCTGCAGTATTGATTTCGGTAAACTATTCCGGTATTATTGCTTCCGTTATTTTACCCGATTACTTAAATGTGTACTTATTGTACCCAAATATGTGAAGATTAGATCAGTTAATTTAACATCCAATTTTTGTTTTTCGATATTTTTACTTTGATAATAAAATTGATATTAATGTGATTAGATAAAATTCGTTCAACCACTTTATCGTCACAAGTTGTTTCATGAAGAGAAGTAAGAACGGCTAAATGTTATATTGTGTATGGAGAAGAGACTATCAGACAGAAAAAAGTTTGATCGTAGGACAAGTCCATGTCTAAACGACAAATCGGGATCTTAGTAAAATGATTAGTAGAATGTTGAAAGAATAAATCGAGAAAGTTACCAAATACTGCTGGGACTTGTTTTCAACACTATGTTATTACTACTAGAATAGTCTTCATAAGTGCTGGGTTATTTGCAAATGTTTCCTTTATCTTTTACTCAGAACAGCCAACCAACCATCACAACATTTAAATGGATTTCGGTTGAGAATTTAAGAAAACTTTTTAAATGTCTATTAATTTAAAATCAACATTTATTTAAATTCAATTTATAGTTTGAACTCTTGAGGTAGAAACTTGTTGAATATTTGAAAATTAAAATATGTTAAATGTTTGTTAAAAATAAAAAAACTATATACAACACATTGTTGCAGATTCTTATTAATGAATAAATTAAATTTAAAAATCGAAACCTGAAACGACAAAAGTACCACCAATGGTATTATAAACAGTGTAATATTATCATCGTCTAGTAAAAGTCTGAGTCGATTTAGCTATGTCCATCTATCTGTCTCTCAGTCCAAAATAAATGCCAAAGCTCAATGAAAGTTTTCCTAAATATATGGTAATGGACTAAGAAGTTTCTAATTTAATTATGGAAAAATCGGTTAAGTAAAAAAACTTATAGATCATTATCTGTAACTTCATCCTAAATGCGAAAACTTAGAAACTTCATGATATGTGGCACAACATTAGTTCTTTAACAACAAAATATTGTAGGGAAGAGAAATTTATGAAAAATAGGCCATAATAAACAATAAGATTTATGTACCTTATTGCTATTCCAAAAGTTATCTTAATCGGATCATTAGAAAAAAGTTATAGTCAAAAATATAACTAATTCCTATGCTATATTTAAGTAAAATTTTGTAATGTGTATGTGAGTGTGTACGTACACTTTAATGTACATGCATTCGTGTAGATTATATATTATAAAGTAAAGTTATTTCAACCTGAAGTTACGACTTTAAAATTTTATATTTTGGTATTGTTGCAAGTAAGGGGAGGGGTGGGGGATGGTCAACATTTATTGACTTATAAAATTGGTGATGAAGGTAAATTAGTTTTGTCATTCCATCATTCCGTGTGTAATGCCAAACAGGAATCATCTAAGACACCATAAAGTATATGTGTTCTTACATCAAATTAAAATCTGAGTCGACATAGTTATACCATTCAATCTGTGTTGGAAACATTCTCACGCCTTAAACAATTATCTAATTTCAATAAAGATTATCCACTTTGTTTGATATTGTCCTTAAATGCTTTTTATCTAAAACCAGCAACCATGAGAGTTATAGACTAAATATGCAAAATTTTATAGCACTCAAAAATCAATGTGCCATATATGTTGCAATTTTGAAAATAATTATTTGAAATTTTCCAATATTTTAGTTCTTATCTAACAACAAGCCCAAAGAAACAAGATTGTGTCATTATTTGACCTAGCTCCCATATAAAGCCATTTCCCGGAAAATAGTTTTAAGCTATAAAACTTTTTAATATAGACCAATTATATTAAAGTGCGCAAAATTGCTGTTCTAGCTGTATTGAAAATGTGTTATTAATTTCCCAATATTTGTCAATTTTTGGTTATATCTCCCATATAATACCCCTTCCCGGAATATGGTTTAGAACTTATAAAAATCTTTAATATGGACCAACTGCATTAATATATTTTTGCCAACCCTTCCCGGAAAACAGTTTTTAGGTTATAAAACTTTTGTATGTATATAAACCAATCTTATTAATAATCGTTACGATCACTTTACTAGCTGTGTTATGTTTCTGCTATGGCGAATATCGCTCCTAATTTCCTTCCCGAAGAGAGGCTCTAATCTTATAAAACTCTTTAACTTGAACTTATTTTATTGAAATTTGCTGCAATTATATTTTAATTGTCATAAATATACCAATCAAATTTGACAATAAAGTCATGTTTAACACTTTCATAATACTTATATTGCATAACATTTTCCGGAATAGTGTTAAGGCTTAAAAGACCTAAGACCAATTCCATCGAAATTCAGAAATTTATTGAAATGTTTTCAATATATGTAACTAATTTTATGCATTTAATATTTCATATGGGAAATTTGTTTTCTTTATCATTTTTTTAATAAAATCGGCCATAAATACGTATAGATGGAACCAATATTTATAGATGATTTCAATAATATGCTAAAATATATCATCGTAGTTTTTATAGAGACAATTTTCCAGAATCTGATAACTCATATAAACTCATACAAATGTTTGCTTAATTTAAGCGGTATTCGGCACAGCGGAATATATCATTCTTAGTTGTTTTTATTCTGAAATAAAAACAATAACGAAATTAGTCCCTAAATAATTTTTGGGTGTTAATTCATTTTAAAGTTTTAAAAATTTTTCGAACAATTTAAATATATATAAATAATATACATAGGAAAGAAAAATTAATATTGATGACATAAGATCACAAAGGTAACATCAGTCGGACTAAAGAATTTCAAGAATACAGAATAAAATTTTTAGCAAAACAGGTTTTTTTTATTACTACAGAGGGGAAAGGACCTTCAATCTGGCCGAAGGCCGAGATTTCTGGAAATCGGCTTATATATAATAATAAATATAATTACATAATAAATATATCATATTTTACGGAGCAAAATTATTCCAATTTGTATAAGAATTTTATGCTCATCTCAAAAAAATAATAATAATTTTATCAACTAAAAGTTTTTCAAGAAAATAGAAAACCAGAACGAAAAAAAGTTAAGAATAAAAATTTAAAATATATTTAGTTGATTTATTTAAAATATTTTACTAATTTTTTTCTGATGAAAGTATTTGCACACATTTAACCTCATAAATTTTTATTGTCACATAAATACGAAATCTTTAAAAATTCTAAAAATTCTAAAAGAAATTTCCATATATTTTGATAGCTTCTATATAAGATTCGCTCGCGAACATCACTTTAAAGTACATAATTTTCATAGAACGTAAAAAGCATCTTCAGAAATCATCCTAAAACAAATAAATTTTTTATGATTCTAAATAATCGTTACTTGGTGCTCAACTTATCTTTATAATAATCATCACAAATGGTGGTAGATTAAATTGTAATTGTTGCATCAATATGAATTATTTTCTATGAGATGTTATAACAATTTTATTTCCAAAATATTTTAATGTCGATATACATATGTACATATGTACATATGTACATATGTACATATAAATGTACTGTAAGTAAGTATGTGTTAAGTAATTTCGTATTGTTAAACGTACAATTAAATTTGTTTTCTTAATGTTGAGTTTTCTCTTTATGTCCTTAATTAGATTCGATTCTGTGAACTAGATTAAAAAACAATTCCAATAACAAACAGTGTTCTCAAGAACTCTGTCAGTTGTAATGCAAGTGTAAATGAGATTTAAATGAGACAACCAACCACTGAAGTTTATCTTTCTTTTGAAAGACTTACAATGACTTGGAACAGACAAAGACACAAATATGGAATAAAATTATATTATGCATATGTATTTACGTAGAATATGCATTAACTTAAATAATATGTACAGTCACCGACATAAGTAAAGACATAAAAAAGGGATATTAAATATAAATTTTTAAGTATAGAGAAATTTAAATTTAATATTTTATTGAAAAATAATAACATTGTAAGCTGTTATTAACAATTTAACACCCGAGAGAGAATACTGTATTCGGCTGTGCCGAATTGAAACTTTACGCAAACATTTACGAGAATTGAAAAAGGCTAAAGTGAAATATATTGGTTCATATTTTCAATGGCGTTGGTCTTTTTCTTAAGAACGTTTTAGTCCTAAAACTATCGTGAGAGTTATAACCGCTAATGGCTCGACAACAGCCAAATTAGACAGATATACATATATATTTTTTCAAATTCTGTAGTCTTATAAACATAAAACTCTTTTCTGGGAAGAGGACTAAAGTGAAAGATTAAGCAAAATATGGACCGATATTCATCAAATTAGAAATATAACCCTAATTATTTTCAGTAATGAATTCATAAATAAGAGATTTAAAAACCGTTTTCCGGCCTTATGTGGGAGCTACGGATCAATGTTTATTTTATTTTAATTACAATTACTGTTTGTTTAAAAATTAAGAAAAGTTCTTCTTCGGACTTGTGAGGTTGTCTCAGATATTGACATATAACTTTTTTGCTAATAAGCCAATATACGATATTGGCCTATTTTAAATAAGAAAATTCGGGCAATTATTTTGACACAGCTAAATCGACTCAGGTTGTGGTTTGATACAAGAATATATATTTTATTGGGGACTTAGATTATTTCTTCTTTGCACTACATACGAAATGACAAAGTTAATGTACCCTCCTCACCACTTGTGATGGTTGAGGGTTCTTTTTTTAATGGTAGCTATGAAAACTATTGAACAACCATCATTCTGATTTATACAGTACATAAGATTGACCTTTTAAAAGGATTTTCTTGGTGGGGTTAGTATATTTTTTGGGGGGAGTATATTTTTTTGTTCCATAGAAACATCTGCACAAGAATATATTATCCCTACCACCTATTATGTTTTAGGTCTTAAAAAATATTTCTTTTTAGTATATCATACACATATTTTCGTTGAACTTCAGTTGTTTCGCATATATTGGGACTCAAAGAAAAAAACTTACCAATAAAACCGTTTTTTATCAATTTCCTTCCATACCAAAATACTAAAAATACAAATGACATAATGTACATTGCAGTTTTCATAAAAAGTAGAATATAAATATGCAAAATGTATGGTGGTTTGGACATTGTGTATTTTTTGTTCCGCTTAATTCATTTATATAAATCGATAGTTTTTGTTACATTATAATTATCGGTCAATAAAATCATAAATATAAATTTTATATATTTAAAATTTTCATTTTATGTCAATTTTTATTTTGTACCTATACTAATGTCCGTGACTGTATAACAAGTGTGCATAATATATTTGGAGTTACATTAATGTGGAATTCGCGCAATATATGTTATTTCAACTTTTATACACATCTTACATAGCAATTTTTGTACGGTTTTTTCTATGGCCGGTTCAGCAGTTCGGCAGAATACACAATACCGTTACCAGCTAAAGACAACATAAATCCTAAAATGTTTTCTAATTTTAAATACAACTTGTTTATAATACATTGGCGTATATTCCTATAAACGCACATAATTTTTTTAAAGAATTAAACAAAATATTTAGTTGTCAAATAATGTTTTTAATAAATAAATTAAGAATTCACTTAAAATATTATTAATTAAAAATTTCAATTGTATTTAATTTTTTTTTAACTAATTTAAGATTTTAATTACCATTTTTAAAGGCATTTCCTATAAATGCACTGGATGTCCCCCGTTGTGTATTACTTCAAAAATACGAAGAATATCGGAAACTTGCTTTATATTAAGTTTTAACTTTGTTAAACTCCCCATAATTTCCTATATTCCCTATAATTTCTTTATTGGGTTCCTGACCACACAAGCCAACCAGTCCAACAGAGGTATGTTGTGTACGGTATACCATGATTTATACAGCTTTTAAACATGTACCGCAATATTATCTTGCGAAGAGAGAAAGGCATCTTTCGGCACTTTTTTAAAAATTGTTCTATTTACATTGACACCTACAACACTACCTCCGCCTAAACTACGTTTTGATGTCCGAATATCAATTGATCTAAAATAGTGTCAAAAGTTGTGTGTTAGTAAGGACCATCTTAATTAATTTGGCCTCACTGCCCATTTCACGTATTTTCGTGAGAATTTTCAACGATTTTCTTTATGCTGTTTTTTTAGCATTGGATACACTTTGACCACTTCCGTTTTATGTTTTCAACTCCTCGTAGAATGGGAGAAACGGAAATCACAGGAAAATTTAATTAATTCTTTATTTGTATAGAATCCATTTTGTTATGGGTTTCTTCTTGTTTTCTAAGATTATCCTGACTTTTTGTTAATTTTGTATTTCCCGTGAGAACGGTATTAAAGATTCGGCATAGCCGAATATAGCATTCTTACTTGTTCTTAACTTATGAAACTTTATTTTGGCATTTGAATGATAATAATAGAGATAAACAAATGGAGGTAACAATAAGGATCCTCATGATTTTTTCAGATACTTATGGTTCAGTTGTGAGAATGACTATTTTCTGGGAATTCGTAAATATCTCTAACCATAAATTTTATTATCAGGTGAACCTGACCTTTCAACGTCTATATTTAGAAGACACAAGTTTGCTTTACCAAATCCCACTTCTAGTGAAATATGACTCCAAACTTGTACTTCTCTAATCGTGACAATTTAGGTACTGCTACAATGTGATCGTAAGTCAAAATAGTATTTTCTTGGAAATCTCAATGTATACACACACAGAAAAAATCAATGTAAAATTAATTAAAATGGAAACTAACTTTTTCAGTTATAATTTTGCTTCATAAATAAAAAATGTAAATTTAACATTATTTCACAGTAAATACAGTTTCATAAAAATGTTTTTAAAAATTTTACTTCTTCGTTGTTTAAATGAAATAACTATTCAATCTCAATCAACTATGTTCAATATTGATTTTGATAATTTTTGAATCTTGAAAATTGTTGATTTAATAAAAACATTTTCTTGTATTCGCAAAAATGTAAGGAAAATCTCAATTTGAGAGCTTTTGAATTTTGGTTTGTAAGTCCTATTTTTTGAGGTCCGGAAGAAACCGTTATGATGTGACTAGAAACTCATTAAGGTTTTCAATACTGCATTCTGTTTTAAGATTCATGCTCTTCTTTTGTAAAACATATAGATTAAATTTAATATTTTGATAAAAAGGTTCTACTTAGTCCTATTAGACTAATTTTTATATATAATTCAAAATATTTTGTTAATGTCGTAGGTATAAGTAAATATGAAGTTTGACGTACTTTTTAGCGCAAATCAAATAATTATTAGCGCCAAATTTCATTGAAATATTGAAGCGTTTGTGATTTTAGTTATCTTAATACTTATATGAAAGCTTAAGTCAAAAGCTTGTCGGTAGTAATTATAAGTTTCAAATACTACTAAAAATTTAATTCGAATGTTAAAGTATTTAGGAGTTTCATAAGCTTGAATTTCTATTCCGAAAAAAGACATATATTAAAGAAAGTGAGATATTGGTCCATATTTAAGAGTTTTATTAGGAAGATATTAGATGCCTTATATACCAAATATAATTCAGAAGAATGGCTTCATATTTATGGGTTTAATGCCTTGTCTCCCATACATGTCGAATATGAGTCCTAGCATTATCCATGAGCCAAATTTCACAGAATTGTGTTTAAATATACGACCTATATGTAATATGATTTTGTACATATTTTTTATTATAGTTGAATTCCTTTTGAATGTAATAACTTTTTTTAAATGTTGGAATCTTGAGGTTGTCCCATATATTGGTCTATAATATATTTCGATTTGAAACGATATTGCTGGTTTTAAATAACAAACTTCTTGGAACAATAACAAACAATCTGGCTAAATTTCAATTTATTTTAATAAGTCCTAAGTTGATATATACAGTATTCTAAAAAAATAACTGTATTGTACTTGAGAGTTACATTGTGTATGCATATGTGTCCTTGTAGGCGTATATGGACTCCAGCAACGTCAATTGGTGATGAAAGTGTTAAAAACTTTTGAAAAGTCATTTAGTCGGAAATACAATTAATTTATTATCTTGGGACGAGGTACCGAGAAGTTGTTATCTGGAGACTATGGAGGATGAATTGGTTGCCATAAAGTAGCCATTCATTTGCCAATTGAGAAGTAGGTTTAGAATCGCTGTCTTGTTGGCGACACTTGGAGAGATATTTCTCTCAATTTTTTTAAAGCCGTCTGTTTTACTGACCAAAATGTACTTTAACTGCGAGAGTTCTTGAATTAGGTCCCAATCAATTTCTCGAGAACATACTTTACTGAAAAAAATGTAGAACGTATAAGATCCGGGGGAGAGGTAGCTACCATACAAGGAAAATATGGATTACCGAATAACTGAAGAACTACAACAAAATGCAAGACTGACAGGTTCAGGGGAACAGGTAGCCATTATATTGAATATGTAAAGTACTACGAAAACGAAAAAAATTCAACTTTGGTCCCAATTAACTGCTTTATTGAACAAAGTATGGAACGCATAGTATCAGGGGACAGGAGGCCCTCATACAAAGCAAATATTAATTATTGGATATCTAAAGAACTATTTTACCAATAACTTCCAAATTTTGTTACTTTCCCATAAAATAGTTAGAATGGACAGGGTTTGGGGGAATTTTCAAAAATCTTACGTTGTGATATGTGAAATTTCTTTCAAAATCTAGGACTGAGGAGATTTTTTATGCAGTAAAGAGCACCGGCTAAAAGCAAGGTGGTGTTGACTTTTAAGGCTCATAGTCTTATATATCTGATGTTTCTTTTCTAGTAAATGAAATTAAACTACAGACAACTTAGAAAAATTAAGAATCTAAGAACAATATAATCTTATTCAAAATAATATGAATTTAAAGGTTTACGTATTTTTTTTACTATCCGGAATTATCTTTCTCCCTATATTCCATCATTAGAATTATATTACTGTAGACTATACACTTTAACGCGTCACATTGTATTCATAAGAACATCATCATCATCATCATATATTTAACAGGATTTTTGTTCACACTTTGTCGCGCATTTAAACAAAAATGCAGCCATGTGGATGTGGAAAAAAATGCTCCTGAATGAAAAATCCGTTGACATTTTTTAAGCAAAATAGTTTTATTTTATTAAAATTGTATTTATGTTTATCTCTGAGAACCTTCGACTTGCTTAAAGAAATAGCAGATTGTAATTATATTGAAAAAAAATTATTGAAATTATAATTTGTAGATTTTGTAATAAAATAATTTAAATTTAAATTTTCGATTTTTTATTACTTTTAATTAAAAATTGAAAAATTTAAATAAAAATTGTGTCCTATCATTTCTATAGCTACCAAATTTGCTGAAAATACAACCAAAACTAGGAATTCTCTAGGCAAATTTTGCTTCTTTCTATACACTTATTCCTCCAAAATAATTCAGCCCTGACTATGCTAATATATTTTTATAAAATGATATTGAAATTCAGACCTTTTCGGTACCTTTTGAGGAAAGAACTTATAAATACAGCTTAAATATTTTTTAATTGTGTTAGGAAATTCAAGATTAGTGGCCATATTTGGCTGTAGCTACAATAGGAATTCTTCTCAGATTAAGCAACAAATACAACATCGGCTCGATTGGAACTTACAGTTTTGTTAAAAACTTATTTAACTTTAAATATGTTAACGAAAAATGTATCAAATTTAACATATTTTGAGTAGAGGATCGCTATGTGGGTGGAATTATAAAACTCCACAAGATTTTGGTAATTTGGAATACTGAATAAGGTAGTTCAAAAATGGCACGGTGTTAAAAATATATATTATATATAACTCCTTCCATGAAAATCCCGTGGGGTGCAAAGTTATACTTATACATTCTGTACAAAATTCTAAATAAAAATTCTTTAACTATAAAAGTTCTCCCACACGTGTAAGGATGTATATTTTTTAGAGAATTATAAGGGTTATAGGTATGCAAAATACTTTTTCATTCAATCAATTCAGATGCAATATGTTATATAAGAAGACCAAAGGAATATTGGCTACATTTCATGTTTTTTGGCAAGTCCAAATCCAAACAAATTTTATTCATTTTATTTTTAATAACAATTTGGTCTCCCACATGTTACATTAAGCTAAATAATAGTTATCACTAAGTTTGGTCAATGATGGTTTATAAGATGATGGGATTCAAGTCTTTGATTGAAACTCAAAAAGGAATAAATTATGTGTCACGGAATCTGTTATTTTATTTTATAAAGAATTAATTCCGTTTCATATTTATATTAAAAAGTTAGACTGAGGGAATTTACAGTCTGTATATACATATATATGGTATATCGTATATATAAATAAATGTTTTAGCAAATTATTGTTAATGTAAAATATAACTCAAAACAGATCGTTATAGTATGGGCAGTTGAAAACACTCCGCATAAGCTTTTATATAATATGGGTAAATAGAAAAATATATCTATGTATTTGAAATTATTTCTGCAACATTTTAATTGTACTTAACATGATTCTCTTTTACATTTGAAAAATCCACCTACGTGTGATGTTGATGATGAGAAAACAAACATTTATTTGAATTAAAGTTGTATTTGTGTTTTTAAAATGCTTTGTATTTATAATAATTAGTCTCGTATTAGCGGCATTATTTTTATTCTCTTTGGAAAAAATGGAAATAAAAAATTGCTTTATAATGTAGCAATTACTCATCCGGCAGTCACCGAAATGAAAAGATGAAAACGCTTTTTATTAAAAGTACAAATAATAATTCATTGCTGATGTATGAGATTTTGCTCCGTCTCTCTTTTTTAGAATTATAAATAGATTAAGAAATAGAATAAACAACAAATATAATAGTCCTTGAAAGTTCATGCTTTTTATATAATGGAACATAAATAAGGATTATAAATTTCATTATTAAACATCTCATGTTCGTAAAATTGTTTGTTGGTTTTTCATTTTTTTTATTTTTATACACTACATCACCGTAGGTAGTTGGAGTTTTATGCGTTTGTGTTGATGTTTTTAATATACAGAAAAAATGGTATTACACCCACCTTTAAGTCTGAATCGATTTAATATGTTCATCCGTTCGTCTGTATGTTTGTCCAACTGGCTGTGTGAACAATTAAGAGGTCGCAATTTTTGAGATATCTCGATGGAATTTGGTACATAATATTATTTTGGTCCAGGAACGAAGACTATTGAAATTGGCCATGTTCGAAATAAGGTTTTAAGCTCATTTTGGGAGTAATGAAAGCAATTTTTAAAAGAAGTCTTATGTATACGAATATCGTTTTGAATGGCATAAATCTGGCATATACGTTGGTATTGGAATAATAATATTGGAATAATGACTGGACAAATTAAAATAAATGTGCAAAATTATACGAGGGTCATTCCACAATTCCTTCTTGATCTCATATAACCCGCAGAAAAATTAATTTTAAAACTCTTAAATTTAACGTAAATACTGCACACTTAGGACCAAAATAATTTTATACGAGAGTCGTTAAATAATTTTTTGGAACAGCATAGTCGGGGTTGCCGGCTATAATAATTTTACTTGTTTATTGTTTTTTTATTATATTTAACTTTGTTTATTATTTTTTTGTCAAACAGACATTCCAGAACGTCCACTGGTAAATAACGTTGACTAATAATTTATAAATTTAAGTAAACTGACAAATGATTGATGAAATGAAATCAAAATTTTGTCATTTTTATAAAAAAGTAAACTGTTGTAATTAATAATTATGATAAATGTCATATTTTTGTAAACTTAAGTATTTAATTTAAAAATATACAGTCTGTCACAAACGTATTTATGCCATATATGCAATTGTTTTTAATTTTTATTATTAAAATTTTGTTATGTTTAGGTATGTTTACATTCATTTAACGAAATTATAAAAAATCCAAATGTATTTGTATAATTTTCGAAATTTCTAAAATTTTTAATTATCAAAAAAATCAAAGAAATAAATACTAGAAATAGACATATATTATATATTTTGCTCCCGTGTCCCACTATAGTCTTATTTCCTCTCATAGTTTCAATACAAAAAAAAAAATTGTTGTGCCACTTACCGCCTAGATTGAAAGAATAGTTGATATTGATTTCAGAAAAGCAAAAATAATCTATAATTAAAACGACTTTTACGATTGGGATTAGAGTGACGGCTCTATACGCAGAAAACAATAAGGGCAGTATTTTTGGACGTGCAAAAAATTAGTTTTGCATTTCGGTAAACGCAGGGGTAACTGAAACTGTTTTTTTTTTTTTTTTTTTTTTTTTTTTCAAATCCACCGTAATGTATAACTATAGCTAACTGCGATTACAAATCGAATGTAAGTCCATAGCATACATTCCATCATATCTGGTTTTGAAAAATTGAATTTATGAATAATTGGAGGTTTAAAACCGCAATTTTTATGTACTAAATAATACAAAAATAAGTTTTAATTACATTGTCCAAAATAAAATTAAATGAATTTTGAATCTGAAATGCGATTTAAAATTAAGACAAATAGAATGCTATATTCGGCTGTGCCGAATCTTAAATGCCCTCCACCATAAACGTAATGCAAAGATTAGGATGGTTTGAAGATATAACACCAAAAAACTTATTCGTTTATCTGCTTAAACGTCGATTACGGAAAAATATCTTTATAAAATTTACAGTGAAACATGGCAACATATTTTTAAAATAATACATAGGAAAAGGACTTAGATCTTTAAAAGAATTGGCCATTATTTTTTAGTTTTATTAGCCTAAAACGGTTTTTTTTTTTTTTTTTTTTTTTTTTGACCGAGATCAGTTTAATTAATAAAATGTATTAAAGATAGTTAAAAAAATAATTGTTGCAAATTTCAATGCAATTGGTGTTTATTTAAGAGTTCTATATATTGAAATTTCAATAGAATCGGTTCATATTTAAGAGTTTTAAAAGCTATAAACCATATTCCGGTAAGGGGTCTTATATGGGTGCTATGATAAATAACCCCACACAATATAGTTTCTTTGGATTTATTATTATGTCAAAATAAATATATATGGCAAATTTTAGAAAATTATCTTAAAAATAACGACCCATGCAGCACACTCATTTTGGGTGTGCCTTTTTTCTATTGATCAACTCGGATGATTTTTTGTACGATGATGAAAAATATATATGTTATTAAAGTAAAATTTTTGTTTAACTTTCACATCTTCGCTGTAAGTACTATTATAACCAATATTATGGTATTATTATCACTCATTTGAATGTAATTGTATCTACCACCACAAGTGGTGAACAAAGTATGTTAACTTTATCATCCGTGTGTAATACTAAGAAGTCATCACAGGCATCTGAATCGATTTAGCTATATCGGTCTATCCATCTGTTATTAGCACACTCATATCGAAAATAGTTGACAAAGTACAATAAAATTTGGATAGCAAACTCAGTTTAGTATGTTAATAGATACAGACCGATATCTTCAGTTTAAATTTTTTAATTATAAATCAAAAGATTAGAAAAAATTATAAATCAAAAGATTAGAAAAATTTTTTTATTCCAAAAATTATCATAATCGGTTCAGTTGAAAAAAGTTACAGCCAAAAAATAATAATAATTTGATGACCCATTAAGTATTCCTGTGTTGTATTTGAGAAAAACTTTTGTATAACTATTATTTATGTTTGTGAGGATATGTGTGAGTGAGTGTATCATTAAGTTCTGTAAACTATTGCGGACATAGCTAAATCGATTCAGATTTTGATTTAATACAAGAATATATATACATTTTGGGCTCTGATTCCTTCTTAACATTGCACTTCGAATTACAAAGTTAATATACCCTCTTCACAACATATATGAGTGTAGGGTATAAGAAATATATTACTTTTCGTAACAATCTAAAAAGTCTAAATATATTTAAATGCCAAAATTCCATTTTATTTCATAAATAAATGTTTAACATAACATTTTGAAAAGAAGTATGGGAGATGCCAGATTCCGAATCATTTTTAAATCCAAACCTGAACGAAATATTTTTAATAACTTTGTATGAATGTTTGTAATTTCTAACAGCGAATGAAAAAAAATTATTATTATTTAAAAAAAGTGTTAAATAAATTTCACAAATTATTAACCATATTTTTAACATATTTGCGTATGAATGAAGATACAAAAATCTTATTACTTTATTCACAAAAAAGTATTTAAGCGAAATATACTTTACTTTATAGTCAGCAATATTTTGTTATATCTGATGATTTCTTACGACTCCATTTCATTTGCTTTCGTTCAGTTGTGTCATGACAAAATCTCAAATCTTTTCACAATTCATCGCACTAAAGTAAAAAAGAAAATATAATTTTATGATTCTTATGAAATAATTTAAATTTATTAATCGACGATTTTTTGGAAAAAATGCTTTTACTTTAGAAATTACAAATTTATAAATGGAATTATATTCCTAATTACAATTAGAAATAAATTCTTGGTAAATCTTTACTTATTCAATAATTAAATATTTCAAAATTAATGAACTACCCTCGTATAATTTGATTTTCTGATTTCTTTTTAAGTATACGATACATTATTCTGACACTAACATCCATGTTAAATTTATGAGTTTTAAAAATAATTTTCTTCTGGGGGGTTATATGGGCGCTACAACAAATTATAAACCTACCCTTTAATAGTTTGCCTTAAAAGTGATATTTTGGAGGGGGTTTATATGGGGCCTGTGAGAAATAATGGAACGACCCTCACACATTTTGATACATTGTTTTAGAATATTATAAAACTTACTGGTGCCAAATTTCGTTTCAATTTCTTTATACTTAGGATCTTTATGACCTCATATCCGTATGCCGGGAAAAACATTTGTATGGGAGGTACCTGACATGTTGGATTGAATATGGTCAATTTCAACAGGAACCGTCCTTAGGCTAAAATAATAAAAAATAATAGTTGAGATATTTCAAAAATTGCGACCTGTAAACAGCTGGCTGGCTGCCGGACAAATGAACGGACTCAGAATGTGGGAGGAGTAACACCATTTTTTCATGTTAAATATATAGACTAGAGGAAAATAATTAATTTTAAAGTCATTTTTGAGAATTTTTTTTCTAAATTTCTATTTAAAATAACATAACTTTTGATTGAACGTGCATTAGTATATGATTTAGCATAAACGTTTTTTAGAGTTTTGTACATAACCCATACAATATTTACAATATCTTAAATTACAAGAAATATATGGACTTTATGTATGTAATTTTTTCATCATTTCGTACTTAAGGTAACAAACTTTGGAGATATTCAATAGTTCCACAGTTACAAATTTAAAAAAGTTTTGGGACCACCGTGCGCAGTTAGTTTCCGAGAATAACGGTTGTATCTTAAAAGTATTATACCATAATAGATTTATACTGTACATTATATTGTTCTAAAATAATATATGTAGCAATATATAATAAAAATGGAATATGGATTATAAAAACAGCTTATTCAATTGTCATGAAATTTCTTTCTTCATAAAATAATCGATTTAAAGATGATGGTAAGTTAATGGCTGTTAAGAATACGATATTCAATATCGTCACGAAATTTCTGGATTAGGTACTGAGGCATGTAGAATATTATGGATTTTAAAAATTTCAATTTTTCAGAACAACAAAAAGGATGGGTAGAAAGATCCTTCAAATACGGATAACAGTTCAAGGCGTATTAAATATTTATTAAATGGTTGGAATGACGAACTCAATTATTGCATAAATATTCTTTATCTGCCATAGGCTGCAGAATAAATTTAATAAATTTCCAAAAAAGTTTACAAAGAATCGCATACGATGAACAAATTTACTAATATCAAATCTTTTTTATTTTTCTTAATATATAATATTCCAAACGTGATTAATGCCATATTGAATTGTTATTATTTAAAAATCTATAGAATTTATAAAGAAATATTGAGCCTGATACATGTATTTTTATAATCAAATTCAGAGAACTCTGTCCTTATATCTAATTTATCATTTTTGTGAAATTATAAAATTTTTAATTATTAAAAAAAATATTATAAAGTTTTGCATTAATATTTGATTATACTTTACAACACTAGACTTTTCCAACAACAACAATAAAAAAACAATATTATGGAATATGAAATTGCCATTAGAATATAATGACATAGCGAACATCCACGACGTAAATCAATGTAAAAGTTGGCAAGACTCTCATTTGCATTACAGTTGATGTCCGTTATACTCGTTTCCTACTTCCGTGCTGTCATGTAGTTTTACATCACTCATTCATCAAGTACATTGTGGTTATGATGGTGGTGGTGATGGTGGTGGCAGTAGTAACACAGCTAACCAGTTGTTAAATTACAATATAAAAGGAAACATTTATTTAGCTAATATTGTTTTACAAATTTTATAACTCCGTATGAACAATATTCGCAATCATCTTTTTGTGTCTCTCGTATGGATTGTAAAACTCGAACGCATAGTAAGTCTCACTTATTCATTAGAAGTAGTTTACTAACGTACAAAACCAAACCAAAATAACAGTGATGTCAACTACTAAAAATAAAAATAAAATTTACAAAAAAACTATTCCTAATACATGTGAAGAGATATCTGACATCTCATCCAACTTTATATGTCGTTAGACTTATTGTGCCTAAAAGATTTCGCCTCCATTGGAAATATAACTTTTTCCTGTCCAAAACACAAAACACCTGACCATATTTAGTAAGCGTTCAAGAGTTAAAAATTTTTTGCAATTTTAAGTGATTTTGAGTAGGGCAGAATGGAAGGGCCATTTGTGGATTAATCTTCCTTAAATATTATTATTACATATTGTTACTGAAATTAAAACAATTGTTTTTTCAATTGTTTATTGTAATATTGCATTTATAACAATAGTTTCTGTCGTCGCCTCTAAAATATTGTTATTCCAATAAAAAATTTGTTTATTTACTTTATAATAAATAAAATATTAATATGATCACTAAAAACATTGTTGTTATTATAAAAAAATAAATATTTCTTTGTAACATACTGTTTAATAAGAATAAAATTGTAACAGTCAAACATATATTGTGACCACAGTAGTTGTTTTTTAAATAACAGCAACAAAACTATTGTCAAAATAAAATTCAATAATATACTTGTTGGCGATAACAATAAATAGTTGCCGTAAATATGTTAATGTTTAGACAAACATATTCCGAAAATTACTTTTCGCGGAGTGTAATGAACTAAAGTCGATAATTTGACATAATTCCGCCCATTTAAATTTCGTGATTATGACTTATGAAAATTTAACAAGACTAAATATTATTTAAGGGAGTTATTTCTTTCACAACACTTGAAGTGACTTCACAATAAAGTAAGTCTCGCAAACACGAAATAAATCCATAATTGTCGATGTTGTATTTTATGGAGAGTTGTATTGTGACGGTGTTCCAATATTTTAAGTGAAATTTTGTAACAAAATAAGTTCCTAAATTTTGGTGGTTTGAAACAACAAAAATTTTAACGTAAATTTTCTAAAATCTTACAGCGAGAGGAATTATGGTGTATAAGTACAAAAAAATGATATCAACGTTAAGCAATATTGATTTTAGTCATTGTTTATTTTCTTTTTGCAGTTAAAATTAAAATTGTATACAATAGTTTTTGTCAATTTAACAACACTTTTAAATCATATCTACTTTTTTCATTTTAAAAGAATATGCAGACATACATAAACCTATGAGCAGTTGTTTGAGCGTAAGTATTTACATATTTTCTTTTTTTTATATTTTGTTTGATGAAAATTGTATGTAAAGTGGTAAATAAAATTCTTGTATCCGCGTTTTGTCGTTGTTGAAGTGGCTTAATGAAGTCCCTTAGTTTTTTGTTATCAATATTTGCATCAACATTGCGCCATTGTGTTTTTGTTTTTGCATAAAGTCCATCATAAAAACAACCGAGACAAAATTGGAAAAAAGACAATGTGTAGAGATAAATGGAAATGTATCAACGAAGCACAGTCGTACCAAAAATTCTTTGGAAATAAGTCTATAACTTTGGAACTACTGAATGAAGTTGGAGCAGAACATATTGTTAATGAGTACTGAGAAAGAGAAATTTGTTAACACCGAATAGTTTCCATCTGGAATTTCACTCGGTATTTTCATAGTTACAAAATTATTTTCCAAAAATAGCGTTTTTGAACCACTGTGAGAACCAATGTTTCTTTGTTATGTTTGTTTTTGGGTGTTTGCATATATTTTGATTTTCATGCAAAGGATACTCGGATCAGACTTTGTTTTCGCTTCTACAAGTTCTAATTAACATAAAAAAATTGTTCAGTCTCTTATTATCATATTTTTTCTGTTTGAATTTTTGTTTTAGTTTCTGCTTCTTCTGGTTTTTGTGAGGCGTTAGTAAATTATGCGCAATTCATTAATTGCAAAATCATGAAGAGAATATATTTTTTGGTCCTTTCTTCCTTTTGTATGAAAATTATCCAAACAAATATTGGTTATAATTAAAACATAAACTTTTTGCTAGAAAACTGAAAATGATTACATTACAATTCAATAGCTGGGTCATTTGTAAATTTGAAAATAAAATATGTTTAAACTTTAAATTATAAAGGATCACAAGGATTGTTTGTTGGATACTTTTCTAGAGATTTTCCTGAAATTTTCGGTGCGGTCATGGGAAAGATTGCCAAATATCTAAAAACAATTAAAACAAGAGTTTTAGAATTTGGTCCCAACCACTTTCTCCAGAAACTGCTTTATTGGACAAAATGTAGGTCGTATTGGATCAGAGAGAGATGTACCCCCATACAAAACCAATTTTAATTATGAAATATATAAAGAATTATAACAGCGATAGTTTTGGGTCACAACAACTTTCTCAAGAAGCTCTTTAAGTAGATAAAATTCAGAACAGACAGGATCGGGGGAGAGAAATCTCCCAAACAACACATGCATTACTTATCAAATATATAATTAACTATTGAAGCGAGAGTATGAGAATATTGCACCAAAGGTGGACGTGTTCCATTCTAAAAAAAAATATTTGCAATGTGTGGATGGAATTCTGTACAACTATTCACAAGAAACGGTTTTACTGAAAAATTAAAACGGACAGCGTTTGAAGGAAGATGTATTATATTCTTAAAGTTGATATTAATAATGGAAAGTCTGAAGAACTAAAACTGCGAATATGCACAGGAAACCAAGTAAGAAAGTTACTGTCAGTTAATTTGATAAAATGATACACTATAATTTATTTTTTTTTCGCTGTGCAAAGTATTCCCAGGATAAAAATATTTTATTGAGACTAACTAAAAGTAATGTGCTTTACTGAAGAGAAATTTCAATATTGACAGCATTGTTCGAATCCTAAGCAACTTTAAATTGTCTAATATGTTGTCTTTAAATAGATTTACGAAAAAAAACTTCTTTTATATGAAGATTTATTAAGTTTTTATAATCTTCAAATGAAAACATATATTAAGTTTCATTACCTTAAAAGTTATATTTAAAAAGTAAAATGAACCTTTTTAAGTAGAAAAACACACATTTAACCAATTTGAAAATGTTTTATCCATAATATGTTATATATATTTGCTCTATTGCAAACTAGCAAGTAAAACTTTAACGGCGTTTAAGCTTCTGAACTTACAACAAACTAGTTAACTTATTATTCTCTATAACTTTAATGTAAATATTAAATAGTCTAACGATCACTTTTGAATCCTTTTAAATTCAAAAACTATTGTGTTCTATTATTATTATTATTATTATATTTTTTTTATTATTATTTTTTTTTTTTGTAATATCGATCGTCCCTTTAACATCTTTTTTCTCTATGTTACCAAACTTAAAATTCGCTTTTTAGAACTTAAGCAACGCTTTTTATTAAAAAAGATATCCTTTTTCCTCTCAGTTATGGATGTTCATCAACTCTTACTTATTGTTGAGGCATCGTATTCAAACTCCTGCTGAAGAGATTCTCTGTAGTCTGGGTACAGCAGTGGCTTATCTAAGGCATGAACCGCATTAGCTGATAACTAAAATTTGACCAACTTCTATTAATGCATGTGGTCATTGTAGTGAAGCATCCATCGAAGTGGTATTTTCATCTGAATGTAGTGTAACATATGAGAAGCCAAAATATCCCTGAAAATAAAATAGCCCATTTTCACTTGGATTTCCGTACAATGTGGCGGTAAATATAATGAAAAAGGGTAAATATAATGAAAAAGGGTGTAGAATTGAAAAAAAATATATTAAATATCAGTCAACGAAACCTTTATTCATCATAACGAAAATTTTCGTTAATTTTTCGAAAATTCTTCAAATTGACGAAAAATTGTCAATATTTGAATTCGTTAATAAAAGAAGACGGACAGGATAAGGGAGAAGTAGCTACTCTACAAAGCAAGTATTGATTATCGAATATCTATAGAGAATTTGGTCCTAACACGTCGAATTGTGATTTGTGAAATTTCTTTCAAGATCTAGGACTGAGGAGAATTTTTGTGCAGCAAAGCGCAATATTAAAATGTTATTAAAAAAAACGTATTTTACTCTTGTATGTTTATCTATATTCAGTTAATATTTTCTTTGTCATATAAAAAATATTGACGAATAAAAAAGTTAAATAAACAAAAATTTTATTCAAATTAACTTCATTTAAGTACGTAGAATTGAATAAATTGTTATATTATTTTACTTATGATGCGTTACTGCAGTTTTTACTAAATATCAGTTTATATCTGATACCCTCTTTGGTTTTCTTCACAACACACTACATCTGAACTACATAAATAGGTTTAATTTAGATTCACGTCTGAATAAAATAGTAATCCATTTTGCTGTAGTAAAAACAAAATGTACTGTATAAACAAGCTAAATAAATTAAATTAATTAAAAAATAATGATAGGAAAAATGTTTGTTGTTATTGTATTTATATTTTTGCAGCAAATACAACAATATTTTAGTAGATTTGATCTTGAATAGCGAATTCAAGAGTTATTTTTTTAATAATAAGGGGTACAATTTATTTTTATTGTTCTAATAATGAGTTCTTACTGAGGAATAGTTGCTTAAATATCAAATAAAACCTTATAATGCCCTACATAATTTAGAGTGTCTACATAGAGGATATACACAAGTTTTATGTAATCGGACTTGACCGACTTCAGACTACTACTAGTTTGTATTATTTGTGTATTTCTTATACACTCGATACAACGCAGGTGATGAATAAATGTGTAAAAGAGAATAATCTAAGATCGCAGGAAATTTATTTACTAAATTTAGATAAAATTTATTAGTAAGATTTTCAAAAAAAAATAGTACAGCTACTTCGCAGATCGATTTACAACTGGGGAATTTTATGAAAGCAACAATCAGGCTGTAAACAAAATTGTAAAATATATTTAAGCGAATTTTAGTACAGTTACAATTGACGCCACAAATATATAGTTACCGACAACACTATGAAAATAATTTCAAACATCGCAAATTTACAAAAGATTCAAATTATTTAACTTAAACATACACTGAAAGTAAACTTTTATGTAATAATACAAAATAATAAATAAATAATAATAAGTCAATTAATTAAAGAAGTTGAAATGTTTTTTCTGAATATAATCTTTTCATAATCATTCATATAAAATATCTCATTTATCAATATGTGAAACTTCGTTGAAATCGAAGAATCCTTTAGGAGTTACGTTTTATGAAATAATGTAAATATCATTAGATATTTACATTATTTCCACCACCACATATGGTGAATTAGTTTTAATAAATTTGTCATTCCGTGTGTTATATTAAAAAAATAAAAAATAAAACAAAAAACATTTACTCCTCAGATTAAGGAATTTTATAAGTCGCAATTTTAAAGAAAAGTAGTTGTTATATAATAAGAAAAAATCTTTTTAACTAGATATTTCTAAATTCTTTACTTCCATTAAGTGCATTTTGTCGATTCTTTGCAAGAATGGTTATTATTAGTCCAATATTAAAATCGACATTTTCAAAATGTATTAAATATATTTTTTATCTGTGTAGAAAACCTTATTTTGTCTTTTTGTCCTAATGACATTCCTATGGGAGGTATTTGTGTTTTTAATTTTTTACCATCGTTGACGTTTTATCTTTCTTTCTCCTCCTCATCTTCCTTATCGTCCTTGGATTAACATTGTAAAATAAGTGTAATTGTGAGTGAGTAGTTAATTTATGAGACTTTTCCTACTAGTTTAAGGAACCTTAAAGTCTGCCAGACTATTGTTATATTCAGTTTTATTCAGTCCTTTAGTTAAACTATCCATTTGTTTTCCCAGCAGAGTTCGAAATTGCTTTAAACGGGTATAAGTATGTTTGAATGAATGTTGTATTATTTTTCAAATTGTGGGAGTAATTTTTATTTTACGATTTGTTTTCTAGGCTCCGTTATAGTGTATTGTAATTTTGTTAGATTTTTATATTTTTCTCTATTCATGATTCTTTGGTTATTTGTAAAATGTTGTTGCTTCGCCTTTCGGTGTTTATGGAGTGTATCTATTTCTAATGAAGGATACAGAGTAAACGGATTTAATGAAGCGAAAACTACTCGTTTTAAACACCCAAAAGTGATAGAAAATATTAAAGAAATACAGAATAGAAACGACCGAAACTAGAGAAGAAGAATGAACAAAAAAGTAAATGTGAAGTATACAAAGAAAAGAGTCCAAAAAAGAAATAAAAATTAATAATGACTTAATTACGAAAAGTTTAATTCTCCTGTAAGAAAAGTTAGATATGAATATTGTAAATGATGTTTTCAAAAAAGAGTTTAATTAATATTAAATGTTTAGAACATAAATAAAAACTTAATCTCTTAAATGTTGGTAAATGATTTTCCTAAAAATTTGAGTTGCTTTGTCAATTTCATTCTCGTTATTTATTCCAAATAAATTATTTCAATCCTTAACATTGAAATTAATTGGACTTAGGATAAACGCAAAAAATTAAAAATATATAAATGTCAAATTATATATTTCTTAAATGAAGGTCTGTAGCAGTGGTGGACAAAATACACTGCACAGGCTAGATTTGGCCTGCTGCACAGCGATCCTTTTCATTTACAAAAGTAATAAAGTATTCATAATAAAGAGAAATTTGGTGTATGAAAATTTATAACATCTCATTTTAAAATTAAAAAAGTCGAAGAAATTTTTGTGATATAGTAGACTCATCCAGATGGCGCTAAATTTATATTATATTTTAAAATTTTGGTGTTGAAAACCAAATTTTTCATAAGGGTCAACTTTGATCTCTTAAATGCTTTTTTTATTATTTTAAATTTATTTTTATAAACTAAAAGTTTAATAAAATATAAAAGTGATTATATTTGACACAGACGATATTTCTAGCATTTTAAGATAGTTAAGTTAACAAATGTAAGGAAAACGTGCACTTTTATTTTTTAATTTAATGTAATGTAATTTAATTTTATTTAATGTAAGCAAAAATCTTTCAGCTTAAACTTTTAACTTTTATTTTCGATTCACTTAATATAAAACTATAAAAATATTCCCACTTGTTCAAAATACCCAAACTTTCAATTAAGGGAAAACTTAAAAGAATTACTTATTGTACTAAATTGCTTATCCCGCCTTTATAAGAGGTTTGGCCTATTGTAGATTTCTTGAGTAGGTAGCTAATAAATGTAATTAAATAATCAGGATATCTTTTTGACGATTCTAGCTTTGATATTTAATTGCTCCTCAAAAAAATAAAGAAAAAAATTTAAAATTAACGAAATTCCGATAGTGCTTGCGGAGAAATTATTTCCCCAAATGTCCTCGGATTCTTTTATATGCATTAGCGTTTGAAATTCTTTTAGAATTGAGCAAAATGTATAACTCAGAAGGAAATAGTTGATTTAAAAGTGAAAAAATGTTACCACCTTTTTGAAACAAATCTGAAAAATCCTATTTTTTCCTAAATTTCTATTTCAAAATAATACATCTTTTATTTGAATCCACAATCATATTTTAGAATTTTATTGAGAATCCAAATAATGCTTTTAAATTTTTATTGGACCCAAAGAAAAGCGTTTTAAGACCACTGTTTGTCGGTGGATAGAGGGGAAGAGGCACCCAACATACAAAGAAAATACTAATTATCAAATCCCCAAATAAATTCAATAGCGAGATTAAGGAATTGTTTTATTGGACAAAAAGTCAGGCGGATAAGATAAAAATATATATAAAATTATTAATTATCTCAAACCCTTCTTATGGGGAGAAGAACCACTTATACAAAGAAAATATTAATTGCCAAATATCAAAAAAAAAAACTATTATTTCGAGAGTTTGAAACATTCTTAGGATCTCTTTAATTGAACAAATATTAGGTCGTATAGGATCAGAGAAAGAAGTAGTCCGAATACAGTGCAAATGCTTATTATTATCGATTATACATATGTAGAACTAATATAACAAGAGTTAAAAAATTAAGTCCCAATTACTTTCTGTAAGAAGTGAATATATAATATATAATTTATAAGGCAATAGAACTACGGGGTAGCATCTTTGACTAACAATAATCTGTAAAGTTATCGAAAAACGACAACCTAAAAGATTGCAACAACTGGAGATGAATTGCTTTGTTTAACACTATATTACAAGAAAGACTTCAAAATAAAATTGAGGAAAATCTACGAGAAGAACAGACAGGTTTCTAGCCCAACAAGAGTTGTGTATATCGATGGCGTACTCCATTATACAAACTCTTTATAGACTTTAAGAAAATCTTTAACACCATCGGATGAACTGGCAGAAAGCATTGAGATGCTATATACAATCCATTCAGAGAGAAGGGAATCACATGTAGTCTCTTACGGTAACTTTACTATGTAGATTATGCAAATGGAATGAAAGTGTTGGACTTGAGATAAATAAATATCTAGAAAAAACAGTTCGAATATTCAACGCATGTGTAAAATTAAGTGGATAGTAACGAACACCATTAAGTAAAAATTACAGATTTTCATCATCATCTGATCTAATAACATCAACAACATAGATCCCTGGAACCTATAATAATTCCAATAAAACCTTAAAAATAGAGATGGATCGGCCTTACTATCAGAAAAGGTTCAAGAAATCGCAGCCGGCTAAGAAATATCTGGAAATATGCGATACTCCCAGGTCTAGGACAAAGCAATTTTATATGGGAAGACGCAAAAACAACTGCAGCAAACCGTATAAGATGTTAGAAATATACTTTATAAATGAGACACTTTCTACAATCAACATTTATATTTTCATAAACAATTAAAAAATTTGTTAATGATCTCAAATAAATTATAAAATTTTCTCTATACACAATTATTTAAATTTTTATTTAAATCCACAACATTTAAGTTTTAATTGATATTGTTTTCTTATATAAACAATTTTATATAATTTGATTTAAAAAAAAAAAAACAAAATTAAACTAATAACATTAAAAGTATCTTTGTATTCATTTAAGTCATCTCATATTAAAGCTATTTTTTTTAATATATGTAAAGGATCAAATTCTTGTTAATGGACTCACGAAATTTCAAGCAGGAAATCGTAGTATTTTTCCAATTATTTTGAATATTTAACACTTAGACAAACATTTTAGTACAATTTTGAAAAACTAAATTTTTCAAGTAGTTATAGTAGAAGTTAACTTTCAAACTATATATTAAAATTGTGATTATTTTAATCTAAAACTGGGGAAAATAATAAGACTTCCAACTCGGAATTTCCATAAAAAAGAATCACTGTATGTCAGTGTTACCATTGGTGCGATTTTAGTCGCAAATTGGCACTGTTTTAACTGCGAGTGAGTTTTTGTGTACTTTGTTGTTTGCGGTACTACCATATAATGTTACTTCTAGTGGCCCTTTCTCATAAGATTGAGAACCGTATTATCAGTTTACACAAATCAATAATGAACAAAATATCTGAAAATGCGAAATAAAAAAGATTTTCAAACTCATTAATAACATGTTTTAAATAACAATCTGCAGAAAAAAAAAATAACCAAATTTGTCCAAAATTACTTAATTGTTTGGTTCTGACTTCTTAAAGAATTAATCTTGGAAATTTTATCAAATTTGGGTTATTAGTCTATGCAAAAGGATGTTTCGCTAAAAACCAAAAAAGTATATATAATTCATCCATTATTTCGAATTAATACAGAAACAAATATTTTAATATGTTTCGTATCGATATTTTTATTTCCAATAATTTTATACTTTACTCACTACCCCAATCATGTACTTACAAAATTATCAGTACTTTTCCCTAAAGTTCAAAGTAAAAAAAAAATAACAATTCTCCAAAAATCATCGAAATATACGAAGAAATATATTAATTTCACTTCAGTCAAAATATCTGTTAAATTTAAAGCAACATAAAAACAAAAGATGTAAGAATGCTATATTCGGCTGTGTCGAATCTCAAATACTCTCCACCACGAATATTATGCAAAAATTAGCATGAGTTGAAGATATTAGAGCAAGAAACTTATTCTTTTATCAGCTTAAATGCCGATTGTGTTAAAAAGTCCATATAAAAACTACAGTGAAATATGGGAATATATTCTTGAAATTATCTACAAATACTGGATCCGAAAAAGAGATTTTAGTGGCTTATTTAAAAAAAATAATGTTAAGGAAAAAAAATAAGATACATATATCAGACCTATAGCAAAATATTGACCGATATAGGTCAGATTAATGATATATATTAAAGACAGTTAGAAAAATAATTTCAATACAATTGGGATTTATTTAAGAGTTTTATATGCTCAAACCCGTGTGCGTTTATAAGTGCAATATCAAAATATGGGCCGAGTTTGATCAAATTAGATTATATTAGATATTAAAGATAGGTAGTAAAATATCTGTTGCGAATTTCAGCAGAATTGATTTTGATTTACGAGTATTATAGAGTCAAAACTGTTTTCCGGGAAGGGGCATTATATGGGAGCATAAATGAAATTGTTAAAATTAAAGACTATATTCAGAAGAGCAATAAAAATAATAATTGTTAGAATTTAAATACAATTCGTTCTTATTTAATAGTATTATAATCTCAAATACGTTTTCCTGGAAGGAGCTGTTTATAGAAGCTATAAAAAAATAAAGACGACATTAATAAAATTAATATCATATACAATTAGGTAATTAATTGTGCCAAATTTAATAAAATCACTTCATATTTAAGGGTTCTATAAGCTATAAACCATATTCCGGGATGGGAGCTACATCAAATAGTGACCCCAGCACAGTCTAGTTTCTTTTAATTTATTATTTATGACTAATTTCAGGAAATTATCTCCAAAATGGTGAAAAATACAGCAGACAGGTTTTGGGGTTTATCAAATTTTTGCATATTTAGCCTATAATTTTTTCTTTTGATCCGAATTTGATGATTTTTTGTACGATGATGAACTTTTCTATTTTTTCAACAAAAGGTGACTGGATTTAAACTAAATTTAGTTATATATATATATATATATATATATATATATATATATATATATATATATATATATATATATATATATATATATATATATATATATATATATATATATATATATATATATATATATATATATATATATATATAACTAAATTTAGTTTAAATCCAGTCACCTTTTGTTGAAAAAATAGAAAAGTTCTTTTTCGAAATTTCGAACATAGCTAATCGACTCAGTTTTTGATATGATGCAAGAATATATAAACTTTATTGGATTTGAGATAATTCCTTCTTGGCGTTACACACGAAAAGACAAATTTAATATACCTTAATCAACACTTGTGGTGGTGGAGGATACAATAAATGTCAAAGATATTTAGTAAAAATATACATACACATATTTGTATGTGTGTCTATATTAAACAAATTTATATTATTAAGTTACTTAAAGTATTTTCGTGTGTATAAAAGTATGTTTTAATACATATTAATGTCTTAAGAGATTGCGTTTTCTTATTATTAAACATGATCTAAACAAGTGGAATTAAATTGTATCTATCTATGTATATGTATATGTATATGTATATGTATATGTATATGTATATGTATGTTCATAACATTTAGTAGGTATATTTATAAAAAAATCTATTAGGAAATTAAATGTATGATAATCACAGTCGTAACAATGGAACATTAGATTAGCACCTAAAATAAATTTGTTCATATCTCAAAGAAATTAGTTATTTTTATATTGCGATTATATAGCAATATTTTTTTATTTATTTATTATAATTCCAATAACTTAATCAAGACGTGGCCAAAAAGTTTTAGATAAGGGAGTGGTTATATATATATATATATATATATATATATATATATATATATATATATATATATATATATATATATATATATATATATATATATATATGCTATATAATCGCAATATAAAAACAACTAATTTCTTTGAGATATGAACAAATTTATTTTAGGTGCTAATCTAATGTTCCATTGTTACGACTGTGATTATCATATATTTAATTTTCTATATATATAAATATATATATATATATATATATATATATATATATATATATATATATATATATATATATATATATATATATATATATATATATATATATATATATATATATATATATATATATATATATATATATATATATATATATATATATATATATATATATATATATATATATATAATCACATAAACGAAAGCACATAAACCGAATACTATTTTATTTTATAAATGATATATCTTGATATGAAATAACTAATGTCTGATCAAGAGTTACTATATGTGATTTCTACTAGATGTACGTCTGAATATTTCGAAAAGGCTTTAAATGGTTCCCTTATTTCATTTTCTCCTAAAGTTGGAAATCTTCTTTTACTAATGGTATGTCGATATATTAGTCGCACTGATAATTCGCTATAGTTGAAAGCCATATTGGTTCTAGTACGTTATTATACAGGTTGACTCTCTGGTCGAGGCTTTGTTTGGAATGGAGGTTTTGTTTAAGGCCAGGCGACTTTCACTTTTTAAAGTAAAAGTTACTTGCTTTGTATGTATGTATATGTATTCAATTTAAGAAAATACCTGCATGGGTACCTATGGGAACTAAGTATCTCCTTATAAGTTTTTGATAGTTTTTGAGTACATTATAGAAATGAACATTTTATTTTATGAATAACCTCATTATGCCACACTTTGCTAAAAAAATGCCCGATATCTAAGTAAACAGAAAGACAAAATATTTGTGTCTCTTCAGTTATTAGGATCACGGAGTTAATATTTCATTTGTTTAAATAAAAGGACTTACAGGAGAAAATTAAAGCAATTTTCTCCTGTAAGTCCTTCCTGAATATTTTCGAAAGATAACTCAAAGGTGAAAGGTAACTCAAATAAAAATCCTCTTCTAATTGACAGCCTCAGCTTGCAGCTAGTGAATTATTTAATTGTCATTGTCGATTTTTTAAGAAAGAGTTCTCTAATATCAGAGGTCAATGTTTATTCTCTTCGGAACTTGAATCCTTGAATATTCGAGAGTCGAAAATGTCAAAGATGTTAAATTATTGACACATTTTAAGGTATCTTCCTCACAATTAGGTTTTGGATTTGTGTGGATGTGACCACTGATGTATCTTATGTATACAAGCCAATTCGCTTTGTATAATTTGCCGGGCAATTCCACAATCTCAAAATGGCTACACAGTTTCCTTCAATATTTTTTGTTCTTCCAAAATCAATAAGGCCTGGAATTTTTATACGATTAAAAAGCCAGAATATTGATTGCCCAACTAGAAACTTGCATGACTCTCAGTCTAGTAAGTGCTTACTAAATAAAATACTGTTTTTGCTCGTACTTTATAACTTAAATGTAAGTTTACTTTTCCAAGGATTGGGTCTAACCTATTAAATAAATATGTATGTATTAAAGTATATTATCTTTTATATTTTTATTTTATATTTATATTAAGAAAAACAAACAAACTTGAACGTAGACACTATATACACTACATAGATACACACATATTATACGATGGAAACAAATGATACATTCACACGGAAGTCAAATTATGTCACGCGATGTGTTGCGGTAATTACATTTGTTTAACATAATTACTGTCAACTCACATTTTGGATGTCAGATGTTAAGACAAGAAAATACATTAATACACTTTTCACACTAAAATACATACATTTATACAGAGAGAAACTTATAAAAGAAGGATTAAACTTAAAAAAAAAGATCCAAAAAAAGAAATAAATCTTATTGAATTAAATGAATTCACATATATCAAATTTACACCATGTGTTGTATTACATCTTTATATCTGCATTATATTTCTCTCTATTTAAAAGCTGAAATAAAATTTTCATTTTCATTGACCTAAAACTTTAAAAAATAAAGTTTTAAAAAATAAATATGCTAATTAAATACTTTAGTACCGTAAGTGAAATAAAATTTTTGAAGGCCCCTTAACTCCATCCAACTTTCGAAATTATCAAGCTACAATCTTTTGCTTTCAGTGCATAAAAGTATCTATTCATCTAACTAGCCAGTCAAAAGTGTATTGTTTAATCAAGAAATATTGTCCAAGACTTCATAAAATGGATAGTTTTTCATCAAATCAAAACCAGCGTATAATTAATTGTGTCTATCTGTCGGTTGATATACAGATTAATAGACAGATATGACAAGAACTATTCTGAATTCTTCACTTATAATATAGTTTCTTAAGTTGCATGCAAGGAAAAAAGTTGTTTGTAGTAACCATAATCGAGAGAAAACATACAGTTTGTCAAATATATCTTTAAAATAATAAAAAATATGAAAAATTTCAACTTCATTAATGAATTCTAACTAAGAAATCTTCAATAAACTAATTTTTTCTGAACACATTTCGTTGTTATACCTGTTTGTGACTATAAGACGCCATAATTTTCAATTATACCGACATAGTACAACAAAAACAACAAAATAAGAAATTTACTTATTTTGAAAAGAGTCAAATAAATGTTAGCATAATTTTTCCAAACATTGAAAATGTGGAATTTCCCGGCAATTTTTTGCATTCCTTTTTCATTTTCAAATGGACTCTAATTTTTTTATGAACAAGGAAGAGTTCCTTGTAAAATTAATAACCTCATAATTGGATGTAAAAAGTGCTTAAGACGCATGTTTCATAGAATCGCGACATTTCAATTATTATAAGGGCAAATCTATTATGGAAAACAATCCTATGTGATTTTCCACATTCAGTATTATATAATACCATATACCATTGACGAAAATGTGGAAAGACCCAATTTAAAACTATCCACAGGTATTCGAGCGAATTGAAAGTAATATTTTTAAACCAATGAAAACTGACTATGGGTAAGGTGTATCACTAGAATCCATCCCAAATTTGTTACGGAAATTAAAATATTCCCTTCTAATATCTGGTAAAACAATATCGCGCTTATTTCATATTAATGAGATAATTACTAACATTTCTCATCAATAATATTTCACTTACTGTGAAATGCTGGGAAGACATTTTTTCAGAATAAAAACATGAAATTTAATTTTGGTAGTCGGAATTGATGTGTAGATTCTTTTTGGATTTTTCTTTTTCAGAAAAGTTACAGTTCTATTTTGAAAGTGAACACGTATTGGTTTACTAAATTTATTTTTTGCAATATTATGACATAAGAGTACGGTTGTTTTTTAGCCACTAGTGTTAAACATAACACACTTTAAATAGTTTCATTGGAACCTATTTATATGGTCTATAGTCCTATTTCGCTGGAAGAGTTCCTTCTTTAGTACCTATGATTAACAATTTTTATAATTTTGCTTTCAATTCGCAGATTTACGTTCTTCAACCAACCTGTGAACGATTTTAATTCTGGTCTTTTGTCGTTTTCGTCATGGGATATGCTGTTGTATGTAATCCAGAATGTGAAATATCACTTATCACCCATATTGAATTTACCTTTATAACAATTGAACTGGTAAAATCCTTTGATATTTTCTTTTTAAGCATTTCATGGAATTTTCCAGTCACTAGTGACTTTAAGGATATTAACTTAACAAGCAACACTTTCTTAATCCTTTAAAATTGCTTTCCACTTAAAAATAAAAATGATATAAAAAATTGCCGAAAACATACACATTTTCCATATTTTCATAATTTTTGCAAACATTTATTAGTTATTATTAGTTGTATTAGTCTGCGTGTATGGCTGATTTCTTCTGTTTGTAATTTATGTCTACCTGCCACTGCTTCTTGCGTTTTACGAAATTTAATCTTTTTACAAAATAGAATTTTCTTTCATCTAAAAAAAAGAAAAAATATGAAAATAATCAGTAAGAAAGAAAAATTAATAATAAAAAGGAATGAAAATTAAACACAATGAAGAATAAACACATACACAAAATAAAAACCATGACATTTCAAGTCATGTAAAACTTGTTTTCATTTTTTGAGTTTCATAAGAGGTTTTCATTTTATATCCTTTGGCGGAAATTGTCATTTTCCTTATTCTTAGTTTCTCACACATCTTTTGTTTTTGGGTTTTCTTATGAATTTTCTGTTTGTGTTGATAATTATTTTTACTTTGCTGCGTTTAGTTAAATATTCCCTGGTAAAAGGATGTCAGAATGATACATCTTGAATACAACAATCTATTTGATGTGTTTTTTAATTTTCCTAAAAATAAAATACAAAATGTAAAAGACACAAAACAACGAAGAAAAGTCACTTTCTCATTTCTTCTACAGAGATATTAATGAAATTCATACACAAACTTTATGAGAACCTTTCTCAAAAAATTCTTGGTTTGTAAATAATCTGTCTGTCTGTCTGAGTGTCTGAATGTTTTCCTATTTATTTAGTCTCGAATCGAATTAGCGTTAATGTGACAGTTTATAATCATGAATACACATTTGGTTTGGTTTAATGAAACATAACTAAAATTTGTATGGAGTTCTTAACGGGGATTGTTAGCTAATTTTTCCCATTCCCAAGGATGTTTGGGACAGGTTAATACAAGAAGTAAACTATTAAAATTAATAATGTTTAAATACTTATTTAAGGCTTGTGTTGAAAGTGATTGTATCGATTTTGATATTTAATGGTTAAATATGATGGAAATATTTTTTTAATTGAGTAATTTTGTCACCACAAGAGAAATCATTTAAGAACGTGCGGAATTTTGTTGAATTAATATAATATTTTCGAATAGATTGGACTCGTATTAATTCTGAAGTGGGAAAATAATTTATTTTAACTACCACTTTAAGTTAACTATGTATCCTTGAATATCAACCTGCCTTATTAGACCCATTAAGAACATTTTCTCCTCTAAATTCATTGAAAATTTTTTGAAAATTTACCTTATTTTATTTTACTAACAGATCATGAAGAAATAATTCAATTTTATTTACCTCAAACTGTAAAGAATAAATAGAAGTGCCCATAATTATTCCTTTTGTGATTTTATGCAATTTATCTGATATTTTTATAATTAAATAAACTGAAAATGCTTTCACGTATCTAAAATTCAAAAGAATATTTATAATTCTATATATATGTAAAAAATGCCTAAGTATAAATCGTAAAATTATATAAAAAACAAATGCATACATATTATGGTTATACAGATATGTATAAAAGAGATTTCTTTAATTTTGATAAGGCACAAAAAAAACTACTTTTACCTTTATTAGCATTGAGGTAGATATTAATAAGTATTATAAAAGTAAAAAATATGAATATGTGGTCTTTTAATAGTCTTAAGGGCTAATCTATATTTCTAAGTACTCTATCCTGAATTTTTATTTTATTTTCTCATAATGTAAAAATAATAAAAACTGTTATTGTTATGTTCAATAAGTGTGTGAGTGTGTGTGAGTGTATTGCGTATAAATGCGTATGATTGTATTTTATCTGTTTCAAAAAAGTTCTTTTTATCCTTGTTCTGCTTTATGCTTCACATTAAACTGAATGCTAAACTTGTACAAAAGCTAACAAGGGAGTAATCTGATGTAAATATTTAATTTGTAATTTAAAATAACACAAACATACAAATACACACACAAAACATTACAAAATTCCAACCTACACATATTCCAAAAACATTAAGGATTTTTATATACAATAGGATGGTTGGTATTCTTAAAGCTAAATTAAAACTTCAACTAAAGGAACAGGAAATAAATACTTTTATGTTAAATTCAGGTGCGTGAGTGTGTGCTTGTATATGTTTAGAATTAAATGTGTGTAGGCGATTCGTTTTGATTGGAACCATCTTAATAATATATAAATATGTATGGTTGTATTCAGAAATACTGTTATGTTATTTTACACTTACAATAAAATTATTTTAAGATCCATTTAATGATTATTTCCAAATTAAGATATTTTTAATGAGCCATACGACATTTACATTTAAGAATTCAAAATTGGCAGGAAATTTGTTTTATCTTTAACAATATTTTATTTAATAAAAGAAGAACCAACAATTTTTGTTAAATTGATTCTTGAAAATATGTTTTATATGTGATTTTAGTGATTTTAAATAAAAAACATTCGACTGTAAAACCAACTATGAACACCCACTCTTAGAATTTTGTTCCCCGATTTCTTCTTGCTTAAAACTGACTGGTGCAAAATAAAACTTAATTACTAAAATTAAAAGTCTGCAATGTCCCTATACTTTTTTGTGGTTTCCTGCGTTGATACGGAACCATTTTTTGTGATTATTAAACATCAAAGGTTCCTTTGGTTTTCTAAGGTTTAACTGTTTCTTTAGGAAGCAAAGTTAAATTTTGAGAATTTCGTGTAGAAATGATCGTGGAAACATCAGATAGACAAAGTAGCAAAAAAGAAGAGGACAATAGTTCAATATTGTATTGTTTTATTTCAGTTTATCGTGTTTAATATTTATGAATTAAATGAAATATAATAAATAACAATAAATATACAATAATATGTATAAATAAATGAAGAAATATACACAGTTCAATAAAGTAGTAATATAAATATACTAAAACAAAACAAAATATATTGAAAAAATTAAAAAAAAAATAACCATTATATAGTTTGACACAAACATATTTTGTGGTAAAACTACCATATTTTTTAATGGTACAACCATATATTAAAATATTATGGTGGAGCCGCAACCATAAAATTTAAACATGTTGCCTCGCAATTATGTATTATATAATAAAACAACAATATTTTCTCTATATTAAGTGAAAAGATCTTTACAAGTATATAAGTTTGAATTACAAAATTTTGCAAAAAATAATAATAATAATAATAATAATAATAATAAAAAATAAAAAAAATACCAAATTTTTGAAGACAATTTGAACATAATATAATTTTTCCACATTGAATTATGTTTTGGACACCAAACGATATTAGATAACCATTTAAAATTTGGGATTCTTCACATTTTCATGAAAATGTTCCCGAATATCTTTTAAATTTTATTATTTTTAAATTCTATTATACTAGAAAACCGGATATAACATATCGTGTTAAAATTGGTTTTCGAATTTCACAAAGATTTCTACTTTTCTTCACTTAATATCGCATTTACTTGAAAAATATATGAACAAATTCCAATATATGTAATAAAGTTTTCAATTATAATTTAAAAGTTATATTTAGTAAATACAAATTAAAAGTCCAAGTTTTTTTTTTTCATTTTACTTTTAGACCCTACATTTGATAAGGATTTTGCGTTTCATGCATATGTTTGTAACCTGCTGAAATATGCTTTAACTCCACCGTCAAGGCTTTTCGAAAATTGTTTCATATTTAAGTTTTTTGGAATTAATAAATTCTATACGCAGATATTTTTTATAAAAATTAGAAATAATGGGTTCTCAAATTAGTCCTCAAATCAAAAAACAAATTAAGCAGACTTCGTCCTATACTTAATAAAGTTAGCCCACATATGTATATCGAAAGGATTATTGTTTGGTTTAAATATAGCCAAAGTGGAAGGACTAAAACCTTCTTACTTGCCAGTAGATATATTGGTTTATTCAATTTCAATTTTTCAAAATAAATAAGTACACTAAGAAAAATCCACGGGTATATATTATATAATAACAAACTTAAATTGTATTTAAGTAACTTCTATTAAACATAAATTGCATTTTAGGTACTTTTATTAAATTGAAGTTATAATTCCTGCCTAACCTAATTTTAGAAATTCGATTAAATGAATAATTTTTAAAAAAATGTTTCAGAAATTAACACTATTCAAAAAATGAACGAATATTCGGAATTCGAATGCTTCTACTGAAAAAACTGAAGACTTTGAAATTCAATGGCAAAAGAAAGAAATTTTCAAAAATGTTTTAAGGACATTTAAAAATACATTAAACTTTATGAAAAATGTAAAACAATTAAACTTTGAAAATGATATAGTTAAACTTTGACATAGTTATTACAAACAAACCTTCGATATCGATCGATCTGCTGCCACAAACTGAGCAACAGATGAACTTTACGAGGTCGTTCGCGAAACACCTTCGATAGTTGAACTCGAGATTTTGTATGAATAATTTTCGACAAAACTTTTAAAGTGATATCGCCATCGAAGTGTACGGTTAATTGTTAGGACTTCTGTGTATTATTCAGAACATTTAAGATTAGAATAAATTACATAAAATGGTCCAACTTATTATGCTTATAATAGCAAGTAGGTTTTTGTGTCGATTAATTCATGTAATCATGGAAATTTAGAAACTTTTATTAAAGATTCGTTACAATGGGATCTTTAATTGTTGGTCATGGTGACGAGTCAAAACCATCGATAACAAAAATATATTTCAAAAGTATTTGTCTTAATTCAATTACAAAAATATTGTTACAAAACATTTTTCTATATGTGTAGTAATCATAATAATATATTTAAAATGATTGATTACGATTTTCTCCAACTACTACTTCTTCTTTTCTTTTCTTTCCATCATCTTCATCTATTTCAACATTATTCCGAAAGATATATGTTGTTGTTCGAGATGATATATTTTGCTTTTGAATTGATAGATTTGGTGTTTATAGTTAAAAAATGGAAATGAAAGTATACACCATTGAAAGTGAATGATTTTATGATGTGTGATGATCAAAAATAATGTTTTGAAAAAGCAAAATCTGTAAAATATTTGACATTAACATCATTAAAGTGTTAAGATTTATGATCTTTTTTTTCTTCTTTTATTTCCAAATAATGATTCTGTATTGTAAGTTATTCTAGAAAACTATGGATTTAATAAAAACAGTGAAATAAAACAAAAAAAAAACATGTAAAAATATTTGTATTTAAAAGTATGAGAGTGAATATCGAAATATTTTATAAATCAGCTATCGATTTGATTCTGATATATAAAATGGTATATTTATGTTAATATCTGTCTTGTTCACAATGGTGAATTTATGCTATTAGTGCTGTTAGTAATAGTAATTAGTAATAACAGTTTAAGTATAAAACAAAGTAGGAAGCTTAATAAGGAGTGAAATCGAAAGAATTCTTAATATTATTTTAAAAACATAAAAACCATTTGATCAGAAATTAATGAATTTTATTACAAAATAAAATTGTGGAAATGGCAGATCATGACTATGCTCGTAAAAGCTTAATTATAACTATATTTATAGTTTCAGAGATATTTAAGTCGAAATAACTGTTTAACCCAATTTGATCCTTGTTTGTTTTAAGTTTTTTTTTCGAAATTCTAAAATAAAATTTTTAATGGGAATGTGTTTAAACATGAATAATATGGGAACAATATATATATAATTAACAAAAAATTATATATAATTAAAAAAATAAATTTAGTTCATGGATTCAAATACCTCCTTATATCCTTAATAGAAAATCTTAAATATTGTCCACAATTATGTTTGGAAAAACCTGTCAATTTGCGATTATGACTTTGACTAAATTTTTAATATTGCAGATCTCAGAAACTGCCATACTGCTATTTCATGGATAAAACTTTCATAACACAATGTAATAGACTTCACAACTTTTGGATGGAAACGAAATTTAACAAATAACAACGAACGAAACAGCAAATGTTATAATTAGTGATAGAGGATATTAAATATTTGACATAGCCGAATGTGATATTCTTACCTTATATTTAAAGCACTTGCGGTGTCTCAAATGTTATTTAGCATTTCGAATATTTACAATAATTTAAATAAAAAATTAATTGTGAAATACTACTAAAAGGCAGCTAGAAACAGTTAAAAGTAAATTAAATAGTTTAAAAATAGATTAAGTCTCAATGTAAAGAAGATGTCAAAAAATAATGATTTTAAAATATTATTAAATTTTAGTTCAAAAGAAAAAGCTAACTTATTTGTGGACTACTTAAGTAAAGTTTTTCAACTGAATTCATCTACTAGCGAAAAACACCTAAACTTATATCGGAAAATAATAAATGAGGACTACAATAAATTATGAATGGATCCTCGACTTAATTCCCACGTCAATTTTTGCTGATTTTTATTTTAATTTCACCACTTATTATTACAATACCAACGAATATATGAGATTTCTTGCCCTTAAAAGTGGGGGTTTGTATGGGACCTATGAGAAATAATGAACCTTCATATATTTTGGTACATCGTTTTAGTATATTATAAAACTTGCTTGTGAAAATTTCTTTCTGTATTTAAGAATTTCATGGCCTTAAAACCCCTTTCCGAGAAGAGCATTTGCATGGATGGTACCGTAAAAATTGGCCCGAACATAGCCAATTACAATGTGCTTCGTCCTTAGACCAAAATCATATTATGTACCAAATTTTAACGATATATATATCGAAAATTGCGACTGTTCACAACGTTTACATGGACAGCTAGCCGGACAGACGCTCGAATCAGGAAATGATTCTGATTCGAATGGTTTACTTGACATCATTTTTTCTGTATGTGACAAACATTACCATAAACGCATATATAAGGCAGGGTATAATAATAATAAGTGACTTAAAGTATAGAAATATCATTTTAGTTCTCTAATTTGGTTTTCGGAAGAAACACGGAACCCAAGCTTTTGCTAAGGTGTGGCATAAGGGTATCACAACATGTACTCGCCGATATTTCAAGTTCTATTTGGATGATCGGCATTTCAGGGTTAAACGTTACGAATTTATAACTAGAAAATTCTGTTTAACAGCTGATGCCTCTCAGGGTAGTGTTTTAGGACCGACAACAATTGTCACGTTGATACAACAATTTCAATATTCACTGATGAAAAAAACAGTCCACTAGTTTCTGTTAATGGTGGTTAAGTACCTCAATACAGAATACATTTGGATAGTCGATTTATATAGCGCCACTATATTCAAACCAAGAGTCTTCATATGAAATTAAGAGCCTCTAGCTTTCATTGGTTAATTAACATAAGTCAAATTTAAGTCTAGACAATAAAATCATCATCTATAAAAAAGTTTTGAAAACAATGTGGTATCAAATTTTGGCGAACGGCTTACCAAACGAATATTGATATTATACCGAGGGCATAATTAATTAACATATAACAGCTTTCATTAAAAAATAATTCTGAAAATGGTTTAAAACCATTCAAAATCAATTTTGCCTCTGTTATCTAGGCGAGATGAATTTCATTTTTTATTTCGATTAATCAAATAAGAATATCATGTTGGAAAATTTATTCTATTTTACTATTTTCAAATAAGTTAGTATCAATTATTTTTCCATTTTTGTTAAGAAAAACAATACTTTTGATAAAATTCAAAACATGTTTTTTTGTTTTACATTTACTTCTCTAAAGTACATTGGCAAACCGACAATACAAAAGTCAACAGCATTTTCCTATAAATCCATGGAAACCAACTCAATTAAACCGCGGACACACGCACACACACACATACATACACAAGTAGCAATTCATAAAATTAGGTGACTTTAGTTAAACCCATAACGGTGTTACATTTTATCCAAACATTCATCCATACACCGAATGAGAGAAAATTCTGTGGTCAAAATATTTAGTATGATGTCAAGGTGTAATTGTGAATGGGAAGTTTAAAGTTTACAAAACAGTTTATTTTTGTGGTTTAACATTTGGGGAATTGTTCATTTAATTAGTGACACCATTAACTACATAAAATTTTATTTAAAATAACAGAGAAATTTAATTAAGGAACATATGTTCGTTAGAATAATTATTTGCAATTATTTATTTTAATGAATGAATATCAGTAAATGCATTTTTAAATATTTATATAAATAATAATTATATATATTAATATTTATTATAACATATATATATAAATAAATATATAATTATATTTATATTTTATATTATTATAAAATTATATACATAATAATAAAATATAAATATTAATATTTAGTATATGTATATATATATTGTAAATTTTGTAAGTACAATAACAGTATTTTTTCACATAATATTTATATAGAAATATATTAAATACACTGTATATATTTTGGTGAATATATAAAATATTATTTATATATATTTTATATTGATGATATAAATATATTAAAATATTAATAGTATATATAAATATAATTATATAGTATTATTATGTTATTAATATATATATATATATTCATATTAATTATATATATATATATATATATTATATTAATATATATGTTATATAATTAGTAGACAAAAAAGTAAGTGTTTTGTACTTTATACACATTTAAATTCAATTCTATATAGAATTTATACCAGGATTTGCCATAAATAGAGACACTGAAAGTGTACTCTATTATTTTTACTTAAGATACGCCTATTATTTGCTATAACTATGGGAATGGGCACTCATTACAGATGTTTCAGATTATATTAAGTCTTATATTCATTACAAAACATTAATAAGGAATCATCTTAGATGACATAGACGTGTGACTATCAACATCTGAATCAATTTATCTGTATTTCATTGATAATTGACTTGCTCATTTCTTAAGCAATTGTTCTAGTCAAGTCAGGTTTTGTTTTCGAATTCTGTTGTTTATCATATTAATTTCAAATTTGAAACCAGTAGATAAAATTTGTTGTATATAGATTTTTTATGGCTTAAAAGATTTGCAGCAAATAAAACAATGTTAAAATTGTTTAGCTTTTAACTTTTAATTCATAAAATTATGTTAAATTTGAGTACATTCTTTATCTTTTCACAATTTTTATTTTAATTTATACGTTGACAGTTATGGCTATTCTGGATCAATGACAAATCCTGTTGGTCTATTACTTCATTTTCATCAAATATACATTTCGCCCATTTGCTGCATGATCATCATAACTCAAAATTCTCAAGTTTCCACTAAACATCATTCAAAGTTTTACTAAATATGTAATTTATTATCCTTCAATTTTTTGTGAATTAACCATTCATATATCAGATAGGATTTCAACAAAAATATATCATGCCTACAATATAGTTTATTGATTATTGCTAAAAATAAAGCGTTATTCCGGTTGCGCATCGGTAGTTGTGAAGTTTTCTTTTCAGCTTTATTTTGTAAGAGTTTGAAAAATTAACTAAATATGAAGTTTTCATTCATAAATTCTAAGAAATTTTTTCTGTAAAAATTGAAAATATGTTGACTAAAAAAATGTTTTTTTTGAGTTGCAACAAATGAGCGATGTGTTTTTGTGTTTTATAATACTTTATTTGATGATTTGATTGATTTGCTTAACACATTTCGCAATTTTGAAATCATAATTATCCGCTCTTTTCTTACAGTTCGTAAGTTTATTTAAAGTTCATAAGTCTTAACGATAAGTTTTCACTTGTTTTTTTTTTTAATATTCAAGAGTTCCAATGAAACTCGATACATGTGTAATATTAAGAAATATTGTTGTTGTAACCCTTATTTTTACATATAACATTCTTCGTTATATCATCATTGAAAATCTAAAATAATTATTTGTCAAACGAAGGTATTAATTAAAAGATGTATTTACAAAAATATATAACTAATCTTTAGTTAAGAGAACTACGATTTCAAATACCCGATTTATTTCATTGCTTAAAAGATTTATAACAAAAAACACATGTACATTGTAGATGTGTGTGTAAGTAAGTACTTTTAGTTATACAAATTTTACTACTACATATTTGCTTGTAAATATAAGAAAATATTTTATGAGTTTTTATTATTTTTATAAAAAATTTTTATTCCAATTATAATAAATTAAGGTCGACTATGTGTGAAGCTACAATCAATTATAGAACCCAAACACTTTTCCCGACAACTGTCTTTATTATCTCTTAATTCTTATAAAAATTTTCGAAACGAGAGAAACAAATTATTTTTATTCAATAAATGCGTCCAAATCTGCCCTGGCAATTTTAACTGATTGGTGGTCTTAAAAACAGGATGGATATTTCTCATGGAATTTTTCAAGGTCGTAATTTATTTTAGTTTACAATCTCTTCTTTAGTGGTTTCAAAAATAATAAATTTCAATATTTTCATAACTATTAAAATAAAATTTATTACATAAGATTTATATTATTTAGCAGCACATATATATGTACATACGAATATTAATTTAAAATAAAATTAGAATTTCATTAGAAATTCAAAACTCCGTATTAAATTATTAAATTATTATAAACACATGTTTCTCTCACAATTTAAAATAAAATAAACTTAATAATAAAGTTGTAAATAGGTAAATAGATTTGAATATCCGGTCAATTGATTGAAAATTTACTTAAATTTTAAATCAATTAGTGGCCATTCGAATGTAATTAATTTTTATTCGAATATCCTACTCATAATTTTACTTTCTAACAAATTTGGAACAAATATTTTCAGGAAGAGACAAATCTCTATCCAATGATATACAATCACGGATATAAGTAAAAACTAAAATTAAGTAAATTTAAGTAAATTGAAAAATTTTTTAGTATTGTGAAATTCAAATTGGGAGATAAAAATTTTGTAGAGTTTAGTTTACAATGTAACATCAAAACAAGTATGAATGCAAATCAATAATATCCTCCGTCACATGTATATATATATTTAGACAAAAGTGTAAGATAGACACACACACACACAAACACAGTAATGACAATAAACTGGTATTGGAAGTCATAAAATGTGATATTTTTACTTTTTCGCTCGATTCAATGCTAAACTCACTATGTTAAACATGTCAAGAATTATTATAAATCCAGAAAAACTTTTTTTTAAACGTTCCTTGATTTAAATTTCGGTATTTATACAGCCCTTTATAACAAATAATTGGCTTCTTATGACGCAATTATATATTGAAAATTTTGACTGATTTTAGGTTCTAAATTTTTCTTCAACATTCCCTCGAGCACCAGCAACATTTAAGACATTTTCGGTACTGTTTTCAAATGTTTGCATTTCAAATGAGTTTTGGAGCAGTCAACTCACATTCGGTTCGAATGAAGAGCCCTCAACGACTGAAAAAGGCATTAATTGACCTGAAAATATTTAAGTGTACTATTCATTTAAATATTTTCTGTGTGTATGTGAATAACATTATTTGAAAAGTTTGTCTTCTGTTCACATCTGCAAGAAATAAAATAATTCATTTACGTGATTAAACTAAGTTTCGTTAAGTATCCTAAGACGTTAAGCAATTTCATTCCACGAATTTAATAATTTATTATATTTTACTATGAATATTTAATTGTTCTCATTTATTTTAAAATATACATTTCGAAACTATTGTTCGCTAAAAACAATTATATAACATCTGCTCTCGTAGTCTTAAGAATTTTGCATAAATAAAATTATATATTTTTAATTTGAAAACACAAAAAGTTCTTTAGTTTAAAGGATTATAAGCCATATTAAATAAACAATGTTAATGTTTAATTAGCCTCTCATCCCACAGAGAGTAATTTCATCAGTGTCACGTTAATAGTTTGAGATTAAAAAGAAACACACACAAAAAAATAAAAATTGTCGAAACGTAAACAGGGTTTCAGACAGAAACCAATTCAAAATCATGTGTGTTGATAACTGACCAATAAGAAATACCATTAACTGAAATAACATCTAATCAAGATTAATTATTATTTCGTTTAAATGTTATTTTATTGTGAAATAGAACAAATTTGCGAAATAAGTTTCAATCTGTTAAGTGTAATTTCTTAGATAAATAAACTTAGAATGTTGATCAAGTTCGACATAATACCCTACATTACAATTTTAGTTATAAATAGTAGTTGCAAAAGTAAATGAATGTTCCTCGACTAAGGTAATAATTCTGAGTCAACAGATGATGATTATTGATAATATGTAAAATAATACGAGCAGGCGATTTAGCACCAAGTGGTCTTATCCACAATTTCTTCAGTTAATGTTGTTTATCCAAAGGTACTTGCAACCATGTATATATACCCAGAACTTTAAGAATCCTGGATTGAGCTTGACACATTATTTGTCATTTTAAAATAGAAATTTCTTCTCGGATTCCCCCAAACTCTCTCACTTCTATATTTTCTTAAATTTAATAAAGAAGGTAGCATATGTATACCAAAGTAACAGTGTGTATCTCGGCAATAATAATTTGGTTTATTGAGTAAATATTTAAAATCAATTTATATGATTTTTGTATATAAATGTATGTTATCATATGGCTGTAATCGAAAAAAAATAAAGCTACTTTTTCAAAGCCGAACTGGTTCTATCAAACTTTATTCAGTAATCAGAATAGCTGATTCAATAAATTCGTTTCTTTGAGTGTAACAAATCTACCTGCTGCGTTTTGGTTGCAAATTTAATATAGTTTCACAATTCTGTAACATATCAAAAGTTTTATTGCATAATACATACACACAAATTGTATATAGAATAACTGCATATATATTTTTATTATTACCAGAAAATTAAGAAACCAATCAAATTGTCAAATAAAGAATTTTTACCAATTAAAAGTTCAGTTTCAAATCAAAGAAAATTATATTTATAATTGAGTTTATGTGTTTGTGCTCAATGTTTATTTTAATTTGTTTAGTTTTGTGTTTTGTGATGTTTATTATATTCCATATACATGAATTTGCAATAGTTATTTGTAAATTGCGCAATAGATATGTATAGAAGATTTGATTTCTATACCCTTTATCACAACAAGTGGTAAATTAATTTTGTCCTTCCTTTCGCAACACCAAATAACAAAATGTAGAAATTTTATTTACTGATAAACCTAATTTGATTGTGGACTAAATATCGATTACAGTATATTTTGAGAACAGTTATTAGAAGACCGAAAATCTGGAAAATTTTCATATTCATCTTATTCTCCATTCGCATACTGATAAAGGGTGTTTAAGATTTTCTTTTAACGACTGTAGTTCTTTTACTTATATCTTTTATATTATTTTTCTTTGACCCATAAAATTTAGCAACAATTTATGTTGTGCATTTTATATTGTATGAATCTATTATAACAAATTGTATGTAAGAGCTACCAGTAAACATTATGTTCTGAATTTCCGTATGTATGTCCAAAAGAATTCAAAAAAGTCCAGAGTGTTAAAAAGTTAATTTCATAATTTTTTTAACACCGAATTTCATATTAAAACTAAGGGAATGTAAAAATTGTTTCAAGGCATTTGGAAGTGTGGATATGGCATGCGATTTTTGTACCCCAATTCAAAATATATTGCTTTTTTGCACATTTTTATAACTGAACAAAAATAAAGATTTCTTCACGCAGAATTATTTCCACTATTTATCCGTAACTCTGGTTAGATTTTACACTGAAATCTTAATTCTTAATCGGAATAAGAAAGTCTTAAATATGAACATAATTAAAAACAAATTTTGTATTATTCCACATATATTTTCCAAATTGAAAAAAAACACCGGTCCTTAATTTCACATAGGTGTAGAACAACATGAAATTATGAAACCCACCGATAAAATCTCACAAATTAATCGGTATTGTGATTATAATCTGCATGTTAGAAGAAAACTCGATGTTAAAAATTTTTTAATTATGGATCCATAATTTCCGATACATAATTTTTTATAACTCCCACCACAACAGGTTTCGATGAGAATATATTAACTTTTCTATTCTGTATGTAGCGCGAAGAAGGCATCAATATCTATGTCGATTGGAAACATTTCCAACCCTAGAATAATTGTCCCACATTGTTTGTTGATGTTCTAAGCAGTTTCCTATTATTTATATTCTAAAAAATTTGATACACCAAAAAATCAGGGGGCAGCTTCCTGGAACATGAAGCTTATAAAACTCTAAAAAACAGGCCAAGTACGTTGAAATTGTTAAAAATTTACCATTAAAATCTATTTCTCAGTACCACTATTTAAAGACAATTTCAAGTTTAAAAACAAGTAAAAAATTTACAGTCGCTCAAGTCCGATTATATAACCACAATGTTGGTTACTAATAGTAGTTACAAAAAATTGATGAACAACCCTCGTATAATTTTTTTTATAATTTATTCTTAAGTGTGTAAATTTAACATTTATGTAAAATTTAGTAGTTTAATTTTTCTGGGGGACTATATGACAGCTAGAAAAAATTATGAACCGACCCTCGTATAATTTTGCACATCTATTTTTGCTTATATTTATCTTTAATGATAATTTGACCAGTTGCATCTATAATATTTTTATTTATTTTATATATTATTTTTTTTATAAAATATGCGTGACAAAAATTTAACTTTTAGACGATAGAATTTGAAAATTCAACAATGGATCTTCTACGAAATACCTAATGGAAATAAAACTTAAGAAAAAAAACTTACTCTTGGCATATAAATAGGAAACATATAAAATTCATAATTTTTCAAAAAACTTTTCAAAAAGTGTTAATTTTTGGTAAATAAAACCTGTTACGTCTTTTGTTCCACAAATCACCTTTTAGGTGCAACTTAATTTTCTAAAATCATCCTTTTTTGTGACTTTCTGAAAAATCTGCACGGCAATGTTAGATAGCATCCCGCATGTCCAGCAGGTTGTAATGTTTCATGAAATTTTGATGTAACAGTTTCTGATATGGCAAAAAAGAATATTTTTGGAATAAAACCTATAGCATTTGATCAACTGGTTGGATTTAAATAAAATCTGTCAAAGCGACAACATGAGAAATAAAATCAACTCTTTTCAACACTAAAATTTATTTAAAAAATTTTAGTACTTTAGTATTTGAGTCACTTTGCACAGTGTGTTGAAATCGATTTTATACGGAATAATTCTGTAATTTTTAAACTATAAAAAATATCTTGTGGTTAGAGCAGTACAAGTTTCAAGTTCATTTGGAATCGATTCATGTCCTATGCTATGAAGTCTCCTTTTATACTACGATGATAAAATAGACGTCTTCTATTCCATTAAATAGACATTTTAATATGTTTAACAGTACCCGATTGTCTAGACAGTCGACACTAATTTGTCTAGATTCAAAAGGAAATGTTTGTTTGGTTCACTAAATTTCACAATCACACGAATACAAATGCATATAGATTTTTATGTATGTTTGTATATATGATTTTCATATGATTTTATCTAAATATGCATGTACATTTGGATGTTATCTTGTAGTTTTTTTTTTTTTTGTTCTTCTACGCCCTGTTGCACCACAATAAGTTGATAAGTTGTTTTTAACATTTGGAACATGGGAATTAACAATAAATCCCCATATGTTAGTAGTTGACACTATAAAGTCACATTTGCTGGTTGATATTTTATAAGTCAGCAATCTGAAAACTTTTTTCAATATACATACATAATAGAAATACCAAGATTTTTATTATTAGTTTTAGATTGAATTTATACTACGTTTTTTCTTCAAACTAAAATTGTATGATTTTTCGCTGGTATTACATATTTGAGCAGATGTTTGTTATATCATAAGATTAAATAATCAAAATATGTTTTATGTTGTACACAAAGAATAAGTAAATGTTAATAATATTGGATACAAGATCTTATGTATTTTATAAAAAACACGGACAATTTAACAATCCCGATTTATGAAATTATTCTAGGTGACGTGACTATCCCCCCTTAGCTGCAATAATGATAGAGTATTTGAAGGTCGTTATTCCCCATATATAACCAAAAATATATTCTTCTTTTTTAAATCATTCATTCATTCATTCATTCAGTTCGCTTTAGTTAGTTCTGGTTTTATGGCTTTATTCTTTCATTTTTAGGGTTACTTCCTGCAACTGATGAACATTTTTTCTTGCTTTTGATACGTAGAATAAAAGACATTTTTCACTTTTAACTCTTTTTTTTTTTTGTGAATGCTACATTTTAAATCAACCCATTTGTATATATGTATGTATACACATATGTATATACACATGTACATATTTGGCAAAATACAAGTGCAAGTGTCAAATTTAGCTCTTTTTCCTTTGTCTTGTTGTTTTTGTTTTCTGTTTTATTTTTTCCGAGTGGCCCAAAGCATTTGGCAAATTTTAATATGAAATATAAAAAATGAATTTCAGAGGGAATAAAGTGGAGGTTGCCTTAAATGTTGTTGTTATTTTTTAACATAATATTTTTTGGTTTTTGTTTTGTTAATATATAAAATATTTCAAACAAAATTGACTGAGGGAAACATTATGAAGAATACGGTTTAGTAACGGCCTCAAAAGTATCTTAGATGTTTGGGGAAAAATCTACTGAAAGGCATTGTAAACGAAATACAAAATAGAAAAGAACAACTAGAAGGTCATGATTATTATGATAATAATGGGGCCAACGATGGGTACGTATAACATTTAAGAAAAAAACATTAATAAATCTAACCCAGCATCTTTCTTTCAAAGAAAAAAGGGCAGAAAATATACATTACAATAAATCTATTGTTAAAGACTTTTGCCAAAACATGCGAAATTTGCCGCATTTGAAAGTAATTTCAGTTCATTTAATTTAAAAGCCAACACATAATGAAATTTTTACAAAACGAATTTTCATATAATCAACCATTAAGATATTTTAAACTTAATAAAACTTAATGATAAAAAGATGATATGATTATTTTCCTCATAAGAATTTTTTTTTACTTTCCTATATCACAATTGATAGAACTAATGGTTGCGATGAATTAGTGATTCAAATTGGAAAAAGTATTTAAATGTGAGATCGAACATTGTTACAAATTTTAGAAACTGAAATGCTATTTATCCTAAAAGTAGATGGCAATTAATCCTACAAAAATATCTTATTGAGCATATAATGCTTGTGTCATCATAAAAGGATAATTGTGTTACAAAAGTTTTATAATGTTATAATGTTTTATATTTTATATTCCTTGACCATATAACAATCTATAAAATCACGTCCACACTAATAATTCGGTTTTATCGAAATTACATAACATAACAAACATAAAACTTTTGAACAGCGAGTAGCGAAAATGATGTGCCAGTGCGTACTTTTCGCATCCATCATGCAGAATTTTTTAGAAACTTGACTTCAATTTCCGTACTTTCCACTTGGCCTCTTTTGAAAATGTTTTATATGTTTTGGCTTTAGAAGCATCATATGGAGCATTCCTTTTACCTAAATCAGATTTTCTATCAACGGACAAGTTCTCCCGCTGCTGTTTAATAACATTGGAAACGACATCATATAATACTTCGTTTCCAGTCCTTATATAGGTCACAATTTTAAAATATTTTCCAAATTGCCCTTTACATCGTACAGTGATTCCCATACAAAACTCGGCAAAATTAGAGTATTTATCCCAGAGTTCTACAAACTTGCACAGTGAAATAATAAAGAAAAAACGAATTTTGAATAAAATTGTTTCTACGAGTCACACACCTTCCATATATTCTGAAGTTCAAATCTAGAATATTGTCCACAATTATGATCGAAAAAAATTTACAATATATATCTCTAATATCGGAAGAAGGATAATGGTATATGTTATATATCCTTTTTTAAAAAGTGCATAAAATATTATAATAATGTCATTTTTAAATTTCTTTTTGTTATCCTTTTTATGCCGCCAAAATTCTTTAAGTTTGGTTAAATATATTAAAATTTATTTAAGAATTAATTTTTACTTACCGATTGTGTTATATTTGTAGTGCATGGAGTATACTTAACAAAATATGTGTGTATATATAAATTTATTATTCATTCGCTTTGGTATTTCTAACAAACAACAAATTTATTCATAATTAATAGTCATCGAAATAAAATGAAATTATTTCAACATCGACAGATATATTATTAAAAACAAGTAAGAATGGTATATTCGACTATGACGAATCTTTCATACCCTCCACCACAAATTCTTGTGAAGTTAATACGTTAGGTTCCATAGATTGACGAAAATCCGCAGAGATTTTGATTTGAAAAATATATATACATTATGGGGTCTGAAATAATTCATTCTTAGCGTTACACACAGAATAACAAAGTTAATATACTCTCTTCACCACTTGTATTGTGGAGGGTATAAAAACAAAAAATAAGCTTGTTATAAGCTCAAAACTGTTTTCCGGAAAGGGGTCTTATATGAGAGCTACAGTAAAATTTGGGACAAGATTATTCATATTTATAATATATTTTAATTATAGTTAGAAAAATCATTGTGCTAAATGTTAATGGTATTGATCTTTATTTAAATGTTTTATAAACTCAAACCAGAAAATTCAGTTATAAGAGAGTTATAGGAAAATTTGGACCGATATAGGGCAAATTAATATAATATCTTCAGAATAGTTAGCAAAGTAATTGTGTCGAATTTAATAGAATTGGTCTTTATTTACTCGTTTTATATGCTAAAAACTGTTTTCAATGAGGGACATGATATGTGAGCTACATCAAATAATGGACCGAGATTGTTCTAATCAAAAATATACATTAAAAACAGCTAAAAAAGTCATTGTACCGAGTTCCAATGGAACTAGTCTTTATTTAAATGTTTTATAAGCTCAAACCTATTTTCCGGGAAGGGGGGTTATATGGAAGCTATATCAAAATATGAACCCATGTTAATAAAATTTATAAAATAGTTAAAAAATTAATTGTGCCAAATTTCAATATAATTGGTTCAAATTTAAGAGTTTTATAAGTTATAAATAATATTTCGGAAAGTGACCTTATATGGGAGCTGGGTCTATTAATGATTCCAGAACAATATGACTTCTTGGTAGTTAATATTGTATCAAAATAAGTATATTTGACAAATTTCAGTAAATTATCTTAAAAATTGCGGCCCATATGACACACAGAGGTTGGGGTGTATCAAAATTTTGCATATTATAGCCTAAAACTTTTTTTCTGTCAATCAGATTTTGATGATCTTTTGCATGATAATTTAGCACGTATAATTGTATGTTAAAATTAATGTTTCGTTTAAGTCCAATTGCATTTTTTAGAAGAAATTAGAAGAGTTCCTTTTAGAAATTTTGAGGTTGTTTATGATATCGGTTTATAATTTCCTTGCATATAAACCGATATAGCTGGTTGTGGTGGTGGGTATAAAGTAAGTTTTGCTTTTTCCACGTTAGAAATTGAGTATTTTTTTGGAAATTTGTGCATCGCGTGTTTATCAAAAATCATTTTTCTAAAATTTAACAAAAAACTGACAGCTGTTCTCTCTTGATTTTTATATATATAAATGTGTATAGTAAAATTAAATTAAAGAATTAACAAAAAATATTAAATCCACATTTTAACATTTTCCAAGTTGAAAATTCTGTATTTTGTGAGATTTTTGTAGAAAATGCAAAAAATATTGCGTTTGTATAAAATCGTTTTTCACATATAAAAAAAACTGGCAGCTGTTCTTAATTTTTCGTATGTATAATTATATTATGTATAATTAAATTAAATAAAAATTAAAAAAAATAAAATTAAATAGACATTTTTCGTTCTTTTTTAAGGTGATTATTTGATTTTTTTAAATTTCATTAAATGAAAAAAATATCGCCAGGGTAAAATACAAATATTTTTGGTTTTGTTAACCTTTTGGACTTTTTCTTTCTTATTGTAAATCTATGAGTACAAATATAAATTAATTGAAGAGAAAGGAAACAAAAAATAATTCAAGAAAATAAATTTTTAAGCTTATGATTACGTATTATTAAGGTAAATTTTTCAAATGTAATATGACTTAGCATCCGCTGGAAGTTTCTATTATAATTTAAAAAATTTTTAGACTTATATTTTTCAATATTGATGATATCAACTATTAATAAACATTAAACAAATTTCAGTTCATTATGCATACTTTAGTATTTGTGTCCATGAAACGAATCGCTTTGTGTCGGTTCTTATTTGATTGTAGCTCTATAAATGCTTCTGAAAATTTTAAACTTAACGTTGATGTGTATCACGGATTCCACATACTCCGGTATAAAGTTTCGAAATGATAAAGCGTAAAATTATTTTATAATACAGTATCTTACACTTTTTTCTTGTGGTATAAAATATTAGTGGTGGAGTGTATGATTCGTGCACAGATTAATGCAGCATATAGAACTGCTGATACATACGAATAAAATTTGAAAACATAAACATTTATGGACCGACTTTCTTAAATTTAATTTTTATGATTTTTGATTAGTGATTTAAAAAGAAATGGAAAAATATCATTATAAAATTAATTAAAATAGAAATAATTTAACTTTTTTCAAGTTATGACGTTGTTTCATAGATTCAAAATGTTCATTTGATATTAAAGTATTCCCAAATTCAAATATTAAATGAACTATAATATCATTTTCTAGAAAATCAGCTTTATTACGGCTGGTTTAATAACGCTCCTATAATATGTTAAAAAATTTAAGACAACTTTTATTTTTGTATACTTAAAAATGAATATGAGTCTTCAAATAGCGAAGAATGTTATTATGAGTTATTTTAAAAGTACCGAAAATAATTGTAAATTTTTTTATTTAAGAAGCAGCTATAGCGAAATATAGGACATTAACACTGGACTGAGATACACCATTTAGACTGTTATTGTCTCGACTATTGGAAAACGCAATTCAGATTTTTTTGATCAGAAATAAAAATTATTTTCATTTTTTTTGACTGATTTTTTAATACAAGCTTTCATAGATTTCTATAGAAGTAAAATAAAATCATTAAATTACATTTATTCGTAAATTTATACGTTCATATATTCATTATTTATTAATAAAATAAAAATAAAAAATTATCGTTATTATCTGCTATTTTTGATAAACAATTACGTTACCTGGTTTTAGGAAAGACCTTAAAATATTTCAATTAAACAACCGGTTAACTGCCAAAAAATTTATGTCAATTTATTCAAATTCAAATCAAAAATCAAAATTGTTTTCCAGTTTCGGATTTTGAATATACTATTCATGTCATTATTTGTACAATATTTTCTGCTCACAAATATTTTAAATGTCACAATATTAACAATTTTTAATATTTAATCAATATTGTCATTTACTATGTGGGTTTGGATTAATCTGAAATTTATTTGTACCAAATTTAATTAACATATTTTTAAATCTTTCAGTTTTATTAGATTAAAACGTTTCCAAAAGGAAAATAGTCCATATGTCTCAGAAAACTTCTACGACCAATATATATCACTATAATGGACAATTATTACGATAATTAATTGAAAATAACGTTTGATATAATTTTAAAATATCTTTTCACATGGAAATAAGTTCTTCTGGGTAACTTGGTATTCGATTCCCGACCATTTATTTTTGTTATAACAAAATATTCTTGAAAATTTTTCAAAAGTTTTTCTTTGAATTTTGTATATTTCCTTATAAAATTCTGAAACAAGTGCAAAAATTTTTATCAATAATAACAAACTTGAGAAATTTTATTAAAATTAATTACTAAAAAAATTGGTTCTGTATAATAAATTGTCAGTACATTCAAAAAGTATATAGCGATTTTCTAATCGGAATTTGGACACATGGTTTATTTGGACACATGGTTTATTAGCAAACACCCAGTGTGCTTCTAAGCCCCTATCAAGGTGAATTTTAAGAGTAAAAAAAGACTATATTCTTTCTAGTGAATGTGTTTCGGTATTGGTGTAACAGTAATAATTTATTAGATATCTGATAGCAATATTTGCTTTATTGGGGGTTCCTCTGCCCCTTGTTTTATCAGATCTATATTTTCTCAGTACATCTATTTTGTTGTTGTATAATTGCGACAAAGACTCTAGTTGTAATTGGACATAAAATATACAATATTGATCATTTCCTCCTTATTTTTTAGGTAGTTTCATAGGTAGATAATTGATGACAGATATTCAATAATCAATATTTACTATTTAAAACAATTTATTTACATACTCACGTTCAAACAAACACGCATTGATTTACACATAAATGTTAATATATATTAACAAAATCTAAAATATTAATTTTAATTAAAACTGTTAAGTTATTGTTATAAAAAAGTTACAATTTTAACAAACATTTTGAGATTAATGCATTAAAATTTCTGACATATCCTATTATATTTAATCCATATTTTTTATGTACATAACCAAATAGTTATGTCAATCCTAATTCACAGAGGTATTATATTCGATATGCATGATTACAAAAATTTTAAATTTATTGAAAATAAAACAAAATAAAATAACTTTAATCACACAATACCACTGTACAATAATAATGAATAAAAATTATATAACTATTTGCTAAGACTCGGTACGCTTTATTGCCCTTATAAAGTGGGTGGTTTCCCTCCCCATGGACCTATCGGTCCTACATTTTGGCCAGTAAAAATATCCTTGGGATGGGAATTAAAACCATTCGATAATCAACATTAGCTTTGTATGGGGGAACCTTTCCCCATGATCCTATTCGTCCTTCATTTCAAATTCTCTCATATATCTCGCTATTATAGTTCTTTAGATATTCGATGATCAAACTTTGCTTTATATGGGGGCTACCTCTCCCCCAAATTTGTATACGCTCCACATGTTCAGTAAAACATTTCCTTAAAGAAGTGATTGAAAATAAATTTGAAAATTCTCGATGAAGTAGTTCTTTAGATATTCGATAATCAATATTTTCTTTGTATGGAAGATACCTCTCCCCCTGGTCCTTTCGAAGCTTTTGATAGCCTATATTATTTTCGGGTATATGGAGATCATTCAGGAAAATTGATCCAGAAGTTTACTTGTCTAGATATATATATATATATATATATATATATATATATATATATATATATATATATATATATATATATATATATATATATATATATATATATATATATATATATTACACAACAAATGAACGAAACGTAAAAAATCTTATAAAAGTCACAAATGAAAACGGCATATTTGTGTTAAATTTATTACACACATCGCTCCATAAATCAGCGGGACATTATTTGAAGGATTAATGTATATATTATGTATCTTTGTACTTTCTTGGCATAACAATAAAGTAATTCTATACCACGCACACACACACATAGACACATAACTTGAAATGATCCACACTTATATAATTATCTATCATTCATACTAAATGGTAAAAGTTTAAGGGAGTGGTAACAGTGCGTCTTGTCCTTAATGAGAACTTTCAACATAAATATTTTTTAATTCTTTTCTCAGTCTTTTTCATCTTTTTGTAATTTTTCCTTATTTAATTTATTTCTGACCTCATTATAACAAATTTGTAATGGAATCAAATTGCAAGCGTGTGTCTGATGTCTCCATAGATGGGATGGCTCATTTATGAAAGTGGAATAGAGAAGACGAAATAATACAAAAAGATTAAAGAAAAAAATTAACAAGGAATCTACTTCTTTCTCTATTTTACGACTAAATGTTACTGACATTGTTTTGTGCGACATTTGTTTAAGGCCATTGTTTCTGTGAAAGAGGAGTTTTTTTTTATTCATTTTTCAATTATCTTAGTAATTTACGCAAAAAAGGCGTTGCCGGATTTTAAATTAAGGATTCAAATCCGTTGAAAAATTAAACTATTTAATGTTTTCTATTTTTTCACAATTATAACGAATTTTTAATATTTTTATTTGCATTAGTATAAAGTAATCTTTTACATGTATAATGGCGTAAAAACTCAATTGAAACTCATTTGTGTTTGTAATACTATATTACAAATACAAATGTTAATTACAAAAGTTGGAACCAAATAATACCCTAAAACAAAACAGTAGAAGTGTAAAGGAAAAAATGGATTAGTAGAAAATACATATAAATTAATAATTCTTATCTATTTTCACAAATCTTAATTTTACCGTTGGTATTTGTGAATTTCTATCGCTGATGTTATATGGTGCTCCTACATTCTCATAATGTTTGATTCGGTCCTCCGTATTAAGATTAATGTTATTCGTTGATATTCACAATTGAATACCATATACCGTAATAGTTTGAAAATACATTTCACAAATATGAATTTAGCTGGGATCCAATAAGTAGTTGCTTATTTATGGATTGACGTATTTTCAACGACAGTTGAGATAATTAGTTTGTTGATTTCAGCAAATCATAAGTGGAATTTAAATATAAAATTGGAACTAAAACACTTTCTTGTGGACCACTCGAATATTAAACTAAATTTTTAAAAAGCTTTGATAATCAAGAAAGTAGACTTATTGATGTAAATGATGACGCCAAATGTTTTTTTTTTTGCTTTGGGATCATTGTAATTTGGGATATTTTTCAATAATTTTGATTCCTAATTTTATAAAACCACTTGTGGTATATTTTTAAAGATGGTGGCATATTCCAGATGATTTTCTAAAAAAACAAATTTTCCATAGTAATGTCCTCAATATCTACTGATCTAAAAATATCTTCATTGAGCAAAAACTTTTAGGTAGCGCACACATTTTTGGCGATATCGTTTGTTTCGATTCGCCTTGAGTTTTATTTACTCATGAGAAAGTTTCTCAAAATCCGAATTTGAAATAGATTTGATGTTCTGTGTTTATTTTGGTCGTCAAGTAATCAACGCATTTGTTTATAATTCCTCAAGTTTAAGATTTAATTTACTAAGTTACGGTTCAAATTCTTTTATAATGCAATATCTATGAGATAAAGAATTTTTCTAGGTCCAGCCGGCTAATACATTGGTTGTATATATTTACGTCCGCAGTCCAAAGTATTTGTTATTATCCAAAGAATTTCTTATTGAAAACCAATAAAATTTATTCAGTAAAAAAGTTATAGACAGATATCAAAGAAAACCTATTCCTATTCTACAAAAGAAACATTTTATATTGCGTATCTTTATATCTAGTACATGATATGTCACGTAATTTGGCAAGAAAATAGTGATTTAATATCGTAAAATTGAAGACTACAAAATTTTCGGATAAAAGGCGGGAGTTGGTACCCACCTTACCAATGGAATTCTTCATATAGTATATCTCCTAAATTATCACGAAAGTTTTGGATATAATAAAAGCTTTTAATATACAACAATTTATATCAAACATTTTTCGGATAGGGCACGTAATTTTTAATATTGCATATCTCTGAAACTGTTAGGGGAAATTTAATGAAATCGGGAGTGGTACTTCGTTTCAAACGAAATTTTTACAATTATTTCCAAATTATCATGGTATTACAAAACAGACGACAAACTATTGCTAACCCACATGAGTCTAAAAATTGAGTGTAAAACAAACTTTACTAAAGAAGGTCAATGATCAAAAGACAACTTGAATAGGATAATCGGAATATAAAAAGAATAAAATTATGAAATAGAATAGTATTTTTAAAAAAAATATTTTTAATAAAATGGAAAATTTCAAAAATAACAAACTGCAGTTTAATCTCTAATAAATATTTTATCTAAGAATGCTATATGCGACTGTGCCTTTTTAAGGCTTCCATCACTATTAATTTTGAAGTTGTATGTTTAGGTGTTTAGGTATTATAGTTTTAAATATTCTAAAATATTTCCTTACAAAGCATTCATTCATGCTCGAAATTACACGAAATTTGATGTAACGAGGGTATCACTTCGCCTTGCCCTATCACCACTAAACCATATCTGCCGGTTTTAAATAGGAAACTTTTCAGGTTAGTAGGAAATATTTGGGAAATTGCAAAAACAGCAAAGAGACGGACATAGCTAAATTGTCTCAGTTTTTTATTTGATGCAAATATATATTCAATGGGGTTTAAGATGATCAGACACGGAATGACAAACCCTTTTTCACCACTTGTGATGGCGGAGTGTATAAAAATTTAAACTAGACTGCATGATGATTTTAAACCTTCATAAATCTTCATTAATCGAAATATTCATATGAAGTGAAGTGTGTATTATGATTTTCGAATTTAGTAAGTTCGAAACAGGTATGATAAATAATAAATTTAACAAATTTATCCACCTCACGCAGCTAAAGGATTTTTCTATTGAAATAATAGAAAATTACATTTCCATAGATTCATTTTCTTGTCTCCTGAGTATGTCATCAGCAAATTGTTCAAATAACACAAAGAATATGTTGACAACTTTAAATGTGTTGCTAATTACCAGAATTCGCAAATATTGCTGACACGTGTTCATGTTTTGCAATCAAAAGATAATCTAACATGACCTACGTTTGTGTGTATGTCTGCTTGTATGTATCATTAGGTCACCACATAGAATTGTGTACATATAAAAGTCTTCATACAAAATATAAGAAGTGTATACACTTATCGTCCTTTAGCTACGAATGCCAATTAAAAGTTATTTTAATGGACAACATTAAATAATTGTATAATTTATATATAATAGTTGACATATGAAATGACATTACAGTTAAATTCATGATTTTAGTATATATAATAAGTAATAATCCAACGACTTAGTAACGTTGTTGATAAGAGAGAGAGGGAATGTAGACCAACCAAAATAATTCAGAGAGATGAAGTAAGTATAAGTAATGAAGTAGATTCGTTCAAAAAGTTATTTATTTTTATTTGGTAAACTTTTTTCTGATTGTATCTTTTTCGGGGAGTTTTGAAAGTGCACCGCTGAAAGGGTAGTCAGTTTGAATAGCCTCAGAACCATTTCAAAAAATGTTTTTCATTTCGAGTTTGATTATCTAAGATGCAAACCATTTTGAAATATCAGCTTATTGCGGTGTAATTACGACATAGACATTTTTATAAAGACAACCTTCTGTAACATACATTTTGGCGGTAAATGTTCGAATAAATGATTAAATATTATTAAAAATAAAACAGAGAGATAAAATATAAATTATTAGACAAGTAAGAATGTTATATACGGCTATGCCAAGTCTTCAATACTCATTATTACAAATGCGTATGAAGTAAATGTATTAATATAGATACAACACAGCGACACTTGATGAGCCATAAAAGAAGTTATATTTATATACTATAATTTCTTCTACTAAACCGATTTTGAACATGGAACAACAAAATTAATATACTCTTTCTACCACTTGGGGTTGTGTAGGGTATATAAAGTGAAAATTAAAAAGCGCATACTTTACTTTTACACTTTTTGAATTTAAAAAAAGGAAAAATAATTCCATTTTAGTTTGTGGTGTTTTTAAAATTTGTTTTTTGCGGTAATATTTGGATATTCTAAAAGTCTTTTCTAAAATTTTTAATATTAAAACTCTGTATAAGTATATAGAAAAGAATCTGTGTTTGTTTTTTTTTAGATTAATAGACAGCTAAACTACTACACTAATTTTGTTGAAAATTTCACAGAATAATCCTAATATATCCGAAACAAACATAGAATATAAAAACTTCGGTAGATTAGTGGCAGAGGTATTTCATACAAGGTAATGTTTATTATCATACATCTAAAGTACAGTTAAAATGGTTCCTAATTGGACAAAATATTGGGCGGATAGGATCAGGGGGAGGTAGCCCCCCATACAAATAACATTTTGCTTGCTAAATTTCTAAGGAACTGAGTTTTAATATATGGCTTCAATCACTCAATCGAAAAAAACATATATTAATTAACGAATATGTAAGAACTATTGAAATAAATTTCAACTTAATTTCTTCCCCAATGATCAATTTTATTGGACAAAATACCGTACTTCACTTTGTGAGAATATAAGGTAGATAAGATCATGGCGAGAGGTTTCGTCCATGCTTTTACAGCTAGAATTCTTATTATAAGTTCAAATAATTTTCCTGTGAAACAGTTTTACTTGAGAAAATGGTATAACAAACTATTTCATCTTAAGTTTACAAATTTTATCATCTTCCTATGAAACGGTTCATAGGAACACTTTCTTCTCAAAACAAATATCTTCTCAAAATCGAATATCTGAAGAACTTTTCTAGCAAAAATCTTCCAATTTGGCATAATTTCCATTATATAAAATATTTCCTAACACACATTGCTATTCACGAAATTTTTCCTGAATCCTATTCGAAAGAAATATCTTGTAATTAGTAATAACAATTAAGTTAAACATATTATATGCAAATTGCATGGTTCTAATAGATAAAAGAACTTAATAGGGTACTTTTTGATAGATCCGAAATAAAAAAAAAACAATTTTAGACTTTTTGTTATTTCTTTCTTAATTCCTTTAATAATTTACGTAGAAACGTAACATTTAGGATATATTTTTCCAACTGGTTATGGGTCTTAAATACTGGATATTTTGGTACGTTTTTCATAGGTTACTTTTGTTTTGTTTTGTGTTAAAGAAGAAAAGTATATATTTCTGTTAATTTCAAAGTTTTAAATCTGTTCTTGTTATCTTCCAAAAATTCTTTTATATATATCCTCATATATAATTTAGAACTGATATTTGATATTCAATTATTTTTCACCTTTACAAAGTATAACATTTTTTATTTAAATACAATAGATTTAAATATGTTTTAACAATTTGAAATTAAATTAATTTTACTTTTTTTTTGTAAAAACAAAAGATCATGGCAAGAAAAATGTTTCATAATTTATTCCTCTCAAATAATAAACAAAAACAAAAGAAAAACGTTTTTGCGGTTTTATTTTGTTTTTGTTGCTGTTGTTGTCTATTAAAGGTCACTTTGTAAAAGGTCAGAAATTTTTATATTCTACACCTATAAAATGGACAAAATAAAGTTCTTTTATGAAATGTATATCTTTTTTAAGTACATTTATATTTATATCCTTCAAAATGTATATTTTTTACAATTCTTGGCAAAAACTTTATAAAAGAACACAATTGTGTTCTCCACATGTACACAGATGGGTGACAGAAATTGTTATTTGTATGAATGTTAAATTTTTCAAATCTACACATTTACACTTGTAGTGCATGAAGATTCATATGGGTTTTTTACATTGTTCATACTTATATTACATTATCTACACTTCACTCTACCTTAACGCCTTTGATCACATGTATTTAAAAGAGACTTATTCGATTTTAATTGTCATTTAGAAAGTGAGAATATATTTACGTGTAGTTATAGTGCTGATGATGTTAAAATATGATTTCCGTGTTTTCATTTTTATTATATTTATGTTGGTTGCTATTTTTTAAGTGTGCGTAAGTATAACCACAAATGTATATTTAATTGTATCCAAAGTGTTAAGAATCAGTTTGCAATTTATGAAAACGAAACGGAAATGGCATAAAGCACCATGTCTGACTGTCAAAGACACATTCCTGACTCAACATTCGAAAACATGCTATCATTATGTGTGTATGTGTTAACGTTTGTTAGCATGTATTTGTTTGTGTGAAAATAACATAGACATATAAAGTTTTGTAAACAGAATTTATACGCAATGACAAGAGAAAGGAACAACTGACAACATAAGGATATTGTAACATGTGTTGTCTTCGCAAAAGGGTTATGTGAATTTGAACTATGCATTTATGTAAATGTTTCCATTTAGACTTTTATTTATGTTTATTTGAAACTTTTCCTACTTGGTTTTATATACATATTATATATACGTACATACATACATATATATATACATACATACATACATACATACATACATACATACATACATACATGCATACATACATACAAACATATATATTTTCTTATTTGTATTTTTTTTAATAATATATTTTCTTTTCGGTTTATTTTTTTATAAATATACAATATTATTTTTATTGTGAGCCTAAGCAAATAGATATTGTTATTTTTGTGTATAAACGAGGACCGTTTATTTAGTTTTGTCATTTGAAGAATTCAAAAATATTCCGAGAGATTTTTGAGTTATTCAAATGATCAAAAATAAATATTTAGTTTGTGCAGTTTGTAATTCTCACACGGGTCATACCTATACATCAATCCAAAAACCGAAACCGGTTAACCGGTTTTTTATATTTCAGAAAACTGACCGGTGTCGAATTATTCGCTGTGTCGTTCGGTTTTAATATTCTACTACAATATTCAGCTTCATATTTACATATTCCGCCATGACTTAGAATTCTTATTCCATGTGTTACACAAAGTACTGTATCTTTCTTAGTCATCATATTCTGAATCAATTTTGCTATGTCCGCAAAATTTTATTATTTAGCAATATACACTTTTAAGATAAAGAGACCTATAATTAAGATATGTTCAGAAATAAAATAAAGAGTCTGTAAAGGAAAACAATAATGGATTTAAATAATCCATAAACCAGTTTTCTTAAAATGTCGGTTCGCAAGCTACATGGGTAGAACCTCGTATATAAATAAACGCAGAAGCACATGAAATTTGCCAAGATAACTTCCACTCCGAAGTAAACATACCGCCATTGTTAAGCTATTGTGAAGTAATATAACTCGTAAAAATATATATTTGTCAACACACATACGTATTTAGTTATACGTTCAAGTACATATCACATAAATACTTAGAGAAAGCAACAAAAATAAAACATAAATACCTACAATTTTGTTGACAGAACAGAAACAATTTTATCTATAATAATCCGTCGTTTTCTGTATATATATATATATATATATATATATATATATATATATATATATATATATATATATATATATATATATATATATATATATATATATATATATATATATATATATATATATATATATATATATATATATATATATATATATATATATAGGTGTAGCCGACAAAAGTTATAACCAAAAATATAAAAATTTAATCCAGAATATATCACTCTTGCTTGTTTCAACTTAATTTTAGAGTTAAACTGCCATGATTTATAATATTTTTCTATAAAAGAATTCAAGTTCATCAGTTACTACAGCATTATTTATAATGAATGGATGATCTGTTGATGTGAATTGCCTCAAAAATACGATCTGGTGTTGCTTCACTTCCCTTCCACAACTTTCTTTATTTTCAGTTTAATCTCTATTCAGTTCATTATGATTTCGTTTTTGGCATAAACCTTACGGGCCGTATATCACAAACTTCTCTATTGGGCTTAAATCCGACTGCAAACCGGCCAGTGCTATGTTCGTTAAACCATGATTTAGAGGACTTTGAAATAAATATTATCTCTTATAATTCTGTCCTTGATGTTGGTATATCCTTGATGATGAACAAATTAATTTGAATCTTTTCTTGATGGATAAATTAGCGCCAAGAACATTTATTTTTAAAATAATGAAATTTAATAAGTGACATGTTGGCAATAACAATAAAAGTTATTCACGGGAACTCACGAAACTTTTTATTGTGTTTAGTCATAATGAACAATTTCATTGATAGACGAATCCTTGTGACAAATGTTTTGCCCAAAATAATTTAGCATTTCTTTTATGCAGGTATGATCGTTTTTGTATATTAGTAATTTGTAAATTGAAAAATTGAATGATTTTCAGAACTGTTGAACTAATTTTTTTATATTTTTATAACCTAGAGTATGCAATTAAATAAATTATAACACACATATTAAAAATGTGAAGATTAAAAAATATTTTCAATTTTTATAAAAACTTTATTTAGTTTATTGAAAATGTAAGCCGATTACGGTATGTCCATGTATTTATCCGATCGCAGAGTGTTTCACATACTGATAATAGAAATGTGGACAAGCTTAAGTTTTCAGTTTGGACTTTTGGGATCTAACGGGGATCGGTCCAGGAGGCTCAAAATTGGTCATATCGGGGTATACAAATATTTAAAACAATACAGATTTCCTATATCTGAAGCAATTTTAATTCCATTTCATTTGAAAAGCTGTGAATCATTCGTCTGACTGTTTGAAGTAAATAAACAAAATTATAGGCCGATGATAAGAAACATTAAACTACAAGCAGTAACTGTATTTCAAGAAATTTTTGTTAAAATTTATATTTTCAAAAAATGTAAAGAAGCTACAATGTATACATTTTCAATGAAGTTATTGAGTTTTATGTTTGTCTTAGATATTTGTCTATATATTTTTGTCTGCAGAACCGATTTAGCTGGTTTTAAATAAAAAACTTCTTAAGAAATATTCCAATAAATTTTATTTACCTCAAACAATAATTTACATAAGATCAGAATTACCGACAGACGATAGATGGACTGCTCTTTATTATTTATTTCAAGAATATATGATTTATGGGATCTTAAATGATCCCTTCTTATTGTTAAAGACAAAATAAATAATTTATCATTACTTATTATCCACTTACTAGCAAAATGCGAATTATTATTAAGTATTTTAATATTTCCATAGAAAAGAAAATAATTTTTGGTGAAATTTCTATTAACAAAAATGTATGTTACATTCGATTTAAACTTACAATTTACTGTTTGCATAGTTATATGTGTGAATTTTTTAATGTTTGTGTGTACGAAATAAAAAGTTTTCTAAAGATCTTTTTAATCCTTTCCAACAACAATGTAAAAACTTAACGGTTTCTATTCACGGGTTTGAGATTATACTCTTTTTCTATGTTTTATTTTAACTTCGTCTTTTTTATCGCATATTCAAGTTATTTGTGTATTTGTAGGATGTGGATATAAATGTATGTTTATGTGTGTTAAAATGTAGTTTCAATGGCGACACTTCTGGTTCTGGTTAATATTTGTGTGTGAGTTTTTTTTTCATTTATTTGTATGTGGCATGTTTTCTTGTGTATGTATCCTTTTTTCTTCTATTCTCTCTTTTAGATTACGACGTGATATTTATGTAAAAAAGATGGTTTTATAAAATAACTCATACTTTCACACTTACATATAAACAAATGGAAGGCAAACCTTTAGTGGCTACTCGCATTAAAGTTTGCAAACAATAAACAGTGAGAATATTTTAATGGCCATTAAAAGGATTAACTAACAAACTGATGTTAAAAGTTTACTTAACACACACACACACCTATTTTATGAAATTTTAAAGACCACCTTCATTTATAATTCCAAGTTCTAATCTTTTTATAATTTACGATTACAATTATGCGATGATTTTTTGTTTTAAATATCAGTTTTTCTTTTCTTTCAATTTGAAATAAATAAAAATGAATTAAACAATTTAACCACATTTACCCATTTATAAGTAAATGTGGTTTTGAAATGTCCACTCACACTATTTAAATATAGATAAAAATAAATCATTAAATTAAGAATAAAATTGTTTTTATTCTTAATTTAATGATTTATATGCATTTTTCAATAAAGAATTGCTGTTATGTATAACGAATATAAATAAGGAGAGACACAAAAAATCTTAAGCATTTTTGAAATCCACTAATTTAAAAACGATTAAAAGAGTTCAAGATTACATTCCGAATTACTTTATAAGGAATTAAATCTTATAAATACATAGTACATGGAATACATAGTGCGAATTCAATTGTCCAAATTATAACAAAATATCAAAAAGGTGACTCAAGGTTTTGCAAAATTTTTAATTCAATATCTCAAAAGTTATAAGAGGTATGTAACCGTTGTAAAAATATTTTTTAATACTATTAGATGTTAGAAAAACTTCATTTTGCAGCCCTTTAACTCCGCCCACGGCCGTTCATCGATTTTGCTCCACTACGAAATGTAGATAGAATATGCTTCTGTATTTCTAGTAACAATAAGTGCAAAGAAACTGACGTGCGTATTCCTACGAGTATTAGACCTTAAATGTTTTCCAATACTTGTCCCTCCTATATACTTACACTAGGTAGAAGATTCTATCTTAAAAACTTTATTATAAATTTTCGAATAAACTCTTTTTTTTGGTTGATTACACACCAACATCAGATAGTTAAAAATGTTCGTATATTTCATTGAATTAAATATTTAATAGAAAAAATAAGAATTGAATTTTTTCTATGTAAAACGGTGCAAAGTTAACATAAATTTCAAGACCCCACCCTAAGCTAAAACTCTATTTTACATTTTTTTAATTGAAATATTTAATATCTATTTATTATTTAAAAATCCCTAATTTAATTAGTGATTTTGTTTTCCTTTATGTGATATATTTAAATCACTCAGTATTTATTTAATTATTCCTAACGAATTAAATCGCAAACATCACAGGTCTTACTGAATTTTGTCATATTGGTCGGGTTATTAGTGAGGCACTTCGAAGAGTTTTGTGCTGGTTTAAACTAAAATCGCTGAGATATGCTTTTGTTAATGTAAATCGCTCCCTGCAGATTGATAACAACAGAAGTCACCAAAAGTGTGGCAAGAGAATGGATAGCTGCAACCCCTTAGCAAAAGGGATTTTTTACACACAGAATATAATGTCCGAATTGCTATCCATAAATAAGGATAGAGACTGGCAATGGTTTGGTTAAAAACAAGCCCAGAATAAGAGCACAATAGGGTGAGGCCAACATGGCAGGTACTCATGTAACTCTAGAACATTTTATAAGAATTTAGCATACCAATTTCATATGTTTCTTTTCTCATGTGCAACAAGATGGCTTTGAAGATTTATAGGAAAAGGACAAAAATTTGAAAATGACTATTATTTGCTTTGTAGAGTTGTTACTCTGCACCTTATCTTTGCCAATGAGATCATAGTTAGGAAAGACTTAAGTAGTATTTCGCCGGTTATACCTTCTTCTATCTCTTTTAGAACATCACGTCTCGTCCTTGATCTCAAAAAATTCTGTTGAAATATCCAATTTATGCAGAGTATGAATAAATCTATGTGTATACTACATAATATGTTCTGCGTAAAAATCAAAATATTTTAGTCAAAAATTTGTTTTTATATTCAGCTGAGGTAATACAGATACACTCACGAAACGTAATTGATTTAATATTTATTTTGATAAAATATAAATTTTATTAAATTTAATTATAACAAAAACAAGTAGAAAACAATTAAGCAAAATAATCATACTCAGGGATTTAATCGGTTTTCTTAGCTGTCTTCCGGTATTCCTTTTATTGTGCCCAGATTAAAACCGTTGGTTTAGACTTGTTCGTTTGTATGTATCTCAAGTCAACCAAGTTTTTTATCGAACAGCGTTCGTTTGACATTGGTGTATCGAGGATTGACAAAACATCCGTCATATTCAAGTTAAAAAGTAGCTTGTATTTCGAAAATACAAATTAAATTTTATCGGATATTAAAATTTTTATCCACCTTAAATTAAAACAAATGAATCACGTCTTTGTTGGAATTTTAAGGATGTTCCAGATATCCACTTATAACATTTTTTGTAATAAACCGACTTTGCTGTTTTAAATAGCGATCTGCGTAGGACAATAATAAATTTGATGAGTAACAGAAAAATGAATTTTATTTAATCAAACAAAAAATCTTTAAATGATTCAAATTAATAGAAAAGAATATAAATAATCTCACGGCCATAGAAATATTACGAAAATATTTTATTATTCCTGAAATAAACAACTTAACGCAAAAACCAATTAAACGTTTTATATTTGTTGTTGTTGTTGTTGTTGTTGTTGTTGAACTTTAAGTTACTTAGTTAAAGTTTTAAAGTCTTATAAACTTAAAAAAGTTATATTTTGATAAAAGTTTTTTGTTTACTTTTGTATTAACTTTTAAATATTTATACTTATTAACTAACAGATTGGACTTAAGACCAAAATACACAAGATATAAATACAAAAACAACAACAGCAATAATACACCGATAACATTTATTTTAAAATATTAAAACTTTGCGAAATAAATTTGAACACTTTCAATTATTAAGAATTTAATTTGTTTAAAATATGAATACTTTCGAAAAGTTAACTTTAAATTAGACTAAATACATATGTACATGTATATTTTTATACCTTCCACCAGTTTAAGTTTATCATTCCGTCTGTAATGCCAAGAAATAACCATGTAAGACCCAAAAAGAAGATATATAATTGTCTATATCCCTCACGCAGAGAAACATAATTTCTCAATTGGCCAAAAGTTGTAAACCGATATCTGACACACCCTCGAAATTTTGATAAAAAGTTTTTTTTTTGAGATAAAATAAAATTTCACTATATAAAGAGCTGCAGGAAAAAGTTATAGTTAAAAATACTTATGTATGAAATTTCGCTTGCATAAGTTGTGTTTGTGTGCGTGTCTATTTTAATATTGGTAAAATTTCATATTTACCTAAATGCAAGTTGAGGAGTTAATTTTGTATTCGTTAAAGCCGAATTTATCATTCTTAATTGTTTGTTTACAAAATTTATTAATGATTTGTTGTAGTTTAAAGTCATTTCTCATATTAACGTATCAAGTGATTAATTGAAACTTTTGAATATAATTATCTAACTATAATCGGCGTGTTTTGCTTTCTATTAATATACAAGAGTACATATTTTAATGTATATATTTAATTTTAAGGTAAACATACAGGTCTTTACTTTTTATATTATAACAATAATTTAAGAACTCGGTTTGTACTGAAATTTCTATCATAAACATACGACCAACATGTTCTCATAATGAAGTTTGGGAAGATAGTTAAGTTTGAATATATAGTAAATCAGTTATAATAGCACTCAGGTCTACGACATTCCCTTAGTTACATATATATTTTTTGGAGAAGGTCAAATTAAAATTGGAATGGACACTACCTAAATGTAGCTATGCTGCATTTAATATACTATTCGAATTTGGAAGATTTTGTGTCAGTTTTTAAAAAATATCAAACATAAAAAAATATAATTAGCCAGTTCGTAAATTACGAATTTGTTTGCTTTTTGATGAAAAAATAATAACACTTATATTCATAATTGTATTTTTTAATATAAAAACTATACAAGAACAAGTATTTTTTGACTTTTAACTATATATTCTAACATCATCATATTGGACCTCTGGTAAAAACCAGATATAATGAAATCCAAAATTTATATAGTATATATTTTCTTAAAGTTAAACCACATATATTTATACTAAAAATATTTTAATCCAATTGAAAAATGTTTGCAATTATATTCTAGCAATGATATGATCAGTATGAATTTTTATACCAGAGTCAAATAAAACAAATAACACTGAATTTTATAGTTCTGAAGATTAGATGTAACATGATTATAATTCTATACTCCTCTGCTATTGGTATGACAAATTTTAAAAGCCTCATGATTTTTTATTCATTTTAGAAATGAAAACTTTTGGAGATAATTTTTTTCGTCTAAGAAAATAAATGACTTTTTAAGTTATTGAAATAATTCTTAATATTTTTCAAAAAATAAATTTTAAATTCGTTTGAGAGTTTAAGTTACATTTTAAACACTTCGCTTCATTCTTTATATAACATTTAATTAACCCACAAACACAATCTTATGTTTTACTTTTCTAATCTAATTTAAGTATGTGGTATATTCATACACATGCAATTACACATGTATGAATATGGTTTAGTTTATGGCTCGATGGGATGAAACTCTTTTTGCGGAGGGAGCAATAAATTAATTTAAATTTAATTAAAACTTATTGTCATTTCAGAAACAACATTTGTGAGATTATTTCCGGTTTTCACTTTATTTTTCATTTTTCTTCATTATTTTCTCTTTCATTTTCTTTATTGAAGTTGACCGAAACATTAGATTGTTTAAGAAAAACTATTACTGGATAATACTGGTCAACTCCTTAAGTGGATTATAGGTTATATGTAAGTGAATTTTACAAAATGTACTTTAATTTGTATGGATTCGATGTAATTTTCAGGACAACTTATGTATTGAAGGTAGAAAATTTACACATACACAATCACTGCTTCTTATTTTTGTGCAAAAATTCTTATCTGTGTGTAATTTGATTAAAGAATTTTATAAGTTGTACAACTTCATTGTTAATTTTATGTTCGACATTAAACATTTACAAAAAGTTATGAAATTGAAAAATAAAACTAAGATATTTTTTACTTTTTTTCTTCACGAGATTGAAACCTTTTTCTAAATATAGAACTCATTAAGTCGAATTTATTCCATATGATAATAACATTTCCCTTTACAAACATTCGGTGCTTACAAAACAATTTTCCAGTTGTTCCAAACGATTCAAAAAGGAATCTTATTAAACCAAACGATTTTCTCTGTTGTAGATCCAATTCTTTTCACATGTGATCGATTTGATATAGGTTTGGATACTGCTTCTTAATGTTTCGGATCATTATCGTGCTGAAATATCGTGCTGAACTTCTATGCACTCTTAACATGTTTCCTTTAAGTATTAAGATAAATATTTATTATTTAAGTTCAAATCAAATTGGTTTCATTTGATTAGATCATCTGATTCCAAAATCCAAAAATATGATTAAAAGATTTAAACTCCCAGTAAATATTGATCATCTAATAAATTCCATACTAATTTACCAACTTTTTAAGTACCTGCATATTATTAACAATTTCAATGGATCTGTAATATCTACTTGGGGCTGTTATCTTTAAATTCATATTTTCTTTTTTTAACCTAGAGCACTATTGATATTAATAAAATTTTCTGCCAACTTATTGCGGAGAAGTACGATAAAAACATTGAATTTTTGTTGCAAATCATTACATTGTGATTTTTTAATAATTTTTGAAAGTCAACCTTTTCGTAAATAGTTTGAGGAAGAAATTTTTTGGATTATACGTTTCGGACAAAAAACCGGCCGACATTATTTGAAAAATACCGACATTTGAAAAAATTTAAAGGCTCATAACTTTTAAATTTTTTTTCTGTACAAAATTTTGTTATTAGTTTTAAATAAAATAAAAGATATTTGAAAATGATTGGATAAAATTTGTACCCGCTATAGGATAATATAAAAATTTTCACTTGTAGAATTCGCTTATAAAAAATCTTTAAAATCGGTTATATCTGATAAGGAATATAATAGTGTTATGATCTGTACAAATATGGGACCTTGTGGAGCAGAGAGCACCTCTGCTATCACTATGTAAAATTTAATTGAAATTGGACCAGCCATTCGGAAGTTACAGATTTACATATATTTAAGTTTTCATTACAGACTCTTTGCACGACTCATTTTCAAATAAAATTTTATAACGCAGTCCAGTAGGAACTATTCTTTAGTTGTAAGCATCATTATGTAGCAAACAGTATTCAAACAGTATTAACATCACTTTCTTAATAACTGAAACATGTTTTCTTTTAGTTAATATTTTTTATTCCTTTAGATAAATCGATTACTTTTTGGTGTTACATTGCACAATGGGGAGGAATCACATTTTTTTAAATAAATCTATACTCTAATACAAATCTGTACAGCCGATTAAAAGGTTCAGATTTATCATCAATTTTGTATTGTCAATTATGCAATGTATAGTAATATCCATCAATAATATAATAAATTAAAGTTTTTCAATACTTAAAAATTTGCATTTTTTTCATTTTGTGTAACACTGTACAATTTTATAGATTCAATTAGTAAAGCAAATTTTTTACTAAAATTTTAATGGTATTTAAATTCAAAAATAATAAACAAATTTATTTGATTCAAATGAAAATGTGAGCTACAGACTAATAAGTAGACGGAAAACTCAAAGAATAAAAATTGAATTATGCTGTCAAAAATCTAATTAATTTTTTAAAAATCTTATTTATTTGAATGTATTTGTAAAATAGCATAAGGATTGAGATTGAAAAAATCTTAACACATGTTTTTCATTAAGACTTTTAAGTCAAGTATTATTTGATTTTTTTTAATCAAGTTACCTTTCTAAAACATGTCGGTTATTAAATTTAATGTTAAACAAATAAATACATCGTTAATCTGATAAAAATGAGTGATCCAACTTGGTCCTACAAAAGTTTGGACAAGCATTAAGGTCTGCCGTCAAATTGTTTCCAACGTTATTAAACAGTACCGAAAGAACTTGTTTGTTAATAGAAAACCTTGTCAAGGTAGAAAGAATGATGCACTTTATGTTTCTAAAGCTAAAAAATAGAAAACACTTTCAAAAGATCCGATAAACCGCCCGGTTATCTCAATGTTTGGACAATTTGGTACGAAAAGTTAATGCCAATTTAAAAACAAATCCTTTTAACTGCCAGGAGCTAAGGCCAATGAGGAGACATAAAAGAACTCAAGAGGGTAGATAAATTTTAAATGGATATGCTGCTCAAGCAAAGTGACAGAAAGCACTATAAAAATGTTAAAGGGTTTCCAAAAAAATCACCAGTAATTAAAATTATAAAAATAGTTTTTTTTTTTTTGAAATTGTAATAATTTCAATCAAATAAAAATAAAATTGAAAATGTTTGTTTAGTACTTTTATTTTTATTACATAAATGTATGTCAAGTATTTTCCATCCGCACTCCTTACACACTTAAGTATGAAATAATGTTTAAGTTGGATTAATTCTTAAGTAATTAATTTTAAATTTTCTAATAATGAATCGTTTATGTTTGAAATTAAGAAAAAAAACTAATAAGAATGTAACAGTCGGTCAAGCCTGACTATGTAATACTCTACATCACAATGCTGTTAATGAATGGTAGTTACGAAAAAGAGAGATTTAAGCCCTTCAAAGTAATACAACAGTTGTATCAGGTCTATCAGAAATTCAAACCGGTACCTATTTGTGTCAGCCGGTTGGACGGAAAATGTTAAGTCGCCTCAGAAAGTGATTCTGATACTCTACACGTGATCTGATAAAACGCAATACTTAAAAGTGGTAACCAAGTTTTTTTTTGTGCAGACACATAATACCCTAACTACCTTTTTTGCGTGTGAATAATTTGGCAACATTCACTTAATGTCACTTTATTAATTCAATGCAAATAAGTAGTTGGCATAAAAAAGAGAAAATAAAATTACTGGATTCAGTTTTTAATTTCATCGGTTTTGTATAAATTTTATCTAGGAAAAAGTTAAAAAATCTCGAACTTTCCTTAGAGAGAGCATGAAGTTCTAAAAAAAGTTTCATAACAGCCAACTTAACTTTTCAATTTAAAATGTTTTTTTTTATATTTTTAAAATTAAATTATTTTATCATATTTACTCTGAATTTCCAATGGACCTTAAAATTATGAAAACTTACAAATATAATGAAATGAAATCGAACTACATTACGACTTCCGGGCACTAAGCAAACCGGGCTGTTTTCCTACCGGATGTGATGGTTGTTTTTGGCTTTAGAAAAATCATATAAACCAATTCCTTAACCTGAACCAAGTTTTCTACTGGAGTTAAAAGTTGTAATGAAAAACGTGTGTTAAGATTTCTTTGATAATCTATCTTGACTTTTCCGAATATTTATTCTTTCAGTGATAAGATTTCAAAAAATAAATAATTCGAGCAGAAAAACCAACGATATAAAATAAATAAAATTATTCAATTGTGAATTCAAAAAATCTAAAAGATATTTTTAATAGAAAATACAAGAGTTTTAGGAATGAAAACGGTAATTACAACAATCTAAGCTTAAAACAATTAATTTGCTTTCGTCGCGTTAAAAGAATTTAGCATATAATTACTAGACCATGCACTGAAAGAAATTAATTTTGAGAAAAGATGAGGTGAATTAGTTCCCCTTACTTTTGTTTAGATATATACGATTTTATAAAAGATAAAAGTTGTGCAATTAGTTCTGGCGTCATCGGACATCGTTATATATATTTAGATTTAATGGGGAAATATATAAATTTTTTAAGTTCATAATTGAATTTTTCTGGTGTTAAACGCTAAAGTCAATCTAAATTCAATACCATTCGTGTATTGAGAAAATTCAGTTTTGGGGAACAGAACGGAATTTGCTAGTACGTTTACTTTTTATATGACTTGTATGAAATAAAATTTTTATTTAATACTTTACTTTAAATTTAATATTAGTTTGTTATTTAAAGTTACGATTACTTTTAATATTTAATAAAACTATTTCACGATTAACTGGTTTAAGCGTTCAGTGCAATTTCCGTATCTGTAAAAGCAAAACCGATTCTCAAAAGTAAAGAATTTACATTTAAATATACTTTAATTATCGTTATTTTTTCATATTAAGTACCTTTCAAAATCCAACAGTTTTACTATGCAACAATATATATAAGTGGGCACTTCATACACATATATATATATATATGTATGTACATATTAAGCCAATATGAACAAATTATTTTTTTCAACTTCATAGATACAAAAAGAATTCTTTCGAATGCAAGGTCGCCTACTATATACTATATGAAGTAAAATAATTGTATGACCAGTGCCCTGTAGAATTGTTAAACATAAAGTTCAATATAAATATCTACCAGCTGATACCATATAAACGAATGTAAAATACATACTTGTATCTGGATACTCTTTCTTGTAGCTGTTAAAATACTTTCAATTTTTTTTGTGTCAGCGAACCATGATTTTTCTGAATAAGCGACTGGTGATACAAGTATTAATTACTGGAACAAAAAACAGAAAATTTCTTGTTCTTATGTGAAATTCAGACAACACAAATATTTGATCAAAAGGAATAGATTTATATAAAATTTTATTGTTTCCAATTACAGAAAAGAAAATTTATGTAGATGTTGAATTTAACATAATACAAAAGCAAAAATATTTATTTTCAAAATCTGACGATTATTAAAGTTTGATAAAATGTTCGTTTAGTGTGAACTTGGCTTTGTCTACTTTTGTAAAGGTATGTATGCATTCAATACTACAATTTATTAACTGAAGTACTCCGCAAAATAAATATGAACCACTCAGTTAGTAAACAACTTAAGTTAGAAATAATAGAAAATTTATATCTAAAATACATTATTTTAAATTTAGTTCAGTATGTAAATTTCAAAAGTTATTTTTTAATTGAACGCTATAGACTTAATCTATTTTCAAAATTAACGGGACCTTTGTTGTTTACTTAAATACAAAAATATCTGTAATTGCTGCTTCGAGTATCTATAAATTCATTCAATCTTCTTATAACAACTATTATCCTATAAAAATATAAATCAAATTAATTCCAAACTCCACACTCATCATTCAATCTTTTACATTTTTCAACCAACAGCTATACAATATTTACATTTAGTTATTGCTATGGAAAGGTTCTTTTAATTCGGCTTACAAAATGAAGTTTTAAACCAAAACGTAAGAAGGAAAACGCTGTCGTTTTTGAATTCCTTTAAAAGCAAAGCACAAATAAGTAAAGTAATGCCCATATAGCAATATCTGAGACAACCTTAAAAATTAAAAAAAAAAATAAATAAATAAATAAATAAAAAATAAAAAAGACATAGAACATAGAACTTTAACAACATAAAGGTCTTAATTAAACAGATTTTTTTCTAATTACCATAATTTTCCTTCAAATTGGAGAATTTTTTAAATATACGAAAAAAATTTAATCAAATTTTTTTTTAGAAAAGGAATCCATTTTCACCGGGAACGACGTTATTCAAAAATCACGGTATCGATCATCTCTAGTTGACAAGCCTGAAATTGTCATCTGCTTTTAAAATTTCTAGCAATAAGGTATTGTATTGAACAGAACCATCCACCATTCTTATCCCAGGAGACAGTTCAGAGAAGCATAATATCATCCTAAAAAAAGTCACTGTAAAGTCTGTATCTAAATCACATTGAAAATTGATGATCGTATCTTCTTAAACCGTCTTGCTAAATAGATGAAGCATCCTTCCAGGTTTAACCACGCTAAGGATAGGGTCCAAAATAATAGGAGGTAAATACTAACTTTATATATCTTAACTTTGTTTAAATCAATGACAAATCAAATAAATTGACTAAAAAATGCGAATTAGAGAACAATTTATATAAACTTCTAAATAATTGGACCAAAAGTAGGGCAATAACCGTAATATGAATAAATGGTGATATTTGTAAAGTAAAATTAAATATTTATTTATTCTTTTCCCAACTACCAATTTGACCATTTATGAAAAACATAAAATTATTGTCGCATTTTTAAATAAATTAATTTTAAATAAATAAAATCGTATTGGTACACTCAATCAGATATGTACATTATTTTTAAATTTTCAGAAATCTTGCAACCATGAAAGAATGCATAATATTTTTTGTATACAATAAATCATTATATGTCGCTACTAATCGGTTAAAGTGACAATTTGTTGATATATGAAAAAAAAACGTACCAAAAATCAGCCCAACTGCACCTGCTAAGCCATGTCAAGTCAAATTCCCTTATACGTCAAATAATGGAACGAAGTCGTTTCACTATGAATCCGTTTAATAGATAGTCAAATTTCTAAAGTTCGAATAGAACTGGAGGACCTTAAGTTTTGAGTCCCTGTGAAAGTATTCAAATTGTCTGAAAAATTTAACACATTCCTAAAAAACATCAGCCGAAATTGCGGCTAAGAACCAGTCGTATATCAATAATCTCTTCAATAAATAAATAAACCAATTACATTTTTGGATCTGGCGCTTTTCTCCGATAAAGCAAATTATATTATTATATTTCGTAAGCCCAATACAGAATAAAAAAAAACAAAATCTTTCTTCTACTGTTAAATACGGTTAAGATAGTGTAATGGTGTCGAAATTTGGGTGTCGTTGAGCTGATTGTCATAGATGTCATTTATGGATCAAACAGTTTATTTAAATATTTTAAAGGAAAATGTGCCAAAAAGTTCAGTTTACAAACAAATTTCACATTCCAAGAAGACAATGATCTAAAACATTCAGCCCATAGTTTCCGTATGTAGTATATTTAAAATGTGGCACATGACTAGTGCACTAGTTTTTGTAGTTAGTGTTTTTCGGTATCGTATTTAAAATAATATGTGGAGTTACAATGGTTTTATTTAAATCTATTAATTATTATACAGAACCTTTTCCTTTAATTTTTTAATATGTCCAAATTAGAGATCTCTATACCTAAAATGCTGAATAAAAAAACTTGCAGAGACTTATTTAGTTATTATTTGGTGTGATTATGTCTAAAACAGACGGATTCTGAATATGATGTCTAAGAATATATATGATGTCTAAGAATATATAGTATATCGTGTAACACACGAAATGAGAATTCTAAGTCAAGGCGGAATGTACAAAAATGAGGCTGAATATAACAGTGAAAATTTTAAAATGATTTCCATTGAAAACCGGAAGCCAGGAGACAGACCTATTTAAAAAAATAAATGACCTATTTGAAATAAATCTGATCTTCAAAATACGTTAAAGGTGAAAAAATATCGGGGACTAGTTACAGGAAATTTAGTCCATTCAATGCCAGAGCGTTTGGATGTAGTTATAAACCAAAAAGGCTTGTCTACTAAGTACTGAAAAAACACATAAATGTAGTGTAAAGTTTTTTAGGGGTGTCAATATTTTTGTGCGGCAAAAAAATGGTTTTAGAAAAAAATCCTACTTACGTTATTTACTACATTGGTGAGGGTAATTCCAATCAAAATTTTTATTTGAAAAGTATTTAATTGGTCAAAAATTTGGAATAAAGAAAAATACACTTATGTGTCAATAGTTTTTTTCGGGACTGTATGTTTGAATAACAGAATGAATTTTATTTTATATTTTAGATTTTAAAAAATCATAACTGAAATGAATTTTTAGAAATTCTTATTACCAAATTTCATTTAAAATTTTCTTTTACGCTTTCTGACTCATTATCATAATTTTGTTTTATATTTTGTTTTTTTTTTTTTTTTAATAAAAGTTATTTGCACCAGTTGTAACAAGTAGTGTGTGTATATGATATATCATCAGCAACTGTGTGGGCGTAGTTCTTACCCTGCAGAAAAAACACAAATTTTTTATTACTGCCTGTGGGGTTGTTTGATGATCATCCAAGCTATATTTCATTGAATGGATCAAGTTAAACCACACAATATTACATAGTGGGGTAAAATTGATTTATTTTGTGGTTTTTTATCGGATAACAGAGGAATGAGGATTGGATTTTTAGGTGATCAAAGGGGGTTGGCGGATAGGTAACAGTTATTTCAAGTACGTTTTAACGTGTTTGACAGCATAAGTACGACTATTGTTAGTTGTAACAACTTTAATGAATAATCTGTAAATCAATACTAAATCTGAGTCGATTTATTATGTCGAAGCTTCCTCTTCAATACCAGCCAAATTGGTTCAGTAGAAAAATAACTAAAACAACTTCCGACAATTAAATCAATAAATTCTGCATTTAGTATCAATTATCATTATTAATTTCATAATCATGAAATTTGGCACGTAGACATTTGTAGACTTCATAAAAATTTATAACATAGAAAACCAATATTTTAGGTATTTTTTGCATAGGACATTTATGAATACAATGAGTTCATAATGGAGTAGTGTGCCTATTTTCGATTGCGATATGACTACTTCGGAACGAACATCAAAAACTACTGATTTTCTAATATCTTTTTAAACACCGATTTTGATTAAAAACTTGTTTGTACCTAAGGAAGAAAAAAATTTATAATCAATAGATGTGATATACTTTTCGATAACATTTCAAAATTTTGGTTTGAAAAAAAAATGCAGTTTGTATTGAAAAGCTGAGGGAATCAGTTTAGTATTTATGAAAATAAAAAATTGAAATCGAGTAATCACTATAAAACGTTAAAGTGCAGTCATATGTATGCAATACAAATTTAATTAAGTCTCTCCAAAAACTTACTGTCTGAAAGGGGTTAATAGCCAATTGAAAAAAGAACTACCGGGTAAAGTACAAATACAACCAAACAAATCGTGTTTATTGTATAGAAAATGATGAAGAAAAATAAGCAGTTTTATTTTATGTATTTTTATTTCTTTTGTTTTTAACACGAATCCCAAGGTTATAGATTTGCGTAACAACTAGTAGAGACGAGATTATGAATTTTTAATAAATATTCACCAAAGTACCAGTAGTAGCAGCTACTGCCTCATCAACATCAAATGTAGTAAAAAAGTATCAGCAGCATCATCAACAGCAGCAGCCAACAATAGCAACAACATCAGCTGTTATGATATATAAATGTTTTATTTTTTGGTCTATTTAAGTTCTTTTCTTTTCGTTTCTTTCATTTGTGCGTTCTTTGGGATTTTCTTTTGTTTGGCTGCTTAAATTCCAAAGTTCATCTTAATTTTTCGTTCATATTTTTTTCCTTCAATTTTCACTTTTATGAAAAATAAAAATGTTTTTATAGTTATTTTAAACTTTAGAGGATACTAAATGTGTTTTTTCTTTGTTATTTATTTTTATAAAAATAAAGAAAAAGGAAATAAGTAAAAAGTGTATTTTAACAGCTTTTTTGTATGTTTGTTTGTTTGTTTGTTTGCTTGTTTGTTTATCAAGTCTCTTCATTCACAGAAATCTGGTTATTATTCCAAATAAAGTAAATACATTTAAAATAATCCCAATTTAAAGTAGATGATGATAATGGTGAAACTGATGTTCAAGTATTAGTGTAGAGAGAGGAAGAGAGAGAGAGATTTAAATGGCACAAGGTAAACAGCCCCAAAACAGCCACAATCAACCAAACAACCCAAAAGCAACAACCACAAAAAACAAACAAACAAGTTAAACCAGAGATTTTTACAATATTGAATTTCGATTTTATTTTATTTTTTTTTTTAATTTTTACTGTTTTTGATATCTTTCTACATGGAATTCTTTAATGCCAAAGAACAAATATTTGTATTTGTATGAATTTAGTTAAATATTTTATTCTTACAAGTAATACAAAAATATACATACATACATACACTGAACCAAAAAAGGTAGTATGTAAATGAAAAGGGTGTAGAATTGAAAAAAAGTAGGTTAAATATCAGCAAACGAAACATTTATTTATCATAACGAAAATTTTAATTTATTTTTCTGAATTCTTAAATTTGACGAAAAATTGTCAATATGACTAATTGAATTCGTAAATAAAAAGTGGTAATTTTAAATAAATTTTATTCAATTTAATTCAATACATTATTCAAATTGACAAAAAATTATTTATATTGATGAATATTATTCAATTTTATTACCATACTAGAATTTACCCGCTGCGCTTTGCTGCACAAACATTTTCCTCAGTCCAAGATCTCGAAAGAAATTTCACAAATCATAACGTGTATTAAACAAATTTTATGCAATGGACATTTTGCTAAATACCCTTGCCCCTATCTGTTCTCAAACTTTATTTAATATTTACATCGTATGGGAACTAGGTCTTTCTTTATCCTAACCATCCTACAATTAGAACGTTCGCTGTTATAACTTTTAGATATTCGATAATTATTTCCTTTGTATGAAAATAATCATATAGTTCCTTGAGAAAGTGATTGGGATCAAATTTGAGAAAACGCTGTTATAGCTCTTTAGATGTTTGATAATCATTTTTTGCTTTGTATGGGGGATCTCTGCTTCTGGTACTTTCCGTCCTACATATTGGCCAGTAAAAAATATCCTTGGAAAAGTAATTAAAACCAATTTGAACACTCCCGCTTTTACAGTTCTTTACATATTTGATAATAAATATGGGGGTACCTCTCCCCAGTTGAAATTAAACGTTTTAAAACTTTTTAAGTTTAAAAATAATTTAAAAAACGATTGTTGTATAATTTTATAATTAATATCAAAAGATTCTAATATGTACAATATTATTTCATCCCAAACATTAAAACATTTAATTTAAACTGAATGAACAAATTTGAGTCAACGTCAAATCAACAATGTTTTCAACGATGATATAGCTTCAAGTTTTTCTCTGTGTATACGTAAATATATGTTCTTATTGATTCTTACAAACAGTAAAATATGTATGTATTAATTGAGGTTGGTCCAACCATAATACATGATCATCTTATTAATTGACGTTAAATAAAAAACTAATTATTCATTCATCAGCTTAAATATCAATTCCGGAAAAAGGCATCTATTAAAACTTCAGTGAAATATACTAAGTTATTCTTAAAAGAACCGATAAATATTAGTACCCTGCTATACATTTTAATAGCCGATTAAAAAAGATATGTTTTAAGTATATACAATTTCTATATGGGATACAGTATTCATGCAATTAGTTAGATATAACATTTGGATAAATATCTGAATTTCGAAAGAATTGGTCGATATTTAGGAACCATTTACCGGTAACGGACCTTATAAGGGAGATATATCAAAATATGATTAAAGATATATGGCAAAATAATTGTGCGAAATTCCAGTCAAATTTATCTTTTTTTACTAATTTTATCAAACTGTCTTCCGAGAAGAGGCTTTATAGAGGTGCTCGAAGTTAATAAAATGCTTGATGTTTTTGAAATTAAATGTGTCCTACACGAACGTGTGTGTGTTAAATAATAAAATTTCCTGGTGTTGATGGCTCCAATATTTTAGACAGCTCTAATACAAATAAGTAAAAGTGCTAAATTCTATGTCGAAAATTGTGCAAACTGCAAACGGAATGACAATAAAGAGTTATTATAACGATAGTTTTCAGAGTTTGTATTTATTAAGGAAAGATTTTCCAAAAAATATATACTTTACAATTATTTCACCTAATAACTATTACCCGGTAAACATCTAAACATTTGTTTTCGACATGTTTCATATCATGATTTCTAAAAATATTTTTATATTCTTTTTACTAGAAAAATAAAAAATTCCAAATTTACAAATTGTTATGATTTGTATGTTACAAAAACTGAAAAATCTTTAAAAAATAAGAAACCTTAACAAAAAGTCGAAGTCGATTGAAGTTAGTTTTAAGTGAATAGTTAGGCAAGTATAAGCTTAATGCATTTATAAGATTTTGTTAATATTTTTCATATATTTAAGGACAAAACGTTAAATTCATGAGGTCCTTGAACTTAACTGGTTTAAAGAATGAAAACGGTGTTATTAAGGGTTGTGGGCACATATTCGATTGTTTAGAAGAAGAATTAAAAATTTCTGGTCATTTCCACACAACCAAAATCAGGTATTTTCTTACTTTCGCATAGGCTGCAGTGTTAACCACTTCAATGCTCCTTCCAGAACTTTTTACAAGACTTTTAAAATTTTAATCCGACCAGTGTTGGAAATTTAAATTTAGCCATTTTCAGTCTAGTTTAGCCACCGAAAATTTAATTTTGCCATTAAATATTTTTTAGCCATCTTTTTAGCCATTTTTTTACATCTAGCAATTTTCATAGACACTTTCATCTATTAACTATATATTTAAACTTAAAATTTCTATTTATATAAAAAACGCATCAAGTGTCCATAAGGCCCTTAAAAAGGAAATTCCACATTAGATTTTAGTTAAATGCGTATACTATTCTCTGTAACTAGCGATTTCTTTCTTTTAACAAATTAATAACCTGTTTTTCTATGTCGAACAAAAGCCAGTCACTAGAATTTATTTAAAATTAGATGGCACTAATTACAAAGCTTGCGTTCGCATGGAATTACGTTATTTGTAACGGATTACCACATTTTGAAAGTTTTGTCATTTTTTATGAAATGAAGTAAAAATGCTACTAATTTGCTTGAACAAAAATATAACACAAATTGAACGTAAGCTTCTACATAGAGAAACAAGCTATAATAATTTTTTAAGAGCAATTAAAATATCAAAAACAAGGTGAAAATTAAGTTTCCAGGATTTTGAATCTTAAGGATAATTTTTGAAAAGCGTATCGTGACAAAAAAGCCAAAAAGCAACTATTTTTGAAATAGAAATGATTGAAGAAATATTTGACAAATCTGATTTTATAGATTTTATTTTTTTTAATATGAATTTATAATATACGAAAAAAAAGCTCTTTTCAACAAATGTTGAGATATAAATTAATTACATTTGTTTTTATTTTAAATTTTGTGTACAATTTTGAATTAAATTTCTTATTTTTTTCATGGAAAATTCTGCTCAGATAATTCATTTAGTAAAATTCAACAAGAACAGAATAAAAATTATTTTTATCATAGTTTGTATTGTAAAAATTATCACCTTTAGTATTATTATTATTATTATTATTATTATTATTATTATTATTATTATTATTATTTCGGAAATTTTTTGTAATAACCGTTATTGTATTAATTATGATGATTAATTTATATAATTAAAAATTTTAATTCAAATAGTCATGAAAATTCATTAAAATAATAAATAAAATTAATTGAAATAATTAAAAAAAATATTACTAGCTTTATTCAAGTAATCATTTTGGTTGTAGGAGCAAAATTAAACAAAAATTAATTAACTTAAGCAAATGCGTTATTGAATTTGATTTCTTTTTTTGTGATAAAATTTATTTTTATTTCGATCTATATTTCGGTCCATAACATTTACTGTGGTACTTGAATAATATTTTTACTGACTGTATAATCATGTTTAGTAACTACCGATTGTACCTCGTTCCTTTCTTATTATCTATTACTCATTATATTCTTGACTTGCAATATGATACCTTCAAGAGTATTATTAATATCCAGGGAAATTGGTTCATAAATGGAGAAGATATTTCCGATAAACTGAAGTACCTCTTTTTCATTTTAAGATATTTATAAAATATTATTGTTAATTTATTAACAATTATTTTTTGCATCCCAAGATTACTTTCGTAGCAAAATAAATTAAACAATTTATTTAATAAATGCTTGCCAAGAAATATAAGTCATAAAAGTCTGTCCATATTCGGATCTTGACTTTAAATAAATCTATACTAAGATTTATGATCAATTCATATATACACAGGTAACGGGTATACAAAATTCGGCATAGCCATATTGAAGCATATCTGTATAACTGTGTTATCTTCGACTTAAGGTTTATTTCCCAAAATGAATTGAGACTTTTAACTAAAGTGAAAAAACTTAGTAGTTTTATACACGAAGTTGCATTATTTAACCCGCATTTGCATCGGATGTTATGCCATCTTTGCAAAAATGTATATCAATTATCATGCAAACTATTTACATTACTTTTTTGTTCTTAAAAAGTCCCGCAAATCTCAAAAATCTTTAAAATATGTCCAAAAATGATTTTTTTAGTTTCTACAATATCTGAAAGAGAAACAAATTTATAAAAAAAATTGACATTTTTTAAAAATTCAAATTTAAACTTTTGTTTTCAAAGTTTTGCATTTGTTTTTAATAAAATAAAAAATATCTGAAAGGAATCGGGTAAAATTTGGACCATCCAACGAATAAATAATTCAAAAGATCAGTAAAGAAGAAAATTTTTAATATCATTCTACCTCATTTTATATATTTTAATAACCCGCGGTTTACAACTATGTGATCTAGTGAATTGGTACCCGTTATTTTTACAAAGTCCAAAACATAAATTCACCTTCACTTCTGATATAAATATGAAAAATGTTATTGAAATCAGATTAGCAGTTCCGAAGTTACGAATTTATTTCCATTCGAAACACTGTGCGTTGGTGCGTTGATATTTAAGATGTTATAGCAGACTATGTACATATGATTTTTTACATATAGTATATATATGCTTTCATTTACATGTTACATTTTATAGGATAAAAAATATTCCAGCTGAAACTAATTTTTAATACAAAATATGAGGTAAACTTATTGTAAATTTTTAACTAATACTGCTGCAAGAGCCATTTACATCAGTGTCACTCCAAATGCAGAATTCCAGATTCGTGAGTTTAGAATATATTTCTTTGTTTTAAATTGCGGCATACATCTGTGCAAAAGCATATTTAAAGTTTATCAATTTGGAAAAATATATTTATTTCTCAAGTTCATAAAACGTCGCAGAAATAGAAACCGTCGAAAAGATAAAATTTACTTGAGGATGTAACAGAAATTTCAGTTGAATGCAGATATAATATGAAAAAACTAAATTTTCATTTTTCCGATGATTATTGCATTTTTAGCTGGGAATATATTTTCTTACACTTTAATTCCAATACAAATGTTCCTTGAGTATAGACGGTGTTAACTCTAGAAATGAAAATATGGTGAAAAATTTCTGATAAATATTTATATTAAAATATTGTATTTAGTGATAATTGGTTAAGTATTTATTTCCTAAAAGTATTTTAATTAAATATATATTCAACTTAAATTTAAATTTAATTATTGATTTATTTGTTTAATTTTAAGAATTGATCACGTTGTAATAATTATTTGAAATATTTGTATTAACCCAACAGTCGGTATTTAATAATAAATTGTTAACTTTAACTTAACCATAAATATTATTTTATTTAGAAAAAAACTCGTACTCATGAACGATTCGACTGAAATTGTGATGAGTTTAAAATTTTAGTGAATGTAAATATTATTCTCAGTTATTCACAGATTCATTAGAATATCTGCAGATTATAAATGATAATGAAATAAAATTATGTTCTTACATATTTTTATGATATAAATGCACGATAAATTAAAAGGAATTTATATAATGAATTATATTAGATAATTTCTCATTTGCTATACACCGTTATATTAATAATTTTATTTTATTATATTTATAATTTTTTTGTTTTTATTGTTTTTGTCTTGAAAATATGTTTTCAAAAATTTAATTCCTGCCAAAAGTTTCTGACAGATAAGTTTCTAAATACAAATGCCAAAAACAGAGAACGGAAATTGAATTCAAGTTTTATAAAAAATTTTATCCTGCTAATGTTTGAGGGAATGTTAAAGAAAAGTTTTGAACCCAAGAGCAGCAAAGTCTTACAAAATTTTCCTTGTATGTATGGCAAACAATGTTCAGCTCCATAAATACCGCAATTTATATCAATGAATTTATACAAAAACGCTGATTCTATTAATAAGACTTCATTATGTGTCTACTAATTATTGCCATTAATTAACAACCAGTCACTATGGTAAATAAGCGCTTGTTTGGTACAAGAACAATTATGTGGTATTTGTACCAAGAAAGGGAAATCCTACAATCTGCCCGAAGCTAAAGCTAGTGGAGAGATATTGTGCTCTTTTAAAAAGAGAATTAAAGAGCACAAAAAAGGTGTCGAGAATTATGATAGATTTTAAATGGATTTCCCAAAAAAGATATTTAAAATTTTTTCACTAGTGATCAAAATTATTTTTTTTTGTTGTAAACTGTAATGATAATTTAAGTTTAAGTTTAGTGGTTCCGTTTTTATTTACATAACATTTGTAAGGATTTTTTCGATCTCACTCCTTATTTAATTAGTATGTTAATTTCATTAATTAATTTCATTATTTAAACAGTTTTTGAAATCTACGCTACAACAAGTTATGACGGTGGTATATCAAACTTTTTATTCCGTACCGCTAAGAAGGAATAATCTAAGACCCCATAATATCTGAGTGGATTTAGCTATGTCTGTCTGTCTGTCTGTCTGTCTGTTTTTGCATGCTTACATCTACAATAATTTGCACAGCACAATGAAATTTATGTTCCTGAGAAGTTCCCTATTTCAATAGATATCTGAATCATAATCCAAGAAATGAAAAATTTTAACAATTTAAAAATTGCATTCAATGGAAAACGTTATCCACTTTAATTTTTTTTTTTTTTTTTGCATAGAACTGTCTTCCGTACAAACTAGTTATTTAATATCCCATATTTTTATAACCAAAGCAGAAAATCTCACTATATTTGGCACATGAATAGTGTTTTAACAATAAATTATTATAGGCTACATACATTCAGGATAGGGCACAATGGAATGGTATTTCCCTAAAAAAATGAAACTTTTAACATCGGATATCTCCGAAACTTTTAAGACTAAAATCTTAAAATTGGGCACGTAGAAAAAGCCTTGAAGACAAAATATTAAAAACTAATGCATTTGGATAGAGCATGGGGAGTAACAGTCAACTTACGAACCAAATTTTTAATATCATAATATGAAATTGAATTAATTGATAGTGGTATACCATTAGTCATTGTTTTTAAATTTATCGTGGTGAAAGTATTAAAGGATAAAGCATTTTTTAAAGAATATAGCAGTCGTAGGAGATTTAAAAATTGTTTTATTTTTTTATTTCCTTTTTAATATTCTAACAGTTTGATCTTTTAACTTAAGTAAAATAGGAATAAACGCTTCAAAATTCTTAATTTGACAAAGATTCTCATTCCATATGTAACGCCAAAAAAATTACTAAAGATGTGATTAGTTGTAAACGAATGATATTTTTCCATAACCAAAATCCCTTTTCGTGTTTGTCATAAGTTACAACTTCTTCAACTTTTTAACAGATTTACATAATTTAATGGTCATTGCTGCAATCTTTTTTTAGAATTTTACAGGAAATGTGACACATATTTCAAAAAGGTAACAAACTTATTTCGAATTTTAATCTCTAAAACCGCAAGAGATGACTTACACACGAGCATATTTTTTATAGAGATTTACAAGAGTTATCTAAATTCAAAATTTCTATTTTGTCAATTCATAAATGATTCTTTTGTGAATTTAAAGAAAAAAACCGAGACGTTCAAATTTCGAGGGTCACCTAATTCACATGCGTTTTTACACCTCCAAATCGAACTCGAAAATACCTTTGCACTAACCATGTGTTTAAATCGATTTTTGATTAAACTCCGCAACGTTTAAACCGTTAGATATATCTTAATAAAATACATTGTTATAAGATATCTCTAACGATTTAAGAAGAAGATATGAGATTTATTACGATACATAATTTTAAATTGAGAACTACTTCTCTAAAATTAGAATTCATTTCTCTTTATCAATATAAAGACCAAGACTGAAATTTATTTATTAAAATTTTTGTTTTTTATTTATTTTTTTACTACGACGTGTACATTCTGAACACATACGTAATTGACAACATTGTAGAGGTGTGTTTTTGAACACGTATTTTAGTCAATATATTTGTCTCTGGGTAAAATTGTACTTAAATTTTTTATTAAAATTGTATTTTTTCTATTTTTATCTCATCACATTATTTTATTGAAATTGTTTCATTTTTTATTTTATAAAATTGTTTTTATTATTTTTTTAATTAAAAATATAAAATTTGCAATTTCACAATATTTAACAAAATAATACAAATAAATTTACATTATATGAGATACAATTATTTCAGTCTACAAACAAATTTAATTATGATTTTTTTTTTTTAATTTTCTTGATGGGTTTCTTTACACAATTTGTATCTGTTGACATTTAAAATTGATAAAAGTTAAAAAAACGTAAAAATCTAAAAAAAGCACCAAAGTATTACACACAACCAAACAAAGAAAAAATCAATTCACGTTTAATAAATGTTAAGAGTCAAACAAAGATTCAACTTTATTAAAACTTGATTTGGTTAAATGTTAAACGAGTTCCTAAATTGTCATAAATATCTGCATACAACTTGTATATAAAGCAAAATATAATTAGTTATTTCATATTTTATATTATTTATACCAAGAATACATCAAAGGACAAAGATCGACTAAGAATCACCTTAAACAACCAAAATCAAATAGATTTAGCCAATTCTATAATTTAATCTAAATTTTAAATAGAAAAATTCAATTATTCAACACAAGTTGAAGTTCTATACGCAGAGAAAAAATATGTTTGCGTTAACCATAAAAGAAAAGCAAAATACTATTTCGCATCGTTATTTTGCATTGGTAACAATAGTTATTGTTATAGCCGCTAAAATTATTGTTATCACCACTAAACATATTTTTAGTTTAATTAAAATTTTTTTCTTCGCATTATTTTATTATTGAATAAAAATATTTTCGTATGAAATATTTTAATACACTTCTCACTTTTGAAAAATATGTAAACAATATTTAAGATGTTTTCGTCATACAACTTTATTTATTTTAATTGTCTAATTTTTCATTTATAAAAAATGAAAATAAATATTAAAATATGTATTATTTAGCATGTTAACTTAAGTTGAAAAAAATTATAAAAAAAATTTATTCATATGACAACTAAGTCAGTAAACTGAAAACAATATTTTGTCCTTATAACAGTAGTTTTTTATAAGGGCTGTTTAATAACAATAATATAGTGATCAGTTAAACATATTTCCAAACATTTTTGACCTCAATATTATTTTTATTTAATAAAATAATTTTATTACAGCAACAAATTGTTATGAATATAAAATAAATTCAACAATAAACATGTTAGTGATAACAATAAATGACATTTCTCTACGTGTACATAAGCACTAATTAATTATATAAATTAAAACACAGATGATTTAAGAATTTTCATATACTATTTGAATTTACTAACAAAAATTGTTTCACAATGAATTCAAATATTTTAGAATTGATATATAACATTTTAACTGAAGGAAAAAGGTGACGATTTCGTTTACATGTTGATTAATGAACAAGACACAGTGTTAAATTTAAAAAAAGTTATAAGATTTTCCGAACCTACAACACTCTCCACCACATATGTATATGAATCAAGTTTTAACAATATTAAGATGTAAACATACGCCCTAATACACCTTACACATTTGCGACTAAACAAAAAAATTAAAAATTTTTAAAAAATTTTCCTAGATTGGATCGGGCTTGTGGGCATACCTCTGCCCTAAACTCATTCGATTTAGATTACATGTATCCCCATTAAGATTTCTTTATAAAACAATAAAAAATTATTAAGCATTGAGCAAAAAACAACATTTGTTTCTGTCTGTTGTTGACACACTAACACAATCCGAAATAACTGGCAGATACGGCGAAAGTATTTCTTAATGAAAAAGAAATTTTCTATAAAAATTGGCAAAATCGGTTCTGTAGAAGAAGGTAATACACCGATATAGGAGAGAACCTCTCAAGTAAAAATTTAAAAACATCGATAGAAACCATATGACTTGTTAATTTTTCATGAAATTTGTCACGTTGGTATTGTCTTTAGTGAATGACGTAACGCATTATAACATTTTTGTAATTTGTATTACAAAATGTTCATGTCGGGTACGGCGGAGTGATCCTTTTACCAATGATAATTTTAGCATCATTTATAGCTGGAACTATGGCAGAAAATTAAATTCAATTTGGCTAATCAAGAGCAATAATAAATTATCATAGATTACGTGTGTGATTTAGCACGGGCGAGTGGTATCCCCTTACAAATGGAATTTTTAATTTTTTTTATTGACTGTGGTATATTGTTACAAAAATACGAAAAAAAATCGGTAACTTTCGAACGACTAGTCTTATTTTAATGAAATTTGACATAGTGATAAGCGATATAAAGTTTTGAGGTTATGGACCCAACGGGGATCGGCCAAAATGATGGTCATCTCGGGTAATAAAAATATTTAATATGTTTCAGATTCCTTATTTTTGATCCTATTTTAAAGATTATAGTTTAAGAGATATTTAACTTAAAAAATTAAATATTTTACTCATTCACCGATCTTGGTAACGTTTTCATTTTACATATGTATAATGTGTTTTTAATTTTATTAAGAACTAATAACAAAATTTTGTAAAAAGTCTTGGAAATATGATAATGAAATTTAAGTTATAAGTAATTAAATTTGAAATTAATGCAATTTTTTCAAAAAGTTGGTAGCACCCTTTTTTGAGTTAAAAAATAAACAGCGCATTTTTACTTTTCTGAAAGGCTACATTACAGCATTTTGTGTAATACTAAAAGTTTCAAATTCCAATTTTAGAAGAAGCTAATTTTTAGCTTAATTTCTCAAATTGGAATTTTCTTCAGAGCTTAATATGTTAAAAAATTATGATCCGTTTTTGGACATATTTGATTTTTTTACTTTTTTGTACATCGACTTTCAAAAATTTCAAACATATTATCTGAATTTATATATGTATGTATTTAATGTACATAGTATACTATTTATCATTAATAAATTTGTCAAAAATTCAAAAATGTTTGCTTTCGATGCACTTTCAAATAAACAAATTTATTTGATATTTTTATGAAATTTGAACACAATATAAACAAAGTTGTTCTTAATGTAGGACTATAGAAATACTGATACTTTTTCATTCCAAAATATCTAAAATTCCAATTTTTGCTTCTCAAAAAATTAAAAAATAATATTTGAAAATTAAAGATATTCCGATTGGGATTGCGGGGAAACTGTTTTCCCTAATGTCCTTCGACTAGCTTTATGTGCAATAACGTTAGAAATTCAGAATTGAGAAAAAATTATAGTCCAGAAGAAAATAGTTTATTTTAAAGTGAAAAATATTACCAGGTTTCTGAAAAAAAATCTGAAAAAATTTTGTTTTTTCTAATTTTCTATTTAAAAATAATATAACTTTTTATTTAATCCACATAGGCGCATGGTTCTTACACAAAAATTTTTCAGAGTTTTGTACAAAATCCTGATAATATTTTAAATTTTTTGGATCGGAATAGAGCCCACCAAGTTCAAAAAACTAAAAAAATCAGTCCAAAAATTGGTGAACATTTTACTTTGGTTTAAATATCTCTTAAACTATAAGATAATTTTTCGTAGAGAATTTTAAGGTCCATACGAAGTAAAATATTTCTTCAATAAAGTCATAAATGAAATTATGACGATTTTTTAAACGTTATTCTCGAAATATCGAACTTTGGTGATATATCTCCCGACTCTGGAACCAACTACAAAGATATTCTTCTCCAAGTCAATTGAAAAACATCTCAAGATTACCCATATTCAAAAATTCCAAAGTTACAGAATTATTTCTAAAAAAGCGTTTTGGGACCACTAAAAATGCAAGTATAACTGTTCGGAGCTAAGTTTAGTAATAGGTATTATAGATTAAGAGGATACGGACAAATTATTCCAAGTGTAAAAGAAATATCTATTATTATAAAAGATTGGAGTAATTTACCGAAAACTTAAAAAAAACTTTTTATTTTATAAAAAAGATAATATTCAGATGAGAAGTAAAAAATCTATTCACGATTTATTTGATATTTCAATTTGTTGACGTAATAAAAAGTAACCGAGCATTTGTTTTTTATATTCGTAAAATGCTCTCTATCGTATTGTAACTAAACGATTCAATTAACTCCCATACACCATAAAAATTTCGTATTTACTTGTCGGCCTTTTTGTCTGTTTTTCTAACAGTCCCGTCTGTTGTCTTTGATTAAATTTTAATTTGATTGAATGCGGAATTTGATATGAGTTTATAGCTTTTGTATTTAGATTACAAACAACTTGTTGGAAAGCAACTTGTTGTCTTACAACTAAAAAACCAGTCAGTCATACAACAACAACAATTCAATGACAATTGCAGCTTAAAGAGGGATTCGGAACAATTTTACGATTATCGTCTGTAAATATTAGAGTTAACAAATGATCAAACATACGCCCGTATATCAGGTTTATGGTTGTTTTATGGTGTTTTAAAATCAGTTTAAACTACTTTTAAATTAAGTTAAATTAAATACAAAGATCCAATTACTAGATCAATAAAATTATATTTTTTAATAAAAAAAGAAAAATCGAATATAATTTTTTTAATAAGAAAAATAGAATAATTTTGTAAGTTTGCGGTAACTTAATTCTTAAGTACTTAAAGCAACAAGTTGTTTTGTTATTGTTGTTGCTGCTGTTGTTGGTGGTGGCTCTCATATATACTCGTTTGGATTCTTTGTGGTCTTTTATCGTTTGGCAGAAAACTTTTCTTAACAAAAAAAAACTTACTAACAACAACAATTGATTTCATAAACAACTAGAGTTTGTTAAATGTTCTGCAGTATTGTAGCAACAACAACTAGATACAAAGAAGAAAAAACAAAAAAAAAAAAAAACTTACCAAACAGACAACAAATCAACAAGCGAACTAGCCAAGTCAACCAGCTAAACAATCGTAAAGAAACACGATCATTAACGTCAGCAGAGCTACATAACGCCGTACATTAGTTTGTGAGTATGTTTTAGTGAGTATCTGTGTGTGTTGACTCAACTGACTTCCACCAACTTTTGCTATAAAAGTGAAGTATTTTGTTGGCGATACTTTTCGATTTCAGCTCAGTGTTAATTAAGACGTGAACTAAGTGGGTTGATAACGATACCATTCCAGTGATTTAAAAACTTATCCAATAAAAAAAACAAATACAAATAAAAACTAAAAGCAATAACAAAGTAATAATTATTAAAAAAAAAACAAAAAACCAAAAATAAACGTGAAAAATAATTAAACAAAGGCAAAATTACCATATAAAACATAAAACAACAAAAACAAAACGGTAAAATCAACAATAAAAATCAAATTATTATTAAATTAAAAAAAATACATATGGATATATTATTATTTTATTAGCTCAACAGATTTTTATAAAGAGAAATAAAAAACAAATTTTATTACAAAAAAGAGAGAATTAAAATAAAGAAAAAATTATTTTCTAAATGAATGATTGTATGTATATATGCATGTTTATACTATATAAGTGTGTTTGTGTATTTCATGTGGGTGAAGGTATGAAAGTTGAGTGTATTTCGAAATAATTAGCACAAAACCACTTTTAGCGAAATTATTTTGCACCGAACTTAAAAAGCAAAAACTTAAACTTAATTTAAAACATAAAGAAGAATTAATTAAATTTCAAAAATAAAAGTTGTTTAAACTTCAAAACTTTGAATACAAATTAAAATATTGTTAAGTAATATTGAACAAAAAATTATTTATTATTATTTAAATACATAATAAAGTTGTTTTGCACCAACTAATACTACAAAGACTAATACTCTACTGCTACTAGTTTCTTTGATTATATTTTATATTATTTTTTATTATCCATTTCTTTTTTCATTTTTTATTATTTTTTTTATCAAAAATACGATAAATACAAAATGTTTATTTATTTGGAGAGAAAAATAAAACAAAAAAGAGATAAACTTAAAGTCGATCATGCAGATTTACATTGTACTCTATATTAAAAATAAAAATTAATAATATGAAGTTATACAGTACAAAAGTTATCGCACAATTTTATTTATATGATAAATTTAGAAGATGAAACAACGTTCATTGCCATAGACATTGAATCTTTTTTTGTAACGCTCCAAAGTTAGAGTCTGTGGTTCTATTTTATTGTATTTTTTATTAAATTTTTAATTGATTGTTTTCCAGTGATATTAATATGAAACAAAGAATTGTCGAATAAAATTTGGCGAAAACAAAACTTTATTTAGCTCAAATTATGCCAAAAATAAATACATTTTTGAAAGTATGTTATAGAATACACACAGAAAAAACCTGAAGTATAATCAACGTTGAACATAGTTGATTTAAGATAATTTGAATTTTTCATTAAACGTTTTTGTGGCGAAAAAAAATTATATATAAGAATATTTCGATATTAATTTAGAATATTATACAACGATAATTGAATTAATTTTTTTTATCTATGAAGGTTAATTTAACATTTACGAAGTAATGATTTTGTTTCATAAATAAAAAATAGTGATAATTCACCATTGCTTCACATTATTTTCTTCGTTGAAATTTTACTTCCAAAAAGATATTTGAAAAAATGTTTGTCTTTAATTTTATTACGAATTAATTATGAAAGACTTTTATATGTCCAATATTATTTCACTACAAACTTAAAACGTTAAATTTTATCTGAATGAACTAATTTTAGTCAATGTCAAATCAATTATGTTTACAACGATGATTTCGCTTCAAGTTTTTCTGTGTGTTAATGGGTTTAAATATTCATAAATAGAAATTATTTTATTCATGGTTATAATCAGTTTTTATATAAATAAAATCTTCCAGAAATTAGAACATTTTAGAAATTTTAATCACTCCAGGAACAAAGTGGTTCTAATTTCTGAAAGTCTACTGTATAAACAACGGCGGCTAATCACCTCTGAATTTTATATTCTAATAATTTTATGTTACAACAATTTCAGTTTGTATGTAACGGAATATGAACGGTAATTTGATGCAATTTCAGTGAGAACAAATTTAAAGCAATTAGACTGTAAAATGTAATCTTTCTCGCAATAATATGAACTACTCAATAAGCCTTATTTTTCCAAACAATAAAATTTTTTAAATCAGGTTTGTGTTTGAATTGATTACATCTTCAAAGGTTGGATTTTATTGAAAAATCGTTCAACATAAATTTCAATTAATACGTGGAATTCTTTGCAATATATTTGCTGAAATTTCCCGACATCTGAAATTTCTTCATCGTCATTTTATTCAGTATTCGATTTGTTTCACTTGTTGAAAAAAGATTGAATTTCGGTTGAACGGCTTAATTTTTTTATTAACCGCACAGTAATTGAACAAAATTAATCGTATAAAGAAAGTAGCACAAAATTTTAAACTCGTTTTGCGTTTATTAAATCTTTTCAAGTCGTAAATGAATCCTTGTAAAAATAAAACATTGGAATATATTTCAATTGTTTTTGTGGAGACGCTGTAAAAAATGGTAAATTAGATGGATTCAAAAACATAAAGAAACAAACAGTTTTTGATAAATATTTGTTTTTCAATACTGTTTTCCTAGTAAAAAGACAGCTGTACATGTTCTGAAATAAAATTAAAAATGTCAATGTCAGAAGCTTAAAAACTCAATCAAACCACAAAACCAGCATTCAATCAAAATTTCTAAAATTTAAAATTTTGAAAGATGTATAATTATATTGAAGAGATGTATATTTATACATAAAACTTCCAAAATATTACAGTTCTCCTTATATCAGATCATATTTAATTATTCTACATAAATTATGCTAAATTTATTTTAATGTATTTCATGACGTTAAAATATTATCAAAAATTAACATAATGTTAATATTAATATTTATATTTAGATAAAAATAAACAAATTCTTGTTTAAATCTATGAAATATATGAATATTAATTAATTTTTAATAATAAAATATATTAATTCAATGGAAAAAAACTTGTTCTTAAATTTATGCATTTTTAATGAAATACGTACGTATTCTGCGAAAATAAATTAGATGTTTCTATAATGTTAATGTCAAAATCATTATAAATATAATTAAAAATGAAATAACAACAGTTTAGGGCAATTCCAAGGTCACTTGAAAACTCGACCATGGTAACATAAAAATAAATAAAAAATATATTGCAATATTTACCGGTTAATTTAATCAATTTGTAAACTTTGATTTTTTATATTAAATTTGTCATTTCGTATGTAATAAATCCATAGAAGTCATATTATTCAGCGATCATTAATTGACCCAGCTCCCATATAAAGCCCCTTCCCGGAATATGATTTATATCTTATAGAACTCTTAAATTTAAACCAAATCTATTGAAATTTGTCACAATTAATTTCTTAACTATTCTAAATATATGTTATAAGTTTTATTAACACGAGACCATATTTTGATATAGCTCCTATATAAGGCCCCTTCCAGAAAACAGGTTTGAGCTTATAGAAGAAATAAATAAAGACCAATTCCATTGGAACTCAGTACAATGAATTTTTTAAACTGTTTTTAATGTATATTCTTAATTAGAACGATCTCGGTTCATATTTTGATGTAGCTCCCATACCAAGCCTTTCACCGAAAACAATTTTCAGCTTATAAAACGAGTAAATAAAGACCAATTTTATCGAAATTCGAGACAATTATTTTGCTAACGGTTTTGAGTTTATAAGAAGCATATTTTTTGTTTTTATACCCTCAACAATACAGAGAATATATTAACTTTGTCACTCTGTGTGCAACGCTAATAGTAAATTATTTCAGACCCCATAATGTATATATATTCTTGCTTCGTCAATCTGTCTGTCTGCTCACATCTACGAAAATTTACAAAACTCAATAAAATCTGGCATAGTAGAAAAAGAGTTATAGAAAAAATTATAACTAATTTATGACTCATTAAGTGTTTCTATGTTATATACTTATACATTTGTGAGTGTATTTGTGTATATGTATTTCTACAGAACCTTACGTATTAACTTCACACGAATTTGTGGTGGAGGGTATTAAATATTCGGCGAAAATAGCATTCTTGCTTGTTTTAGTTTTAACGATAATATTTTTCTGAGAACTTGTTATCGATCCCTGTGAGACTGAAAATTCCGATATTTTAAATATAAACTCACGGACATAAGTATTGGCACGAAATGAAAATTGGCATAAAATAAAATTTTTAAGTATTGCAAAATAAATTTATAAGTTGTAATTTACAAGGTATCAACAAAACTAAAAAAATATTAAAAAATATTATTTCGATCGGACAAAACTATGGGCTCAATTTTCGAAACACCGTATATTTGTCCGGAAATTGCTCCATAATGCCAACTCCAATTTGAAAATGAGCCTTGTAGCTTCCGCAATCAAGTGCTCTTCTCGGATGGGGGCAAGTTTTAGTTATTGCAAACATAATCAGTAAAATATTGTGATAGAGGAGTAATGGTCTGGGGTTACATATCCGCTCCGGTGATGGAGAACTTGAATTTTTTGATGAAATATTTTAAATAAACATAATAATGTCAAGCAAAAGCGATTTAAGAGCAACAATATTTGAAGTTTTGAAAAAAAAGAAAAATAAAATAAAAAATGCCGAAGATAGCACGACAAAGTTGGTACATCCCAGAAGAACGAAGTTGTAAAACCAAATATAGTACTAACAAAATATTATATAAAGATTTTAACAAATATTTCCCCTTATAAAATAGATTTGCTAAAAGTTTCGTCCCATCAAAAACAACTATATTTTATCATTTTTAAGTAGTTATTGTTTTTATCCAAAATATAATTTGATTATTTTTATGGTACATTCGGTCCATAAGATATTAAATTTGAATTTTACAATACTTGTAGTTTTGACCGATGGAAAAACTAACATTGTCCAAAATCAACTATGTTTAACATTGATTTTAATTTTTTGTCATCTCTGCTTTATATCAAGGATATGAAGTAGAGATGAGTGATATTTTTACATCTCTTATTTAATCACTGTGAACGGTAAAGCACTGGTTACAACAATGACTGAAATTATAAATTAATTGTTACTAATAATGTCATTCTTTCAAATGCTTTGCATGCGAAGAAATTTTTTTGAGAAGTCTCTAAAATTTAATTTAGCCATTTCCATTCTAAGATGCATAGTGTATACTCCAAAAGAGACCCCGATTTGCAAATCGTTTTTGTTGTACCCTTATCAGGTTTCATTTCCAAGTTAATTCTCACTGTAAATTTAAATTAACTGCTATTTACGGTGCATTAATTTACACCAAGGGGTTGTCAATTTCAATGAATTTCTTTCATTGGAGCAATCAATCCTATTAGAAATCATTCGAAATGTGATTATAAATCGAATGGTAAACTTAAAAGTGATGACAGAATATTTTCAATATTTTTATTGCTGAAATAAAAATAAAAAATATGTTCTTGAAATGCTGCGATCCCTGTCACTGGTTTAAAGATAATTTTGCTTCATAACAAAACACAATAAATTCAATATTGTTTTATAATATTTTCGATATTCAATCAATTTAATATTATGTCGACTTGCTATTAAAAATCATATTAGATCAATTCTGATTTTAAGATTATTATAAAATATTATTATAAAATATTAAATTGATATTTTATTTAATGTAAGTTTAAAACGGTTCCTAAATAAAAATAAAATGTTCGTGATATGTATTTTCCATTTAAAAATTCTTTACATATGAAAAAACTAAAATTGACTTTGTATGGGGAATACCTCTCCCCTGATTCTATTCGTCTAACTTTTTTCCAGTTAAATAGATCATTAAGAATTTTTTATGGACTATAATGCTTAGGGATATATTGGAATCATTCTGTGAATATTTAAACAAAATCTGAACAAAATAAACCATTGGCCAGCGGCTTAATGACAATTTAGTTCTAATCGAATTCGGTATTAATCTAGCAGATGTGGTTTTATATATAACATCAATCAATCATATATCAAATTTAAACTGATCAAATACACGTTAATTAGATTTAACTATATCAAGCATTAATTATAGTTTTAATAAAACAAATAGTTTTAATAAAACAAATAAATTCGAAAAAATGTGAAATATCACGAAATCAAAAAAATAACATTTTTCGAAGTTAATTTTACATCGATTTTTTTCTGTGTGCATGTGTTTTGGAATTTAACATTATTTTTCTCTTTTTACTAGGTACAAGGTTTTTTACTAGGTAATTTCGGTTCAAAAGTTTTTAAGAATACAAAAACTTAAAATTTTATGATGAAAATTTATGCTGTAAAGCTCTTTTAATTAAAAATAATATTTTAATTTTAAATTAATATTTCAACCAAAAAAGCTTAATTTTTAATATTTAACTTTGTGTATTTTGTTGATAGATTTTTTCCTGATGAGGTTTTCATGTTACAAACAGAAAAAAAATCAAGTACCTTATTTTTAAGATGACAGGAAATTGATTGGTACTTGTATTTGTTTTTAATAATAATATTTTTAGGGGAATTTTCTGTTACTTTTATATGTAGAGATTTTTTTTGACTCGAATGTTTTTGTTTTTGTTGTATTTTGTACTGCACAATTTTAATTACTTACGGAAATTGTGTTTATTTGATAAGAATAAGAATGATAAAACAGCCACACATTAGAGGCATATAATTACATAAAAATATGTGTAAGTATGTACATACGTCTTTCGCTGCATCATTCTCGCTCTCTCCTGTGTAAAAAAGTAACAAAATTAAATACTTATACCCTACACCACCGTAGGCGGTTGGTGTGTTATGCTTTTGTGTAGATGCTTGTAACATGCAGAAGAAATGGTGCAACATCCACCTTTAAGTATACCGTTCGACTCAGAATCGTTTTCTGAGTCGATGTAACTATGTCCGTCCATGTAAAAATTGTGATCAGTCACACCGAAATTGGGGTCTGATATGTCACTTTAAAGAGCATATTACTCATATATACATTGATATTACAATATAAATGGGTCAAATTAAGATAATTATACGAGGATCGGTTCATAAGAATAAGAATAATCAGAAAATCAAATTATACGAGGGTATTTCATTAGTTTTTCGTAACTACCACTTTTAAGCAACAATCTGGGATAGGGTACTATATAGTCGGGCTAGACGGACCATAGATTCTTACTTGTTTTCTTAATACTTTTTTTTAATTTATCAGAATTTTTTATTGTTGTGTTAACAAAATTAAATAATTCTACGTAAAAAAGAGTCTTTTACAATTTATTTAATAATATTTTTTTATTTATTTTTTTACTTATATTTCTTTTTGCAATGCGGTACACATGTTTTTGTTTTTTATTCTACATGTTTTTCATTTTAGTCAAAAAGTTAAAAAAGATAAAATGTCAATACGAAATCATTTATACGCTTTACTAAGGTAAATGGTAGTTTAGTGTATACTACGTTCGTCATATTGTGGGTAACATTTAAAAATACCCTGTTTGAAGTTTGTTTAGCAACAAGTCCTTTTTATAAAAATCTTTATGCTTACAAAATTTTAGACTTCCTACAACTTCATCTTCAGTTTTTTCATATCGGATTGGATTTTCATTGAGATCGGAATTAAAGGTTCCAAACATATCTAATATCCATTTTTTAAATAAATTTCGAAATCTTTCGACCCATAATATCGCTCATTTGCGAGATGGTTGTCATAACACAAAGTTTAAATTGTTTCAGGAGGCGTATTTATATTTTTGTGACAGAATCATATATCTTGTAATTTATGAAAGGATACGTATCGATGCGAGACCGGAATTACGTTTTATTTCTAGCAATAATGATAAATTATATAATATAATTGGAATATATATTTTATTTTGAAATCCTGAATGGTTCACTAAATCGTTCACTAAATAAATATTACTACACCCTGCCGATGTTAAGATGAAACTCGTGAATTATGAATCATGCAATTTCAAATTAAATTAAATATTTCAAATAGCCGAAGTTCCTCATTCAAATAGTCCACTGCGATATCTGTAGGGTATAAACAACTCGGCAACAGTTCTCTCAAATTATCATTAGAAATTTTGCAAAAAAATATAATAATTAAACTTATAAATTGTTTAATGATTTTTATGATAAAATTGATAATTATAAAGTCATTAAATAAATTATATTAAAGCCTATTAAAGTATTAGTTACTATAACTTTTTTATTGTACAAAAGGTGACAAAAAAATAATTAATATTATAATTTAATTACACATATTTAAACAAATAGAAATAGTAGAATTAAATAAATATGAATGAAAATCAATTTGCTAATTATTTAAATTATAAAAAATTAATAAGTAATAGAATTCAGAGTAATTATATGATCTCATATTAAGAAGTGAGATAGAATTTTTCTTTACACGCATTTTTCATTAAAACATGTAAGTTATTATGTTTAATGTCAAACAAATTAATATATTGTTAATCTGAATAAAATAAGTGACCAGAAAAAAGTGTGAAAAAAATTAATAAATATTTTTCACAAAAACCCACTTAGTTCTACAAAAAGTCGGTGAAGCTTTCAAAGGTCTATCAACAGACTGTTTCCAATGTTATTAAACAGTACTGGAAGAACTTGAAATGGTCCACATGATATTTCTAAGGCCAAAAAATAGAATGCATTTTCAAAAAAACTCAGTGCTCGTACTATTTCGTATGAAAAGTAATAAAATGCAGGTTTTAAAACATAAAATTTTCAAAAAGTTCCTGACAGGAACGCTGCTAAAAATTATGAAGCCAAAACCAGAGTACAGAAATTGAAGTCAAGTTTTCTAAAAAGTACATTTGCTGGTTAAATATTTTATATTGCTCATACTCGGGGAAATCTTGAAGAAAAATTTATGATCCAAAAATGGTCAAATTCCAAAGAGTTATTGGGATTCTGCCACTAAGGCAATTAAGCCATTTTGTGGTAGAAGAATAATAATGTGATATTTGTACCTCTAAACTGCCCGGAGTTGGACTTGTGGAGAGTAGTAGATTAAACAGAGATAGATCAGAGTGACAGAGAGCACTATATGAACGCTGAAAAGGTTCAAAATTTTTTTTTTTTTGTTTAACTGTATAAAAATATCAATCAAGAAAAAATGAATACTGCAAGTTTTGTGATTTTCTTTTAATTATAATATATAAATGTAAAAATTTTTTTGATCTCACTCCTTATTTAATGTAAACTAAAACTAACATTAATCAAATAATTGCTTATTCTGAAAATCTAAATTTTAATCTGGAAAGTTTGTATTTTGTATAACTTGCTTTATCGAAATTTCCTAATTTAAAAATAGTTGCATTTACTTAAAGGTATTTGCGCATATTTTGACGATATATTTATGAAAGTTGACACTTGTAATTGTATTGTATCACAATGCCCAATTGTACGAGAAAAGTAGGTTAATTCGTGTGGTATAGCGTACAACATAATCTGTTTCTACTTAAACTTTTTTACTTGTAAAATGATATTTATACACTACACCATCATAAGTGGTTGATGTACTAGCCTTTGTGTAGGAGTTTGTAAATGCCAATAACTATGTTTATCGATTAAATGTTGTACGTTCGTTTGTCTGGCAATGTAAATTTTGTGAATAAAATGCTGGTCGCAATTTTAATGATATCTCGACAAAATTTGGCAGACGATGCGTATTGTAACTGATAATGATGGGTCCAGTACAAATGCCCCCGGAATGGGATTTTATTCTCATTTTAATCTCAAATATAAAATATTAAATAATTTTATCAAAATTTGTCACAAATATGTCTGATGATATACGAGGATCGGTTCATTATTTCTCATAGGTTACATCCAACCCGTCTTTATAATATTACTGAAGCACATAAGTCTCACCTGTAGGTTGGTAACGTAATAAAAATCAAATTAGAATGAATATAAGCAAAAATCTATGTGCGAAATTTTGCGATGGTCAGTTTAAAATTCTGAAATTTCACATAAATATTTTTATCATAATAATGTACTGCAAAGAAAAGCAAATTATATGATGGTCGTTTACAATTTTTTTAGCTGTCATATATAACTTGTAACATTTTGGATGATAAACTAATTACACACACTTTCTCAAATTCTGTTTGTGAAATTTGAATTAATTATAAATTTACTGCGGAAATTGTTAAATATTGTTAAATAAACAAACAAACAAATTATCATTAAAAACTCTTATTGAGGAAACTATATTCCAAACGTTCAATTAAACACTTAACATAAATTTAAATCCATTTAACCCTTGGCTGTATAATAATTGCCATTATCAGGAAAATAAAGAGAAAACATGACCTTGACCTGTTATTTAGGTCATTAACATCATAATTTTTAAATAGATACTTGAATATACAAGAAGTATATTATATTAATGTGTATGTATATACATAATCCATGTGTAAGAGAATATGGTGTGTGAATGTATTTAGTAATAATAAATTTCTCAATTATCGTCTTATATAATAAACTCATAAAAATTCTTCATCCATCTTTGATGGAAAGAAGAAAATTTTTTCCAGAAATATTCTCATTTAATTTGTTTATGTGTCCGATACATAAAATTATTTATACTCGATTAAATTTAAATTCTTGACATGAAAATCTCAACTTAAAAAAAAAATACCGTTAATAAACATTTATGTTCAAAAAAATACAATTAAATTAAAATGAAAAAATCCCGTAGAATTATTTAACTTTTCTTCTCCCTCTCTCTCTCTCTCTCTCTCTCTCATACACACATGCTCTTTGCATTTTTTCCTTTACTGTTTTACAAATAAAAACCACAATTCGTTCTACAGAACAAACAATTAAAATGCAAAGTCAATCTCTTCCTCAACCATTCTGTAAATTACGATTTGTGAGTGAACGTATGTATGTGGGTGTGTGTATAAGTGAATGTATGTATGCCTGTGTAAGTGTTTATGCATAAAATTATGTCATTTAATTATTGTTTAAAATTTATTGAATTTAAATAAACTTTATCCATAAAAATGCATTTTATTGACTCACGTATAGAACGTCAGTGTCAGAGCATTAAAAATGAATAAAATATATATGTATATGTATGTATATAACTGTTTTACCTACAAACATAAGCATAATCATTAATTCAATCACACAATAACGTTTTCATCATATTTAATATAACAAAATTTTATTCATTTTTGTTTAAGATAAAATGAAGAAAAAGTAAATGAAAATGTTACAGTGATTCGGTGATCACGAATCTAAAATAACCTACACCAATAAGTTTTTTTTTGCAGAAGTCTTCTTTTTATTTTAGATTCATTAAGAAATTTAATGAAAATAATCTTTTGTCTGAGTTTTCATAATAATAAATTTTTAAATTATTTAATATGTTGCGCACTTAGCTTGTGACGTCATCTTAGAAGTTTAATAAAAAATCTTAATTTCCAGAAATTTTATCAGTATTAAAATATTAATATCGATATTAAAAATGTTAAATGACAAAGTATATAACCTCTTCATCAATTGTGTTGATTGAGGGTATTCCTTAGGATCCCAAATTTTGACACAATTGCATGTTTTTGTGTTACCTTAATTTAGAAACATGTGGACCAGCTCAATAATTTCCATTTTCAAAGTATAAATTCTCTACAATCAGTGTATACATTTTTATTGCAATTGGACTAGTTGCAGGTTCAATAAAATATATACTTGTACATATGTACAATTTGGGTCGTACCTTTTATACAATGACCAACTTAATATACGCCCCATTTATTACTTGAGCTCGATAAGAATAAAGAAAATAAAAGGTTTTTATTTAAACATTATATAAAACAAAAAATCTTTTGGTCTATCCGATGCCGTCTTTAATAAGAACTTTAAACATGTGAGTTAAATATTTGGATTCATAGTTGTGTGTAATTAAAGTGCACCTATCCCTGGCTTAACGAGAAATTTTTAAATTTGTAATAAATTGTTAATCTCATCTCTCTCATATAGTATTTTTTTAACTACTCCAGGGAATTATGTAACAAAAGTATTGTATACAACAATGGACATTAAAATAGATCTTATTTTGTTTCCTTCATTTTTGTCTTATATTCTTAATTTTTTTTTAAATTCAATATTTTACTTAAAATTTTGATTATTTTGTTATGCATAAATGTATATGCCAACATTTTACACATAAACAGTTCTTTTATGTGTCTGTGTGATTTATGTAGGAAGCTGCATTGAGATCATGACTCATGTCAACGAAAACAAGAATTTACGATTTGTATAAACTGTAAAATAATTTAAATGCAAATATGTGGCTAATTCATATAAAAAAAATACTTTTTGTAAAAGAAAAATTCGAATAAAAATGCGAAGTTCTGAAATGGTTTAAAGTTTTTCTCTTCATTCCATAAAATTAATGGGAATGGAATGACTATATTCTCTTTACCTCTCCCAATCGAAAATAATGAAATTTATATTAGAAACGCATACTTACATATACACACTTATACATTGTTTTTCGGAAAGTAATTCCAGCTTCTACAGGAGGATTCACTTTTTCTCTTCAGGCCCTAATGTTAAGATTTCTCCTTTAATTACTCGTATTAATGTATTTGTGATGTACACACATATACGTACTTAACAGCTTTTATAACTTTGATGTGTTAGTACATGAGTCTGCATGGAATGGATTTGAATTTAACAAGAAATCAACTAATTTGGTCTCTTGTCCAAACATTCATAATTCTTTTTACTCTTCAACTCGCATTTAATTTCGCATGAATCACGTTTATTCATATATTTTTATATAAATGTACAGTGATTAAAATAATATAATAAACTAATTTATATAAAAATCATTTTCAATAATCTTTCTAAATAATGTACTCGAAAAGCTGATTAAACTCAGTAAATAGAATTGATAATTTTATTTTTTTAGTTAAATACTGATAATAGAATAAATTAAAAATGATCTTGAAGGAATAATTCGTAAAGATTTTGATTAAACTTTCAATTTTTTTGATTTTTTAGATTGGGTCGAATTTTTTTTTGCAACAGTCACCTCCAAATGCTGATGCTCTCTACAGAAATGCAAAAATTATTTTAATACAGTATTTTGATTATTTGATATTTCGAACCCTCCCCCTACTATTTTATACAAGAAGAACAATATAAGCCAAAATCAGTTTTAGTTAATAACTATTGGTAGTGATACTTTGGACCCCTCCACTTCTCCTTATATCCAATTATTTCTTTTCGCAAAGGAATACTTTAAATAAATTTTACCCGCCCTTGTGCACACCTATATTGGCCAAAGTAGTCAAAATCTCTACATTGTGAAATACAAACTAATGTTAAAACAAAAAACTTACTGACCGAATATCGTAAAAATAAAACTTATGTACGTAAGACATTTCAAATGGATTTACTGATTTTAACAGATTCTTCTTAATGTGGAAGCAAAGAGAAAATTAAAAAAATGATAATATGAACTAAACATATTTATTATTTCGTCGTCCTTCTACTTTGTTTTATTAACCTAAATCGATATTTCTAAATCGGAGAGTATACTTAATGTTCGGTTTTTGGAGAATTTTTTTCTAAACCCTACAAAGATATGTTATGCCTCATCGACATGTGATAATGTGGATTTAAACATTTTATAATATTTTATATATTTTTTAAGTTACCAAAAAGATGAAGCCTGGTTTTGGACGATAAATTCTGTAATCAAAATCATAAGGTTACAAACATTTTTTGATTTGACTTCTTAAGGTCATTAACAAATGAAGCCAAATAATTTTCTTAAAAAAATATATCTTTCATCTACTTCTGGAATATCCCAATTTCATTTAATAATTTTAGAAATTTGTTATTTAGACCGTTATTAAATCTGTAAACAGAAAAATATTTATCCCTGCTGATTTTGCTTAATATTTCAAAATTTTGACTAATTTAAAAAATCATTAATTCTCCAAAGTCCTTAACGTAGATAAAAATATTATTAAAACAAGTATTAATTTTGATAAATGTTGAAAAGATGGCCTTGTTCTATAATTTTCTTAGCATCTTTGGGGATTGTCTGTAAAGAATGAAAATATAAATATATGTTCATTGTTTTAATACTTACTATTACTCATTTTATGTTGTACTGTGGCACATAAGAAAACAAATTTAAATAAATAATTTTCATCAATATCTATATATATATATATATATATATATATATATATATATATATATATATATATATATATATATATATATATATATATATATATATATATATATATATATATATTCGAATAGATCGGCCCCAAGATCCCTGAAAATTTTTTCTATTACCGGTCTTGTATACAGAATTGTAAAATTGAATACAGAATACAGGTCATATTTTTTTTAAATCCGTCAATACTTAAATTTTTTTTTGATCTGGATCAAAGGTGCCCACTTACACTATACACATTTGCCTTTGTTTGAGTGAAGCAACAAAATATTTAATTAAATTAAGCTCGCACTACTAAAATTAAATAGAGAGAGAGGAAGCGGCAGTCGTTTAAAGTGTTGGTATGAAGTAAGCAGAATTTGTAATCTAACATTCCGAAAATTATATTTTGGGGGAACTCTGTTCTAAATATAACTTAAACTGTATCCCACACAAGTTTGTGTATCGTTTGAAGGGAATTATACAATATTTTTTAAGTAAATTTTAAAGATCGTTTGACTTTTTGTAATATACTTTCGAGGTGAATAACTTTAAATGTCCACACAGTTTTCTGTGGAGTCACTAAAAAATTTCAAGTCAATAGGAAAACATTTTAAAATGTCTGGGTGAAATTTCATTTCGAAATTCGATAGTCCAGTGAACAGAATTATTTCCAATTTAGGGTTCCTATACGATTCACCAATAGCACCACTTATTTTGATATATATTTTTAATGCTGTAAGAAATCAAATTAAGATTTTTATCGTTGTTGTTCCACTGTCAAACATACTGCCGAAGTCATTAGTACTAAAACTCAGTAGAATACATTTTTTTCATATTTTAGTACACCATCAGTTCATGTTTATATAAATTCATAAATGTATATTTGTATAACATGTATATGAACGTATGTATGTGTTGATGTATAGTAGTTATTTGTATGTATTATGTGTTTGCATTTGCAAGAGTATTTGTGAATATATTATAAATGAAATTAATTATACGAGTTTATTTAACATTAATTCTTGATACTAAAGATTTTTCATCTCGATTTTTTTTATTCTTTTTTTTTCAGAGAACTTAAAACAAAAAAATATAAAACTTAATTTGGACGAAAATAATTGAAAAAGAAACAGTGACATTATGTGTGGTAAGTAGAGTATTATTAATCAAATAAAAAGAGAAACAAAGAAAACGGAAACAGAAACAGAAAACCACAATTCTTACAAATAAACATTAAAACCGTTAAACGTTTTTAAAAAGAAAAATATTTATTTTTAAATTAAAAAATATAAATAAATTCATATAAAAAAACGTTCAGAGCCTACAGTTTCAATCGAAAAGGACAGACAGTCCGACAGACAGACTGATAGGTTAATAGTAAAAGAAATGAATTACTTGCCACCCTCAAACATCACCGGTTAATAAAGATATATAAATTTTGTCAGTATATGTGTAACAGAAAGTATAAAACTCTAAAGACCAGATATTACATATTTTGGGTCGCTCCTAATCACATTGATACATAAAATAAAAAAAAAAATTATTCGATAAGGAATAAATTATAGACCATCATTGGAGAGAAAATCTGAATTTAAATTAATGTTATAATAAGTTCATAAATGTGTATAATAAGTTCATAAAGGGTATTTAAAGTTCCGTTAAGTCGAATATAATATTTTTACTTGTTTTCTTACATTTCATTCATTAGATTAAAATCATAGTTGTACTTCATAGTATTTACAAAAACCAATGAAATGTATAACAACAAAATCATAACATTACATAAGAATTGTATTCATTATAGATGAATATTTTACAACTGTAAAGAATTTTATTTGTAAAGTAATTAAAAAAATATAATAAATAAAAAATTAAAACATATTAAATATCAAATGTATTGTGAATTAATTTATTTTTGCTGAAAATATTGTCGTTTAATGCAATTTATAGCAAAAAAATCGACATAAATATTATAGTAAATGATATACCATATATCAATAAAATCAGAAATGGAAAGCATTATTATGTCCCTTTAATATCCCTGGTTAGAGTATATTTCTTAAAATAGTAAGGATATAGGAAATGTGAACATTAATATTTATCCTATATCTACAAGAGCTTTCATTTCCTAATTTCGGTGAAATTTGATTCAGCCATTCAAAGGTTCAAGCTTTATTTCTATTTTTTTTTTTTTTTTTTTTTGATATAAAACAGTGTATTACATTTATGTTGATTTGAAAAAAAAAAAACAATTTTTAAACACAAATTTAAGAAATGAATTTACTGAAAAATACGTATTTTTACGGTATCCTGAATTTTTATTTTTACTGAATCCAGATTTTTTATTTTTTTTTTACTGAAACAAGAGTTTTTTTTCACATTAAGTGATGAACAGAGTTATGTAACAAATATAATTCCTATCTTACATTTTTTTTTATTTGACACAGCTTAAATATTTCGAAACATGACAAATGGGAAAAAAATAAAATATTCATACATATGTATGTACATAAATATATAACTGTTATATGTATATTTGTGTATTTGAATATAAACATATGTATATACAGAGATACACCAACAATTTGCAAATTGCCAAAATATACAAAATAGAGCATGAAGTTGAATTTTTTCTAATCTTTTATAATGCCATTGTTTGTTGTTGGTAGTATAATTAGATACATACGTTATTTTTTTCTCTTTTAACAATTTCAATTTATTTACTTTCTATACATGTATGTTTGTGTATGTTAAACAAGGAAAATAAAAAATAAATTATTATGCAATAAATGTGCATTCATGCCACCGCAACAGATCACACCAAAAACCAAAATATTTCGTAAACAATAACATTCAACGCCCTCTATATCCCCCTTCCATTATTCCCTTCTGGCCAACTTTACACTTTTTAACAAACTCTTAATAATAACGCATCACAACTAAATAAAATTTATTTTAGCCAAAAATTCAATTCAAATGGTTTTTATGTTTTTTTAATATTTTTTTCTATTATAATGTCGTTGTCGTATATAGATACATACATACATACATACATACATACATACATACATACATACATACATACATACATACATACATACACATATACATACTTACATACATATATTTCTGGTATTTTTTATTATTTTAGGAATAAATATCATTGCTTTAAGTTTGTCAGTTTGCGAACAATTTGGTATTTTTTGATTCAATATTGTTAAACTATTTATCTGAGACACGTTCACATTTGCATCATAGAGAATATGTTAAACGTATAAAACGGGTGTGTTTTCTATTTAGACTTCAATTTACAACACGATGTTGTATAAATAATGTTACTACAATAAATTCAATAAAAAGGAAAAAAAAAATATATATATATATATATATATATATATATATATATATATATATATATATATATAATTAGATACATACGTTATATATAATTAATTAATTAAAACTAATAATGATAAATTTACTAAACAAGCAAAAATATTAAAAAATAAAGTAAGAGAAATATAAACGATATTATCCTTCTATATTTTTTGCTTAACCGTTAAATATATTTATTTATAGATTTATAATTATGTGTACTGCAGTGTTGCATAAAAAAATTTGATGGAATTAATAGGTTTTAACTTTATTTCATACTGCAATAGTGGAGACGTACATAGATTAAAATTTTAAGTATAGAGATTAAAAATAGTATAAGTCAAAACTTATTTATATTTTGTTGCTTTTTATATGTGTGAGAAGTAAAGTAAAATATATATTTCATAATAACATTAGTATTTGAATCTAATTAGTTATATCATATATATGAACAGATTAAAATTTTTGTCCAATTTGTTAGATATTTCCCACAAATTTCGGCATGATGTGACTACATCATGAGATCTATGAACTCATTTTACAAAGGTGACACCGTTATTATACTTTCACCAATACAAGTGGTGATAAGGGTTTTTTAACTTTGTCATTCCATATGTAACGACAAGAAGGAATTATCTTAGTCCCCATAAAGTATATATACTTGCATTATGAAACTTGTTTTAGTCCTAACAAATTTCAAATGTTTTCAACAAAAATTAACTAGATTTAAAAAACATTAAATCACAAATTGTATGACTTCATCGTAGCACAAAAAATTTCCATTTATATTTATTTATATAGAAACAAGATTGTGTTGGGGCCTTAATTTGAATGAATATCGGTCCTTATTTTGTTATGCTTATAAAACTTATTTGTATTTCCTTCACTTTCTTCCTTTCATTTTCTTTGATATCGGTTAAAAGGTGTGGACAAATATATATACATAAAAGTTTGATTTTTGTCTAATTTTAAGGGTAGGTCCAAATTAAACTTCAAGATATCTATCTATTTTTTTCGAAAATAAGAATTAAATCTTTTGGAATGTAGAAAGTCAACAAAGAATTAAAACAATACTGTATAGTTTTCAAAAGTAGAACTAATCTTCTAAATATTAATGAATGATATCAATATTTATTTTAGCAAGCAAAAAATACACATTTGGATAATAAGTGTTTTATTAGATTTATTTAAATTTGCAACCTTTATCTTATCAGACCTTACACACAGAAAAAACACGATGTAAAATTAACTTCGAAAAATTTTAATTTTTTTCGATGTTGATTTCGTGAATTTTATTGAATTAATCAATTTTAGTAATTATTTTTTTAATTAAATCAAAGTAATGCATATTAGTTTTGTAATAATGAGAAATAAAATTAAATAAATAATATATTAAACTTAAAAACACAAAAAATAGATCAATTTAAATTTTTTACCCAGGTGTCGTTGACATAATAAAAATAATTTTATGCTTGGCGAACTCAACTTTAACCAAATTTTCATTAAGACGCAATCTATTATGTTGCAAGATCTCTTAATTTAATTTGTTCAACTTGTGTTTAAATGTTCACAGAATAATTCCAATATATCCAAAAACAATATAGTTTATAAAAAAGAAAACAAAAATTCGGTAGGATTAGGGGGAAAGCTAACCCGATACAAAGCAAATATTTATTGCCAAATATCTAACAACAATTGTATTTTAATGTAGGAACCATTTTAAGACAACATTATAAAATAAGTTAATTTAATATTTAATGTTATGTCGATATAAAATCTAAATTGATTTAACATATTTTACAATACCAAGTCGATATGGTATTAAATTGATTCAACATTCAAAAATTTATTATAAAACAATGTTGAATTTAAAGTATTTTAATAAGAAGCAAACTTATAACTAGAAAATGTTGCATTATAACTTTTGTCAATTAATTTGATACTGTATTTTTGTCTGCGTGTACCGGACTTAAAGAGACAATCAGCCTGAAATAAAATCAATTTAGGAAATGATTCCGTATCGAATGTTGTACGAGATGATGGTAGCTAGACTATTCTATTCGCTCATTCCAAACATCAGGAAAATACTAAAAACCTTTTCATCGTGTAGAGCATTATTGAAAGATTTATTTTAATATAACAAGAAAAAAAGATAACAAAATAAAAAATCCTTTAATATCGTTGCCATTGTTGATGTTAACAATGTAGATAACAACAGCTACACCACATAAGCTTAAGAAATCCATTTACAAAAAAAAAAAAAAAAAAAAAAAAAACAAGTCAGTCATAACCGACTACACCACATTGTCATTGAAGTACCGTCGTATAATTTGCTTTCCTTATTTATACTTATATATGCAAAATATTAATATGATATTATCATTTATGAGAAATTCATGCGTTTTAAAGTGAATTTCTTCTGGATTGCTACATGGGAATAAGAAGAAAATATGGACCGACCCTTGGCTTATCTTGCACAGCGGCTTGGCTTATTTTAACTTGATTAAATATTTTTACAATTTTATTGGTTGTATGGGACCTAAGAGGAATAATATAATTCTACACGTCATTTAAGAATATAATAAGATTTAATTTAGTAAAATTTGGTTAAAATCGTTTTATATTTAGGTATATGATGGACTATGGTGGTGTAGGGTATAAAAAATAAACGTGTATAAATAAAAACAACATAAATTCTCTGATATTTAAATATTTACCACATGAATACAAAAGAAAAAAGCAAAAAGTCAACAACAACAAAAATAAAAAAAAATTATCATAAATCCCAATACAAAATTAAAATTATATGACACAAGTTTTGCAAGAAGTTAAAACCTGAATTATACATTATTAGGAAATCAACCACAACAGCAACAAAATATTATTTAAAAATTAAAAAACAACAACAAAATACACAAAGAAAACCAAAAAAGTAAATAAATTGAAAAAAGATCGAAATAATAATAAAAATCAAAATAACTAAAACAAACCTGATTGTATTTCATGCAAAAACAACACAAATTCAAACTATATAAAAATACCAAAAAATATATCGTTAAGATGTTGGTAACGTATTTCAATTCATGTATCTTGTGGGTGTTACAATTGGGGGAAGGTAAACTAAGACTTAATTTTAATGTCTTATGGACCACCTTCATTATATGCTTATAATGCTTTAACATCCATCGAAGTGGTATTTCTCAATTAACATAGCACGTAGGGTTCAAAAATAACCCTAAAAATTAAATAATCCACATTTGTTTCGATTTCAATAAAATAATCAACTACACTATCTTGTCTTTGATTGGCCTCCGATGTTGTTGTTGTTGCTTTTACTTTGTTTTTCTTTCATGACAGACCTCACCTGAATTGAATTAAGTTAAATTAAGATTCACAATGGAATAGATGGCGTAATTATTGAAATATTAATTTTTGTAAAATTCTTCTATGTTGCATTTCACAAACATTGAAACAAACAAATATCAAAAAATGGTAAATTAAGGACAACAAAATAACCATAAGGTGAATGGTGAATAATTCACCATTATTTATTCCTCATAAAATACTTGATTACAAAATGAATCTCTAATTTGGATAATTTTGACTGTCATTGTAATTATTATTAAAAGATAATTCTTGACGTCAATTAGAAATCCATATAAATCCATGATTTATAGTTGGAATAACTTCCTTAAATGTATGGAACATGTGCCTCATTTTATTAACCATATTTGAACATAGAACCATTCAAGTCATGCAAATAGACGCGCCTGTTATAGAATTCATATACACACAGTCACTACTCATAGGCATACAGTTAAAAATGCATATAGACACAGATACAGACAGATAGTTGGACGGACTGATGGACTGAAATAACTATAAGAACGAACAGTAGACAGATTTTTTGTTTCTTGTTTCTCTTTTTTTTTTTTTTTTGCAGTCTGTGTTTTACGTGTTTATGATAGTTTTTGCTATTCTCTTTCCATTCATTTCTGTTTTTTCAACTTTTCTATTTCAGTTGGCTTTTAAAATAGATTTTCTTTATTTTGTTCGTATTTTTTCCCTGCATCTCATAACAAGTATCTTTCAGTTACGAAAAATAGTTTTGCATATAGACACGTTCACATACAAAAACAGATAGAATTTGTATCTATGTGTATCTTAAATGTTTGTATGGAAGCAAAAAGCCGGTTGTTGAAAATTTGCAAATTACAATTTACATCTGATTGTCCAGAATCAAATGCCACCATTTTTCATGTACATAAATATGTAAAGTAAATTGCCAACATGACATTTTAGTCTTATATTATCAGTAGTTTTATTTTATTTTTAAATTTTTTTTGCTTCCATTTTTTATTTTTATACCCTCCACCACCACAAGTGGTGAGGGTATATTAAGTTTGTCATTCTGTATGTAACGCCAAGAAGGAATCATCTCAGACCCAACAATGTATATATATTAATGCATCAAATCAAAAACTGAGTCGATTTAGCTATGTCCGTCTGTCCGTCTGTCTGTCTGTTGGAAACATTCTCACGCCTAGAATAATTGACCGAATTCAATAAAACTTTGCCACATTGTTTGTTATTGTCCTAAGCAGTTCGCTATTTTAAACTAGCTATATCGGTTTATAAGCAAGGAAGTTATAGACCGATATCTGAAACAACCTCAAAATTTCGAAAATGAACTCTTATAATTTCTTCTAAAAATGCAATTGGACTTAAACAGAAAATTAACTTTAGCATACAACTGCACGTGCTTCATCATCGTGTAAAAAATTATCAAAATCTGATTAACCGGAAAAAAGTTATAGGCTATAATATGCAAAATTTTGATACACCCTAAACTCTTTGTGCCATATGGGCCGCAATTCTTATGATAATTTACTGAAATTTGTCACAACTAATTTTTTAACAATTCTTAATATACGTTATAAATTTTATTAACATTGGTCCATATCTTGATATAGCTCCCATATAATGCCCTTTCCCGGAATATGATTTATAGTTCATAAAACTCTTAAATTGGAACCAATTCTATTGAAATTTGACACAGTTAATTTTCTAGCTATTTTAAATATATGTTATAAATTTTGTTAACATGGTTCCATATTTTGATATAGCTCCCATATAAGTCCGCTTCCCGGAATATGATTTATAGCTTATAAAACTCTGAAATTTGAGCGAATTCTATTGAAATTTGGCACAACTAATTTTCTAGCTCTTTTAAATATATGTTATAAATTTTATTAACATGGGTCCATATTTTGATATAGCTCCCATATAAGACCCCTTCCCGGAATATGATTTACAGCTTATAACACTTTTAGATTTGAACCAATTCTATTGAAATTTGACACAGTTAATTTTCTAGCTATTTTAAATAAATGTTATAAATTTTTTTAACATAAATATGTGTTATAAATTTTGTTAACATGGGTCCATATTTTGATATAGCTCTATTATAACGCCCCTTCCCGAGTAAATAAAGACCAATTCTATTGAATGTCGACACAATTATTTTGCTAACTGTTCTGAAGATATTATATTAATTTGCCCTATATCGGTCCAAATTTTCCTATAGCTCGCTTATAACGGGATTTCCTGGAAAAAGGATTAGAGTTTATAAAACATTTAAATAAAGATCAATTCCATTAAAATTTAGCACAATGATTTTTCTAACTATAATCAAAGTATATTATAAATATGAGCAATCTTGGTCCAAATTTTGCTGTAGCTCCCATATAAGGCCTTTTCCCGGAAAATAGATTTGAGCTTATAACAAGCATATTTTTTGTTTTTATACGCTCAACAGTACAAGTGGTAGAGAGAATATTAACTTTGTCATTCTGTGTGTAACGCTAGGAATGAATTATTTCAGACCCCATAATGTATATATTCCCGCATCAAGTCAAAATCTCAGTCGATTTTCATCAATCTCTTTGTCTGCTCACATCCACAAAAATTAACAGAGCTCAATGAAATTTGGTAGAAAAAAGGCAGTTCAGTAGAAAAATTTTGTAGCCTAAATTGTAACAAATTTTATGATTGATTGTATACATTTGTGAGTGTATGTGTATTTATGGAACCTAACGTATTAACTTTACACGACTTTGTGGTGGAAGGTATTTAAGATTCGGCATAGCCGAATATAGCATTCTTACTTGTTTTACATATTTTCTTCTTTAAAACATTTTTTGTATGAAAAATATTCGATTTTACCTTATTTTTTTGGAACTTTAGTACAGACTTATTATTCCATTTAAATTCGAGTTACCAGATAGCAATAGTTAACAGATTTTGTTAAACTTATTATAAAATCTAAAAACTAATTTTAAATTATATATAGCCAACGCGAAAGTGAAGGGTTTCGATGTGATCAACATATTTGAAAATTTTATGTAATGAAACACCTACTGTTACGTGTGATAAGGTATGAGTCTACGAACTGCGTGACATATATGTATTAAATAATAACGAATATTTTGAAAACTTTGACCGACAAGTCTTAAATAAAAATAGGCATAAAATTTTAATTACCAGTTTTGTAAACACGTACTGCTCTCTAATATTTTTATATAAATTTAAATGCTTGCATTTTTTTAGAAAAACTTTATGTTCAAAGTTTTTATAGAAAATTGTATAAAAAATAATAATAAAATATATGAATCTGGTCACTTTAGTTTTAGATTTGAGAAGGAATTATTCCCAATTGTGCATGACTTTTATTCATGTGGAAATTTCAATTGATAGAAAAAAATATGTATACAGTAAAGAAAAAAGTGAAGCAAAATAAAAATATTCTATAAAAATAAATCCGTTTCCATCACGTTTACAGTACAGGAAAAAATTTTAAGAATTTGTAGCAGAAAACATTAACAATCTTTAGTTGATTTCTTATAGTAAAATCCACAATATATTTTTACAGTTCGTTTTTTTCTGTATAGAAGAAGAAACAGTTTTGTTTACGTTTCGAAATCATTTCAAAATTGACAATATTTTATTCGCATAATTTAATCTTTTCATAGAGAAGAATGAACGGCAAATATTAGTTGTAATGGTAACAAAAGTGTACAGTTATTCTGTGAGATATATATATATATATATATATATATATATATATATATATATATATATATATATATATATATATATATATATATATATATATATATATATATATATATATATATATATATATAGGATTAAATTTTAAATAATTATGATTTTGATGTATAAAATCTTTAAGAATAATGAGTAATATGTATTTGTAATGGAAGAAGATAGACATATAACACACATGACGTGTAAATTAGGAAAAGATATAATGCTCATGAATACTCCGAATGTAACAAACATGTAAGAATGCTATTACTGACTGAGTTGACTTTTAAATACCCTCACCCAAAAATGTGGTATTGGTCCACATTAAAGAACCTAATTCGATAATTGTCACATTTTATACAAAATAGATAAAATTTGTAATTTTAATGTAAGATATAGTCAAATATGGTCTGATATTCACCAGATAATGTAGTAATGGTCAATACTCTTCAAGTTTTCAACGCAGTTCAGGGCAGTTGGAGAAATATTTGTTCAAGTTTTATAAGTTTAAACAGTATCTCTGGACTTCATATGGGAGCTGGACCCAGCACAATCTAGATTATTTAGTTGGATTTTTATATCAAAGTAATAACATGAGACACATTTTACAAATTGTATTCAAATTTAAAATATACATTTTATTGTATAACTTATCTGTGCAATAATAAAGTATGTGCAGTTTTATAGTTAAAGTTAAATTGTGTTTAAATCAAATTACTTTTTGTTAAAAATTTAGGGAAATTCTTCTTCGAATAAAATTTTTTGATAAAGAACCGATGTAGGACAACAACAAATAATGTTGTCAAATTTCATTGAATGTGGACAATAATTCGAAGAATGAAAATATTTTCAGCAGACAGACAAACAGACAGACGGCCATAAACAAACTCCAAAAAGGAATCATGAAAAACCTCATAATGTATGTCGTAGCACCAAATAAGAATCGGCGACGATATGGCTATGTCTGTCTCTATGTTTGAAACATTCTCGCGTCTAGAGTAATTCAGCAAAATATAGCCGGATAGTTAAAATTTTCCCTAGAAGATCAACTTAAATATCTGAAGCAAAAAATATATTAATTTTTAACAGGATTTAAACTTTTTTAAGCTCTTAAGTGTAAACCATATCAAATTAGGCACAAATAATTATTTCCATAATATGACATTCATTAACTCGTTAAACTCTATAACATTAAAGAATTATATCAAATCTCAGAATATCTAAGTATATCACATCTTATTTTAATTTATTTACCTTCACAGAACACCTTTTCCCGGATTCGATAAAGAAGAATATACCACTCTTATCTGTTAAATATTACCATTTTATTAATATAATTTTATCACAAACATATTATGATAATTATGATACGATTATGATTATGATGATATTGTTATTTTAATAAAAAATATATTCGTTAAATCAAACTTATGCCAGTAGTAAAATCCATAATAAATAAATATTCCTTAAACCACTGTAAACAAATGTTAAATTTTCGATTTATTTTTCTTGAGTTGGGTTTGGACTGCAACTAAAGTTTAATAAATCTATATGTAAAATAGGATGCGTGTATATATGTATGTAGGTATGTATGTCTAATCAATTTTGATGAATTTTTCATAGAATGATCCCAATATACGCGAAAGTAACATAGGCGAAAAATTCTGGCAGGACCAGGGGAAAAGATGTCCCCGCTACAAGGCAAATATTGAGTATCGAATATCTAAGGAACTATAACAGCAACTGTTCCCAAATTTGGTCTCAACTACCTTTTCAAGAAACTGTTTTACTGGTCGGAACGCATGACGAATAAGGGGGATACCCCGCTCATACAAAGCAAATATTGATTAACGAATGTCTTAAGAACTATAACAGGGAGAGTTCTTAAATCGTTATATCGTATGATAATACATCTCAAATCTTTGCTTAGGGCCAGTGCTTATTATTAATATTATTATTATTATTTTTTGTTTTGGCAAAACGATGTTTGCCGGGTCTGCTAGTAAATAAATAAATAAATAATATTAAATTTATAAAATTTACACATTAAACGACAATTATAGATATTGTCCGCTTTCTGAGTTTTCTAAAGGTGAGTTGTAGGAAGTGTCAAATATTTAAAATGAATTCTGCTGACAATTATTTTATTAAAATATATTTAAAACATTTTACTAATGAAAGTAATAAATTATTTAAGAATTATAATTTTCGTAGAAATTTTAATACATTTTCAATAAAAGTATTTTATTAATAACAAGCTTTTTTAATTATTCAGCTTTAAGCTGTTGAACTTTTTTATCATTTTTATTTTGTTTAAACATTTTTTGACAATTTATTTTTATATCATTGAGACAAATAAATATTTGTTTATGTTTATCAGTTGTGTTGACAAGAACTTGACAAATTCTGTTCGTTGGTTTGTTTAATTTTACAAAGACTGAAATAAATTTTCCACTTAATAAATTCACTTATTATTTTACTTAGATTAACGATTACACAACATATTAATTTGGATTATTACACTAAATGGTAAAAATACCTCTACCAGTAGAATCATAGGAGCTTGAGTACATAATCGTATTTATGTTGATAAAAATTATTATATACTTTAAAAAATAAGTTAAAATAAAAAAGAAATAATAATAAATCTGACACTAAATATTTAGTTAATAATATAAATAAAAATTTTGCTGTAATAAGGAAAATTAGTATTTGAATATCTATATGTATAAACACTAAGTCCTTCAATGAACGAACATCCATGATTGACTACTGATTTTCTTAACTTTTACAATTTGAAACAAAAAAAAAACTATTTATGTTAGTTTTCTGTGAAACGATAGAAATTTTCCATTAATTGGAGATTTCACTGTTAAACCTCTTTTATGTTAAATAATTGATTAATGTAACATTAAATCTTCTTGTAAAGAAATAATATATAAAGGCATACTTTTAGGCAAATATTTATTTTATAATATGAAAAAATATATATTTTTATGTAAAGCATATGTGCACATGGTGCTAAGAATTAGTGTAGTATTATTGTGTTCTAAAATAAAAATATCTGAAAGTAATTCCAAATATAGGATTTCGAAAATATGCTTATTTATATGCCCAAGAAGAAAAAAACACTGTTTGTGCAGATTTAACTTTGTTGGAGTTGGAAACACAAAATATATAGAGATGTACACATTACAAATCATTAAATATTTCCAATAAATCCAAATTGATCGCATAAAAGTGACCAAAGAACACAAAATCCGCCGTTATAATGTTTTAAAACCAATGTAGAGACTTTCCACAGGTGTTGAAACTTAAAATTTCACCCATAAGTTATACTATCGCAACAATACTTCAATTGTACACTATAAATGTCTGCTGCTCTCTAAGTAGTATAAGAGAAAAAGTTGTATTTTGGCTGTCATTAAAGCAAAAACGTACACTATGCGAATTGTTTCAGAAAATGTGAATTTGAAAACTATTTTACATTAATTATTTTTATTCATTGTTCACTATTTTACGGGATTTTTTAGTGTAAAATTAAGAGCAAAGACTTTTGCTGCTTTACATACAGAGGCAATTTTTTAATGACATTTTTGGGCATATCTGGGTTAGACACAAATTCTGTTAACACGGCATGCGCACAGTCTCTCAATACTGTGGCAGAAACTCGTATTTCAGCTTTCTTCAAAGCAGAAACATACACTGTGCGAAATGTTTAATAAAAAATGTAAATAAAAATAATAATTGACATTTAATAAATTTAATAAGAATTAAGATATTTTTATGAAATTTTTATATAATATGGAAAAAGTTGTTCTTAATATGGAACTAAAAAACTATTTCCACTTTTTAATTTTAAAATACCCAAAATTTGATTCCGGGGAAATATGTTTGAAAAATTCACTACTTGCAGTAAATTACTCACCTTTCTTGAGTGGGTAAATAACAGATATATAATCAAGGTACCATATTGACGATTTTAACTTCGACATTATTTTGTTCTTCAAAAAACTAAAACCAAATATTTGAGAATTAATGAAATGCGAATATTGCTTGCTGGGAATTGTTTAATTGGAAATTGTATACGCTTTATGTGCATTAGCGTTAGAAATGCTTTCGGAATTGAAAAAAATGTATTGTTCAGAAGAAAATAGTTGGTTTTAAAGTAAAAAAATATTTCTACTTTTTTTAAAAAATAAAAAAATCCTATTTTTTCTAAATTTCTATTTCAAAATAACATTTCTGAATTCTCCTATGTGGATATATGATTTTGCACAAAAATTATTAAGAATTATACACAGAAGCTAAACAATATTTTTGCCCTCCAAAAGAGCCCACCACGTTCTAAAAACTAAAAAAACTGTCCAAAATGGGTCAAAGTTTTACTTTGGTTCTAATATCCCCTAAACTATAAAAGATGTAAGCGTATTTTTGTAGGAAATTGTAGGGGAAATATGAGCGTAATATATTTTCACTTCCCGACTCCAAAACCCATAAGGAAGATTAGGGCGATAGTTCCACATAAAATTAAGTTTTGAACCTTTTGCCAAAAAACTTTAATGAGTTAGGAAGAATTACTTTTTTAAATCTGCTATTTCCAAAAGAAACTTTTCGCCATGCATGGTCAGTAGGCATCCGTTTTATATTTTTAATTAAATTCGAATCCTTATTCCAAATACGTAATATTGAAATCCTCAGATGTTAAATTTTTAAGAAAGCACACGGAATTGATTGTTTCTATACTACACTTTTTCGAACACTTTGTTTTTGGTCTTGTAACATTATTAGATCTTGGCCATTATTGAAACATTGATAGCACAGGTTAAGTTCCCGATAGTTTGATAAATAAATATAAAAATCAAAGTGGAAATTAAAAAGCATTATTACTGTAATATCATTAGTATCGTGAAAAGTATCCTTAATAAACATATAAACACATTTCATTTTAGATTATTAATATGATTACAAAATATATATTGTTGAATACAAGGTCGTTTGGAGCAAATTAAAATTATGTTTTGAATATTTATAATTCGCATACCAAAATCATTAATAAAAATATTTTAAACATATGCGATAATATTCGATGGTTTTATATACCTTTTTTAATTATAACAAGAAACTTCTGGTAAAAAATTCTATGATTTTACTAAAAAGATCATTTTAGAAAGGTCACCCATTCTTTTCATAAAGGTCATAAAGTTAAACATTTATTTTATTATTCTGCTCCATTTAAAAACTTTAACACCTCTCAGTTATTTATAAGTGACATTTCAAATTGCTCACCACGTGTGTACGTTAAATGATCTGAAATGTTATTAGAAAATCAAAATATTAATTTCATCTGTTGAATTGAATTAATTTTAAAGTTAATTGACTTTAGCGTTATGAGTGATGCGGTTAAGAGCTTAACAATTTGTTGTTACCATTATTTCTTTTTTGGAGTAACTATTTAATCTGTTTTGAGATTTCTAATTTTAGTGCTTGTGGCATTCTTACCTTTAATAAACGCTGAAATAAAATAAGTAATTAATGTTTATTCTCTTTTCTCTGACAAAAGCGAATTTTGAGTTGGGAAAAATAAATGTAAACAACAAGTGTGTGTGATTGTGTTATTAGATTTACCCACTCGTTCGTTAAACATTTGATTTCCATATAAAAAGGGTAACAGAAAATTTAATATACAAAATTCTATGTCACTGTTACGAGTATAAATTGATATACATATACATCGAATTTACTAATTTTCAAGGAAAACTGATTAATAAAATTGCACTTAATATTCTGTAAATAATGTTATTCATATTTTATTTATGTCACTCTGTTCATCTGTTTATGGGGAAAACAACAATGTGTAAGTAATCAGTAAGAAAGTTTTCGAAGAAACATTTCATTAACAAGGTTGAACGAGGTTTTTTTCTCTGAAATTCCAATAAAAATTTGCACACTGAATAAAGCAATTTGTAAATACATTTTAATTTTCTCGATTCGTAGTATTTGTCGATTTTAGGGGAAAAGCTTTTCATTGAATTAATAGTATTTGTAACTGTCATTTATTAAAGAGTCAAGGAAAACTATTTATTTATAGTTCATGATATTATTTACTAAACTTTTTTATATGTCTTAATGTTGAATTCAAATTGTGAAAATACTTCTAATAATTAAATATCAAAATAAAATTAAAGACATAAATTTATGTTGTAATATTTATGTCTTAACATCTGTTCATGGAAAAAATTATTGAAATATTTTTTCCTTATTTTTTGCTTTTGCAGGAATTTTTGCTTATCTTAACTATTTGACACCAAAATCTCGTTCAGAAGTGTTGGATCTTTTGGTTAATGGCTTAAAACGATTGGAATATCGTGGTTATGATTCCACTGGTGTGGCTATTGATGGACCTAGTGGCAAGGACACTGTTATGGTTAAGAGTGTAGGCAAAGTTAAAGTATTAGAAGATGCCATTGCCAAAAGTAAGTTAATATATTAAAAAAAAAAAAACATTTAATATTATTTGAATGAAATTTATTTTTGTAAAAGATTTCAGCGGTAAGTCTTTTGAAGAACCCATTACGACACATGTCGGTATTGCTCACACACGTTGGGCCACTCATGGTGTACCCTGCGAAAGGAATTCTCATCCCCAACGCTCAGATAATGATAACAGTTTCGTGGTTGTTCACAACGGCATTATAACCAATTACAAAGATGTGAAGACCTTTTTGGAAAAGAAAGGTTATGAATTTGAATCTGATACTGATACCGAAGTGATTGCTAAATTAGTACATCATTTATGGAAACAACATCCTGGTTACTCTTTCAGGGAATTAGTAGAACAAGCCATACAACAATTGGTAAATATTAACATAAAACTTCTTATAGCAAAAGATAATTTAATTTTTGTTTTTGTTATTTAGGAGGGAGCTTTTGCTATTGCCATTAAATCCAAACATTTTCCCGGTGAATGTGTGGCCTCCAGACGTGGTTCACCTCTTTTAGTTGGTATCAAAACCAAAACTCGTTTAGCCACCGACCACATTCCCATTTTATACGGCAAAGGTAAGACCAAAAACTTTACCTTTTTTAAACTTAATTTTGAAGTTTATTTGAATTTTGAAAAAAGTTTGTATTTTGTTTCCCTATTGAATTTTAACTCAAGAACTTTTTCATAGTTTATTTTACTTTTGGTATTTTGTTGTGTATTTTATATGTTTGTTTTTGTACTGACTTTGTTTTTTTATTTTTATTTTTTCTTTTTCTTTCCTTTTCCTTTATACATTCTACAACTGTATTTGTTTAATGATTTTATGTGTACGTGTGCATTTGTATTTCCTTCTCATGCAACTTACGCACCAAATCATGTGTGTTAAATTTTCATAAAAATTTATTGTTTTTTTTAACACTCACTACTTTCATACTCACACTACTTCTGACATTGACTTTATATTATATGTGTATGTAAATGTGTGGGGTGTGTGTGCGTGTGATTTGTTTTACATGAATTTTTAACTGGGATCTCTCACTAAACGACTTGTCACCTACTTCCTGTTTGTTCAACTACCTCAACAACTACTTTTCCATATCTATCAATACAACCACCTCTACTATAAAATATTACTCCTCCTTTTACGCTATTTGTTTATCATCCTTCCTGTCTACTACTTCTTCTACTACTACTACTACTCTACTCCATTCCTTTAACGACGATGTTTTAAAGATGATAAGAAACAACAAACTGAACAAGGTAGTTTTCTTATTATTTCTCAATTTATTTTTTATTATTTTATTTTACCTATTTTTGTCTGTGTTGGTGAAGGTTTTTATATGTTTGAGAACCCTATAATAATGGTTAAAATCTGTTTAATCCTATAATATATAAAGAAAATATTGTAAATAACAAAAACATGGTGAAGGTTTATTTCTTACTTTTTTTACTATTTATTTTTTTAGGATCAAGCTAAATTTTATAATTTATCCAACCATAAATTTTCTAGTATTAGGGTGGCTCTTGTAGTTTTAAATTAGGATAGTTTCAAATAAGATTTCTGAAATATTCAATTTTATAACAAGTAAAAGCTAAAGTATAAACCAATTTAGGGCAAAAATTCCCCTACAAAAAGCTTATGTTTAGAATTTTCAATATACGGCAAGTATGATGCCGTATTTAAATATATTAAAAAATTTACATTAAGAAGAGATGAGTGTATATCTGCAATTTTAAAACTACATTCAGTAGAGCTATATTTTCGTATTAGTTGAGGCTTTTTTAACGTTTTTTAGTAATTGAAATATTTTTAAATTTTTAAATTATTTACTAAAATAATTCTGAACATAAAAATTTCCACGAAATTGAGTATTATTTTTTGTAGAAATTAAAAAGAATATTTTCATCTGTTTATCTTCAATGTCGTGTGACATTGTATGGCATAAATTCAGTTTTTTTCAAATACTTCACACAGAAAGAAAGTAAAATCAATGTTCAACATAGTTAATTTTAGACAAAGTTAATTTTTTTCATTCAGTTAAAGTTTGGGGTGAACAAATATTGTGCATATTAGAATCTTTCGATATTAATTTATAAATAAACTAGTGAAATTAACTATGTTTTCAACGATGATTTTGCTTCAAATTTATTTTCTGTGTGTGATGAATAAAATTAAAAACCCATTTAGTAAAATTTGGTGGAATTTTTGGAATGTTAAGATTATGATGTTTTTATAAAAAATAATTTCTACCTTGTCCATAAATAAACTTATGAAATACTCCAGATTTTTAAATATAATAATCATTATTTTAAGAAAAAAATTCATAAAGTAAAATATCTTAAAAATCAATATAATAAATGTAAGAAAAGTTCTATCAAAACAAGAAGTGTTGATTCATTGTAGGTAGTTTCATATTATATATTTTTGTTTAGCTAATCTGACAATTATGTTATATAAAACCACCTTAATGCCTTCATTATTATGGTTTTATAGTAAAAGTTATAAGATTTCAAAATTCAAAATTGTTGGATTTACTGAATCAAAATTCGAAGACTCTTTTATGTTAGAAAATAATTAAAGTCTACAAAACATGTTTTAAATAAAAGACATTTTTGTGTAAAAGAAAAATTTATTTTTATTAATAAAAAATTTATTGAAAACATGTTCTTTTGCAAATAAATAAATTTATTAATTGAAATTTAATATTTATGCTACTATTTGCTTCATTTTTAATATTTAACTTTTTATAACTGTAAATAATTTAGATAAATGAATGATTGCATCTGTATTATTTGCTTTAATAATAAATTAATTAAATTAAATTACAACTTTAATTTTAAAATAAACATACATTTTTTCTAACACTTATTTAATATGTATATTTTTTATAAATTTATTTATATAAATTAGTAAAAGTGAATTGAATTTAATGAATGAATATTCATTTGAAAAAACATATTTAATTAAATTTCAACAATTTTTTGTCTTCTTTTTTTCTCCATCGTTCTCATCCGAAATTAAACCTAAAAAAATAAAACCATAAAAAACAAAAACGTAAATCTATCTACTTCCACATAAATAATAATTAAATTGCGAAAAAAACGTTTGCGAACAAAAAAAACGTATAAAAAAACAATTAAATCAACTAAAGAAACTGAGCCGGGCAAACCACAAGGTAAACAAATCAAAATATCAATATATTCATTATAAACGTTGTTGGTTTTTTTCTTCTATTTGAGCGAAAATTAAGCACTAAATGAACCAACAAAAACTATTAAAAAACAGAAAAAAAGCTTAAGAAAATATAATTCACAAATCGAAATTGGTTTTGGTGAATAAATACTTCACACCTTCTACTATTTTTTTTTTTTGCGAAATCTTCTTCTTTATTATTATCATGCTACAAAATACCAGCATCAGTAGATAGATACACATAAATTGCACCCACAAGGAGTTCTAAACCATTTCACCAAATCGATACAGAGATGACAAAGATTAAAAAACACAATCGGTTTTCAATCAAAACATTTAAGCAATTTTAAATTCAATAAATTTATTATTTTTTTAATATAAAAAAAAATATTTTGAAATTTTAAAGATGCATCCAATAAATTCGAATCAATTAATTCTTTTAAGTCTCTGTATGTACTCATGATTCATACACATTTCATATTTACAGTATTCACAGTATAACTGAAGAAATTTTTTCTGTTTGACAAAGAATTATATTGAAATAGACAAAATTGGTTTTAGACTGTTTACTGTGAATACCCCTAATAATAATCAATTATTAATTATCTTTTATTTCACATTTTACTCATTAAGTATCAGTATTTGATTTTGTATATCATAACATAATCATTTTTAATTACAAATTTATTGCTGCTTAATAATAGATTGTTTTCGAAATTTTTACCTCAATTATTTTATTTATTTATGCTGATAAATTATGAAAACATAGAAAATTTCAGATATTTTGTTAACTTAACGATGAATTTTTATGTTGAGATCAACTTATATATTAAATTAAATTAGCATAAAATGTGTTAGAAGTAGATTATAACATATTTGAGTTTTAACTATATCGAATATTGATTTAAAGATTTTCAATTTTATCTTAATGTTTTTAAATGCTGATTTTTAAATTATCAAAAACTTAATAATGCTGGATACCAAATATTTAGTATTTTATTTTTGTAAACTTGAATATTACAACATTTAACAATTTCCCAAGACACAATAAAGACTAATAGGCTGCTTGCGATTTTAGATCTTTAAAAAAATTATTTTTGAAAAATTATGGATCAGGCTTGCGGTCAGATCTTTGTTTCAAATTCACAAAAAAAATCTAAATTTTAACTTGGCTTGCGGTCAGATCTTTGTTTCAAATTCACAAAAAAAATCTAAATTTTAACTTTAAATCATTTTTAAATGGGCGCACTCTCGTGCAGTTATTTCTTCCATTCAATCCAATTGATTGGGTGATTGATTTTTTTCAGATATTTTTTTATTATCTGAAGAAGTTCAAATTACTGTTATAGACAAAATGGAAACTATGAAAAAAACAAATTCTTGCCAATCTCACATCGAAATATTATTACTTAACTTACAATTTCATAAAAAATGAATTTCCACCGTTTTATTAATTAAAAAATAAAAATTAATTAAATAAGAGTATAGAAATTAACTAACAAAGTAAGTGGCTTTTTCATATAATTATAGTTCCAGAATATTTTTATAGATAAAAAGTGAAATTTTGTAATTATGTATTTATTCAAATAATTATTTTTTTTTTTATATTTTTTCAATATATATTTTTTTATTTTGCCTAATAAATCATAATTAAAAAGAATAATTTAATAAGTATAAAGAAAGATTCAATGAATTGAAAATATATATTTTCAATTCGTGCACACAGAGATAATATGTTTAAGACAACACTACTATTTTCGTGGCAAACATTTATTATAGTCAACATAAATAATGCGTTATGTTTGCAGATCCCAATATTGCCAAGTATCAATCTAACGGAAGTTTAGGTGCTTATAATTTTATTTTCGTTACTGTAATAATATTATTTTAATAGAATTAACTATAATTTGGTTTTCATCATATTATTTTAAAATAGGTTTTTCAATTTAGTCGCCACTACAAGCTTTTTAGAAATTCAACTAATTTTATTTCCACTCCAAATCAAATATGTGGTGTTTAAAGTGCCTTAAAAATTACATTCTTTAATTAAATTAAGAAAAATTAAAATAATTTTATAACCATTTTAAAGTCAGGAAAATGGTCGTATCATAGTTCATATCACTACCATATTTAAGTGCCACAATCATATTATTTTTTCCATGTGTAAAGTATTAGAAATAATTCTGAAATGAAATAATTTCATACTTCTAAAAAATTTCTTTAATAAATTTTTATAATTCTTATAACATTGTATTGATATATGGTTTACAAAAGATAAATATAAACAAGAATCGATTTTCGACATTTAACGAGAGTCGACAAATCACTTCACAAATCGGAAAGATCAGAATAAATCGGCAAAAATCAGAAACAAAATTTTATAAAGGTCATTTCATAATTTTTTATTGGTATCATATAGAGTCAACTTAAGAGTCAAATTAAGAGAGATGGTCATGAACAGAGTTGGTCATGAATTATTTCAACTTTCCTACTTTTATTATTTGAAGAAAATGTAAAAATAAAGGTTAACGTCGAATGTGGTACATCGGCCAACACAGCTTTCAAATGCAATAAATAAAATTATAGAAGAAAAATTAAATTTTTAATATTTATATTTATTTAATTTTTAGCAACATAATTTTTATCAAAATAGAAATAAAAGCAAATTAAACAAGTGTTAAACTTAAAAGTGCATATAATTTAATGAGAAAAACATTTTTTTTTAAATAATGTGTTTTTATAAAAGCATGTAAATAAATATCAATGTAAATTAATGAGAAATTCATAATCAACAACCCAACAGTTCTTAATCAATGAACCTAAAAGAATTTAATATATTTTCTTATCAAATACCAGAGAGTTATCGGAGGCATAAGAAAAGATTATACAATTAACTGCACAAGATATAGTTCCAGAAAATCATTCGAGACTGCAGGGTGTTTACACATGTCTATAAATAAATATATTTTACATGATACATAATTATAATAAAAATATGCATAAATTATTAAACATAAGCAAAACCTTTTTATAAATTTATAACAGTATTTTTTACAAAATTACAAAAAATAAATCTATAAATAATGCCCTGTGTTATGCAGGCTTTAGGATTAACCACCAAATATCGGACTTAATCTTAGTCAAATCAAACCTTTGTCCATAATTGTTGATGGATTATTATTTAATAAATAATAACAGATTATAACAATTTTTTTATATCATTTATTCAGGGGATTCCCTTACATCCGTATAATCAATGTAAAAAAACGAATTCTATGACATATGTAAAATAAATTATACATAAAAACAGTAATAACATTTACAGTTTACTTTTTATAGGTTTAAATATTAAATTGTAAAAAAAATATTTAATAAAATTTACAAAGAAATCGATTTTAATAAAAACTGATAAAATTATTAGCTATCAAACATACACAACTATGTATACATACATATGCATATATGTAGATATATTAATATCATATAATATATGAAAATGTTAATTGTTTGTGCCAATAATATTATCATAAATTTAATAAATTTATACATATTTTTAAACAATATTTTTTAACTAATTTAAATAAAAAATATTGTATTAAAGAGTGAGATCAAAGAAATCTTAATGAATCATAATGCCAACATTGAGACGCGATTTACAAAATACACAACTTATGAAAACTGAGATCTTTTGGTAATACCTCCCATAGGATACTATTAGAGTTTTTAATCGTCTATTTTTATAACGCATCTTACATTTTCATGATCTTCACTTCTTCTCTATAGCATGGTTTCAATATTGTGTTGGACACTCTGAGCACTCTTTCAAAAGAAAAAATCTTCTTCTTTAATTTATAATCCTTTTGTCTCTAAGTTCGGCTTCTAAAGCCTTTGTAATATTACTGTTAAAAACATACTTTTCCAAATGTCTGCTATTTTTTATTGAACTTTTTTAAATTATCTTTATTTTTCGTTTTTTAAATTTTAAAGTTTTGACTAAGTTTTAATAAATTATGTATGAATTATGTGTGAAAACCAATATTATCGCACCAAATTGCAGTAATTCCTTTTATGAATGACTTTGAAACGCTCTGACTTTTACACATTATAGTAAATGCAAATCATTCCATTCTTTAGCTCTTGAATTGTTTCAGACTTATGAACATTTATATTTCGTTCGTTTAATTTTGGTGAAATAATATTGCACATATTAAAATCTTTTGATAATAATTTATAAAATTATAAAACGATATTTTTTTAATTATTTTAATAAAATTTCAAGGAAAAAAACTACAAAAAACTGCATTGTTAAATTAATATGAATTTTCCTCAAAGATAAAAAAATTTATATCAATATTATTTCATAATAAACCTTGTTTTTGAAAATTTTCCTCTTTGAAATTTTGCTACAAAAAGTAACTTTAAAAAATTATCGTTGAATATTTTTACAAATTAAAATTGAAGAGTTTTAATATGAACAATTTTATTTCTCCATAAATTTAAAAACGCTTAATTTTAAATGATTGAAAACATTTTAGTCAATGTCAAATCAACTACGATTTCAATTATGATTTTGTTTCAAGTTGATCTTTCTGTGAATCCAGTATAAGCCTACACTTCTCTTGATTGCTTTCAATTATGATGGTAAAAAAATCACTTTATATGTTATTTTTAATAGACCTATTTCGTAAAAGTCTTCAACTTGTTTATGGCGCTTTTCGTTTTATAAATATCCCCATGTTTTAATTCATTTTGTTTGGAACTGAAATATTTTTTCGATATTCTTCCTTACATCAACAATCATGAAGTTGTTTTCTCAAAAGAAAAAAATTAAAATTTAAATGTTTAATAAAATCAATTATTAAAAAAATGTTTTACCAAAAAAATTATATAAAAAAACGTAACCAAAATTGTTCTTTTTATCGTAATGATAATGAAGAAGTTCAGAACCAAAATATTTTTTGGTTAAATTCACCACAATATATATGAAAGAAATTGAAATTGATATCTACATCAAAACAAAAAATAAATGTTTTTATTAAATTTTTTTGTGTCACTTTTTAATTTATTATACCCTCCGCCATCACAAGTGGTAATAAGGGTATATTAACGTTGTCATTCCCTATGTAATACTAGTATGCATATATATATATATATATATATATATATATATATATATATATATATATATATATATATATATATATATATATATATATATATATATATATATATATATATATATATATATATATATATAAGTAACTACATTTAAACAAAAATTTAACTATAACATACAGTTTAATGCTCTTCATCATGCAGAAAAACTTCAATATCGAATTAATAAAAAAGTCTATGGCTGATATTGGCAAAATTTTGATACACCCGAAAATAATTTATTAAAATTTTCCATATTTATTTATTTTTAATCAATAATAAATTCGAAGATCAGATTGTGCTGGTATCATTATTTGACCAGCTCCCATATAACAACCCTTCCCGGAATTTATAGCTTTATAGCTTATAATTCTTTCAGAAATGAACAAATTTGACAAAATTAATTTTCTGCATTAAAAACAAGTTATTAATTTCATTAATATCGGTCCATATTTTGCTATACCTCCCATATAACACCCCTTCCCGGAAAACGAGCTTGAGCTTACAAAACACTTAAATAAAGACTAATTATATTGAAATTCAGCATAATAATTTTCCCACTATCCCTTATATGTAATATTAATTCGAACAATATTGGTTTACATTTTGCTATAGTTCCCATATAACGTCCCTTTTTCGGAAAATAGTTTTGAGTCCATAAAACTCCTAAATAAGCCCAAATTCCATTGAAATTTGGTAGAATTATTTTCAAACTGTCTCTAATATATATTATAAATCTGACCAATGCCAGTTCATATTTTGGTATACAAAACAGGTTGGGTCTTATATAACACTTAAAAAATACAAATTCCATTGAAATTCGTTACAATTATTGCTTTAACTATTTAAAATATACGTTACTAATCTGACGAATACCGTGCCATATTTTATTTTAGTTCCCACAAATTACTTTAAATTTTGGATATTTTTTTTAAACTATCTTTAATATATGAAACTAGTTTGAGAATCATCGGACCATATTGGATTATAACACCTTTATAATCCAACTTTTCAAAATAAAATATGTACCAATTCCATCGAAATTTAAACAACTAGATAATTGTCTTCAATTGAGGGTATTTATGATACGGCACAGCCGAATATAGCATTCCTCCTTGTTTGCATAGACTTATATTTATGGTTATTTTATATAATTGAACATTTATTTGTTTAAAGTGCCAATCAATATTAATAATAATAACAAAATAATAAAAAAAAACAATATTAATCCAATCGAATGATTTAGTAAATGTATTGTTAAACATAAATGTCTATTTAAGTTTCATATAACAAAAATAAAATAAAAAAGAGCAGAACAGAACAGAACAGAACAGAATTCAATAAGTTATTTGTTTCCCATTTCAAATGTATTGGAAAATGAAACAAAATATTAGAGTGTTTTATTCGATTGGCTGGAAATTTATGATTTCTTTTTATATAGTTTTGCTCTTCGTTGAACAATGATAATAGAAATTTAATTGCTTGTAAATGACTCCGGGAGGTCGAATAACGAAATAAATGTTATATAACTATTGGAAAAATTATAAATTAAAATATTATATAAAATATCAATTTCTTGAATTTAAAAATATTAATAATTAATATGCTTTTCAATTCTTTTTAACAAGATCCCAATATCTCTCCACTGGCTTTAGCTCCGCACAGTTTGTAAGATTCGCTTGTCCTGACACAAACACCATATTATTCTTGTATAATAATTCTATAACTTTGAATGAACTATCAAATATTTTGAACGAAAAATCCTACTTTACTTGTTTCTGAATTCACATAGGTATACGGTTCTTGCAGAGAAATTGTTTAGAATTTTTTTATATATTTTTTTGAACCCGAATAGGGCCCACCAAGTTGAAAAACTAAAAAAAAAAACCTGTTCAAAATTGAGTCAACATTTTACTTTGGTCTAAATATCTCTTAAACTAGAAGAGATATCCCACTTATGTAAACGTATTTTTTGTAGAGAATCATTAGGGCTTTACCTATGAAAAATATGTTTCAATCAAATCATACATAAATTTTAGAGATTTTGACTGCTAGCATCAGCTACATAAAAATATTGACCAGGTATTGCAAAATTCTGCCATAACATACGTTTAGTATTTTTAGGAAATTGGACTTTAATTTCCAAGCTCTATTTATCCCCTCTAAATCTTATCATCAAATTGTTTAACTTTATATTTTTTAAACCTGATTTAACTTATCGTACCAAATAGTCCAAAATCTAAGCTACCGCATGTGTTGGGAGCTCTTTTGAAAAAAATAATCTAACTTTTTCGCTTAAGAGACACTATTTTTACCTGCACCAAGTTTTCTATCAACGGACAAGTTCTCCTGATACCGTTCAATAACATCCGTAACAGTTTGACGGCGTACGTTTCAATGCTTAGCCGCCATTTTGTAATACCAAGTTGGGTTTTGCTGAAAATATTTTATAATTTTATTATGCGCTTTTACTCAGATTTTAATAAAATTAACAATATATATACTAACATAGTAATTGACATGTTTTACAAAGGTAACGTGTGTTAAGAATTTTTCTATCCCACTCCTAATATCCACTAAAAGATATTATCATAATTATTATAACTTAAATTAAAATTCTCACAATGTAAGAAATGTTGAATTATCGATCAAGGCGAATGTTAAAGTAGAGGAGCTTTTAATTTAATTTATTTTTAAATCTAAAACTAATTTCTAATTAAATCAAAACATTTATTTCAACATAATTTTTTGCTTTAAATACATATTTTTTTTAAATATAAACTACTGTATACAATAAGAAAAAAAATACATGCATGTGTAATGTTAAATAACTAAATTAATGTTAATTTAAAAAGTGCTCATGTACGTGTTTAACAGAAACGGGATATATTATTATTACATAATAATTTCAGTGTAAATTATATAACATTTACTGTAACGATAATTACAAAAACCAACAATTACTGGAAATAATTCCGACATTTTTCTCAAAAGCAAAATAAATACACATTAAGAACACTGATTTGTTTCTGAATTCACACAATAAGAACGCTGATTGTTCTGAATATTTAATGCAGTTGTTTTTATATAAAAATAAACAAATATTATTTTTCATTATCTACAGAAAGGAAAATGAAAGATTTTGGAATTCGACGGAAACTTCTTCCCCACTTCGAAATACCTTGATTTATCGTTGTAAAGAAGTGGAATGGGTTGTTATTGGGAATGATAATAAACAGTGTATACAAATAAAAAACTATTTGTTTGTTAAAATGAGTAATTAAAAAAATAATCCAAATCATGCACATATGTGATCTCAGTTCCAAATGTTTTAACAGCCACTGTGTAAGAATACTTCGTATAAAATTAGTTTTGAATCGTTTGACTATACAAAGATTTAATTAAAGATAATTTCATAGTAGTTTATGTAGAAACAGAAATAGTGGCCAATTTTAAAATTGAGATGAAATAAGAGAAACATTTTTATAGTTTGTGCTATAAGAATTTTTCAACGTGAATGATTAATTATTTAAGACGATGTTAATTTAAAATCATTAAAATGTTGAATTAATATTTTTTTATAATAATACATTTTTATACCCTCCACCACCACAAGTGGTGAGGGTATATTAAGTTTGTCATTCTGTATGTAACGCCAAGAAGGAATCATCTCAGACCCAACAATGTATATATATTATTGCATCAAATCAAAAACTGAGTCGATTTAGCTATGTCCGTCTGTCCGTCTGTCCGTCTGTCTGTCTGTTGGAAACATTCTCACGCCTAGAATAATTGACCGAATTCAATAAAACTTGGCCACATTATTTGTTATTGTCCTAAGCAGTTTGCTATTTAAAACCAGCTATATCGGTTTATAAGAAAGGAAGTTATAGACCGATATCTGAAACAACCTCAAAATTTCAAAAGTGAACTCTTATAATTTCTTCTAAAAATGTAATTGGACTAAAACAAAAAATTAATTTTAGCATACAATTACACGTGCTTCATCATCGTGCCAAAAATTATCAAAATCTGATTAACCGGAAAAAAGTTATAGGCTATAATATGCAAAATTTTGATACACCCCAAACTCTTTGTGTCATATGGACCGCAATTTTTAAGATAATTTACTGAAATTTGTCACAACTAATTTTTAAACCATTCTTAATATATGTTATAAATTTTATTAACATTGGTCCATATTTTGATATAGCTCCCATATAACGCCATTTCCCGGAATATGATTTATAACTCATAAAACTCTTAAATTGGAACCAATTCTATTGAAATTTGGCACAAATAATTGTTTAACTATTTTAAATATATACTATAAATTTTATTCACATGGGTCCGTATTTTGATATAGCTCCCATATAAGGCCCCTTCCCGGAATGTGATTTATAGCTCATAAAACTCTTAAATTTGAACCAATTCTTTTGAAATTTGGCACAACTAATTTCCTAGCTATTTTAAATATATGTTATAAATTATATTAAGATGGGTCCATATTTTGATATAGCTCCCATATAAGGACTTTCCCGGAATATGATTTATAGCTCATAAAACTCTTAAATTGGAACCAATTCTATTGAAATTTGGCACAAATAATTTTTTAACCATTTTAAATATATACTATAAATTTTATTCACATGGGTCCGTATTTTGATATAGCTCCCATATAAGGCCCCTTCCCGGAATGTTATTTATAGCTCATAAAACTCTTTAATTTGAACAAATTCTTTTGAAATTTGGCACAATTAATCTCTTAATTATTTTAAATATATACTATAAATTTTATTCATATGGGTCCGTATTTTGATATGGCTCCCATATAAGGCCCCTTCCCGGAATGTGATTTATAGCTCATAAAACTCTTAAATTTGAACCAATTCTTTTGAAATATGGCACAATTATTGTTTTAACTATTTTAAAAATATACTATAAATTTTATTTACATGGGTCCATATTTTGATATAGCTCCCATATAAGGCCTCTTCCCGGAATATGATTTATAGCTTATAAAACTCTTAAATTTGAACCAATTCTATTGAAATTTGGCACAACTAATTTTCTAGCTATTTTAAATATATGTTATAAAATTTATTAACATGGGTCCATATTTTGATATAGCTCCCATATAAGGCCCCTTCCCGGAATATGATTTACAGCTTATAACACTTTTAAATTTGAACCAATTCTTTTGAAATTTAGCACAATTGATTTTCTAGCTATTTTAAATATATGTATTAAGTTTTATTTACATGGGTCCATATTTTGATATAGCTCCCATATAAGGCCCCTTCCCGGAATATGATTTACAGCTTATAATACTTTTAGATTTTAACCAATTCTATTGTATTGTGGGTCCATATTATGATATAGCTCCATTATAACGCCCCTTCTCGAGTAAATCAAGACCAATTCTACTGAAAGTCGACACAATTATTTTGCTAACTGTTCTGAAGATATTATATTAATTTGCCCTGTATCGGTCCAAATTTTTCTATAGCTCCCTTATAACGGGATTTTCCGGAAAACGGATTAGAGTTTATAAAACATTTAAATAAAGATCAATTCCATTAAAATTTAGCACAATGATTTTTCTAACTATAATAAAAGTATATTATAAATATGAACAATCTTGGTCCAAACTTCGGGAAGGGGTCTTATATGGGAGCTACATATAAGACCCCTTCCCGGAAAATAGTTTTGAGCTTATAACAAGCATATTTTTTGTTTTTATACGCTCCACAGTACAAGTGGTAGAGAGAGAATATTAACTTTGTCATTCTGTGTGTAACGCTAAGAATGAATTATTTCAGACCCCATAATGTATATATTCTTGCATCAAGTCAAAATCTCAATCGATTTTCGTCAATCTCTTTGTCTGCTCACATCCGCAAAAATTAACAGAGCTCAATGAAAATTGGTAGAAAAAAGGCAGTTAATAGAAAAACTTTATAGCTTAAATTTTAACTAATTTTATGACTAATTAAGTATTTCTGTGTTATATACATTTGTGAGTATATGTGTGTCTATGGAACCTAACGTATTAACTTTACATGAATTTGTGGTGGAGGGTATTTAAGATTCGGCATAGCCGAATATAGCATTTTTACTTGTTAATTTTTATTTTTAAATAACTTTTTATTGTGCCTTACAAAATATCACAATGTTGATAATTAAATTATCTTATGACATTGGAAGTAACATCTAATACTCACCGAAATTGATATTTTAATAAAAGAATTCTTAATTTGACTGGAGATTGTGAAGATTCTGTAAGAATTAAATCAAATTTTAAAAATTTTTGTATCGCTTTTATACCTTGTATAGTAGTCAAAACATAAAGATTGATAATTAATAAAACAATTAGTTGAATCCATACCAAATGTATTTGGTGATCTATTCATAGACTATAGCAATCGAAATAGCTTTTAAATTTCGATATGTCAGTCTGTCTCACCAAATTTAAGAAACAATCTAAAAAACTGTTGATGAAATGATTTCAGCGAAATTTGTTTACATTTATTCAGTTCGGAAATAGTTTAGTAGATAAACTTATCTGACTTAACTTCCAAAAAAAAGTTTAAAACTGATAAAATTCCTAAAAATTTAATTGAAATTCAGAAATATTAGTACTATTATATAAATCCACACCATATAATCACAGAAAAGAATATATACACACAAAAGAAAAACTTGAAACAAATTCATCATTGTAAACATAGTTAATTTAACGTTTATTAAAATTTGTTCATTCAGTCAAAATTGAACGTTTTTAATTTTGGATAAAATAATTAAATATTAAAGATTCAAATAATTTTGTAAAACAAAACCTTTGTCTGTTACATTATAAACGAATTTTTAAGATTATTTAAAAATATACTTTGTAGTATCACTTCCAGTTTTTCTGATTCTCTATGAGTCTGTACTCCGCCAAATCAACTAAAATAACTAAAGCGGTTTAAAGGTTTAATATTTATATGCATAATCTGTATTTAATTTTTTCAGTGTATTTCATAAATCATTTAATTAGTTCCGAATGCTTAAACCAGGTGTTTGTATAAATAGTTATATGTGAAATTGTTATCGCTTTTTTCAAATTTATTTTGTTTATTTTATACAATTTTTTGTTATTGTTATTTGACTAAATATTTGTTAAATTTAATAAACATCTAACTAATGGTATTTGGGAAAATTAATTGTATTAGAATTATATACAAATATGCATATTTCTAGTTCTAAATATATATATATATATATATATATATATATATATATATATATATATATATATATATATATATATATATATATATATATATATATATATATATATATATATATATATATATATATATATATATATATAAATATTACACATACATATACATTTAATTTTAATACTAATTTTTCATTTTGATTTTATTATATAATTAAATAATAAATAATAATAAAAAACAAATCAAATATTAAATAAACATCTATTGGACTGGTCATCGATGAACAAATATTTAAAATCTACTCGTGGATTATGGATTAAAAATGCAATAAATAATAAAAATGTAAAATATATATATATATAAAACTATCGATATAATGATGATAATAATGACGCAATCACATTTACATCTAATGACATCTAATGATTATGATTGTAATGATGATGCTGTAAATACCATTTTGAACACATCAAATATTTAATGCTTCCATATAATAAATAAAATCAATAAATCCACTTATATATATTATATCTATCTATATTTCATCAAATGCCAACAACAACCACAAATATGCCATATAATTTTTTGCTATCGTTCATCGCACACATGCACACAACTTTTGCTATATTCATCTTGAATACAAAATCATGAAAAATCAAATCAAATAATGAAATAAAAAAAAAAAACATAATAATAAAAAAAGACCATCGCAAACTTTTACAAAATCGTGATTTATCAGTCTTACCACGCTCTGAGAGTACTTCGGAATTTATGCCTATGGATAAGGAAGTTGAGTATTTCTTTGCCTCGGATGCATCAGCTGTTATTGAACATACTAATCGTGTTATTTACTTAGAGGTAAAATTTATATACTCCTTTCGTTTTGCTTCCTTTTATATGAAAGTCTTTGTTTTAATTCCAGGATGATGATGTGGCCGCTGTACGCGATGGTGCTTTAAGTATTCATCGTCTGAAGAAGTGCTCGGATGATCCTCATGCCCGTGAAATTACCACATTAAAAATGGAAATTCAACAAATCATGAAAGGCAACTATGATTATTTCATGTTAAAGGAAATTTTCGAACAACCAGAATCTGTCATCAACACCATGCGTGGTCGTGTGCGTTTCGATACCAAATCGGTTGTCTTGGGTGGCATTAAAGATTACATTCCAGAAATTAAACGTTGTCGTCGTTTGATGTTGATTGGTTGTGGTACTTCTTATCACAGTGCTGTAGCTACTCGCCAACTTTTGGAAGAACTTACAGAATTGCCAGTTATGGTAGAATTGGCTTCAGATTTCTTAGATCGTAACACACCTATTTTCCGTGATGATGTGTGCTTCTTTATTTCACAATCTGGTGAAACTGCTGATACTTTAATGGCTTTGCGTTATTGTAAACAACGTGGTGCCTTAATTGTGGGCATTACCAACACTGTCGGCAGTAGTATTTGTCGTGAATCTCATTGTGGTGTTCATATAAATGCTGGTCCCGAAATTGGTGTTGCTTCCACAAAAGCCTATACTTCTCAATTCATTTCTTTGGTTATGTTCGCTTTAGTCATGTCTGAGGATCGCTTGTCTTTGCAACAAAGACGTTTGGAAATTATTGATGCTTTACTTAATTTGGAGGATCAGATTCGTCAAGTTTTAAAATTGGATACTAAAGTACAAGAATTGGCCAAGGATTTGTATCAACATAAATCACTTTTAATTATGGGTCGTGGTTACAATTTTGCCACCTGTTTAGAAGGTGCTTTGGTAAGATTTTTTATATTATGTGGTAAAGCTAAATCCTCATTCATTTTCAAATCATTATTCAATTCAACAGAAAGTAAAAGAATTGACTTATATGCACAGTGAAGGTATTATGGCTGGTGAGCTTAAACATGGTCCGTTGGCTTTGGTTGATGATTCTATGCCCGTACTTATGATTGTTTTACGTGATCCTGTTTATGTCAAGTGCATGAATGCTCTACAACAAGTTACCTCACGCAAAGGTTGCCCCATTATTATTTGCGAGGAAGGCGATGAAGAGACTAAATCATTCTGTTCTCGTAGTTTAGAGATTCCTCGTACTGTTGACTGTCTCCAAGGTATTCTTACCGTCATTCCTATGCAGCTGTTATCCTATCACATTGCCGTTTTACGTGGCTGTGATGTTGATTGCCCGCGTAACTTGGCTAAATCTGTAACCGTAGAATAGAGTGTATTAGACTGGACTGGCAATATTTAAAATTTTTTTCTTTTATTTTTATATATATTTTTATATATTGAATGAAATACTGATTGAATTTTATTTTATACAATTATATATACATAATTACTATATATATACATAAGTATAATAATACAACATTATAACACATACTAAATTTCTATATTCAATTTGTTCTCTTTTTTATAACCATTTTTTATGTAGTATCTGTGCATCATATGTTATCGTTAAATATTGTTGTTATATATACTATATATATGAATGTGTGTATATAGATTGTAAAAAAGATAAATAATTTTAAATTTGTTTATTGTTTGAAATTTTATTTAGAAAATTTAATATTCAAAAAAATATACATATTTTTATACTCGTACGTATGTACTCGTATTAGAATTTAAAAGTAAAATATTTTTGATTTTTTTTTTCATGAACATAAATCTATAAAACTATTAGATCGTATTGTGTTTTATTTAAAACTAGCACTAGTCTAGAATAAGAGTTATAAATCTCTATATTACGGTTACTTCGATATATATTAATCAATATTTAATTTGTATGGTGGTTTATTTTATTCGTTTTATATATATTGAATGGATAGGATCAGGGGAGGAGATAGCCCTAAAGGAAGTAGCCTCTAAAGAACTACGACATCAATAATTTTTTAATTTGGTCTCAATAAATTACTAAAGGAACTGTTGACAGGGCAAAATGTGGGATAATTAGGAAGAGAGGAAAACGGTTCCCCCATACAAAGCAAATATTAGGCATCGAATATCTAAAGTGAGAGAAGTGCAAGATTTCAGTTTATCAGTTTATTGTTCAAGACTCGAAATTGCTGTAATAACAAATATTATCTTAATTTATAGAATAAGCCCATTATAACATTCGTACCATATTCGGTACAAAATAGCGAATTCGTCTAAATATCGTGCTTATTAAATTTGGTTGTCCATAGTATTCTATTTGCGGTTCCCACAATTACATTCGAAATTTGTGATCTGTTAATTATTCATTTAACTGAATGATCAAAACGCTAAACGCTGCTTTACTATTAAACTAAAATTATCACACAACATTCAATAAAGTTTATGGCAATATCAACCGAACATGTGCAATTTAATTATGTTATGTTATTTCAAAATAAAGTAATATTTATTCAAAGTACTTTTTCCACTCTATACAGTATGTCACACATATTTATGTTTTTTTTAACGATACCATAATGTCACTAATTAGAGTTGTAACAAACATTTTCATATATATACCCTACACCATCATAGTTGGTTGGGGTATTATAGGTTTGTGAAAAAATCAATTTGAAGAGCTTAATTTTGTGTTGGTATTGTAATAAATATTAACAAAAATCGATGAACGAAATTTTAAAAAGTAAAAATAATTTACCTTTCTTTCAAATGATCGGAAGGACATAGTTTAATCGGTCCAGACACATTTTATAACACCTTAAGCAATCACAGCATGTTTTTATAATTTTGTAACTTTTGAACCGTTATAGATATCTTGGTAAAATTTCACATGGTTAAATCTGAACATAAATGCTTTCAAACTAATTTCGGGTGAACTCAGGATAACCATCTGCCCATAAGCCCTATCTCAATTAGTTAGTTAGAGAAATATTTTTTGTTGAGTTTTCAAATCACAAAGCTTGAATCCATACCTTATTGTTGCATATGGATGCTAAAAAAGTTGTTTTCTCTCAGACGGCTCTTATAATGACAGGGCGATCATTTAAGTGAATAAATGCCAAGTTTCCGACATAATTTAAACAGAACCAGATTTCAGGTATTTCCGCAGTGAGAAGTGAGAATATTTTTAAGTCTCCGATTTATGAACAATTCTATCATATAAAAAATGAAATAATTATCGTTATTCGTTCGTATTGAAGCTTATTTAAGGTTGATTTTCATCCAAAGTATCTTTGAAAACTTTAATTGTATTTAAAGCATTTTTTAGATGAAATAGTAAATAAACATTTTTGATGTACTGTATATATCTTGTTTCTTTATTATTGTTGTTGCTAATTATTCATAATGCAATAGAATTTATGATTTATAGTAAAATTTTAATAAAAATTTATTGCTAATTAATTATGGAGCTAATAAAAAATTCATTCATATTCACATTAATTTATAAAATTTCTACCTAAAACCAAAATTATACAAATTGTTAGATTATTTCTATAAAGTCCTGAAAATCCTATCTGTGGTAAAATATAAGAGTGAGTGAGAATACAATTAGTTCGCGCAAAAACATTGAGGGGAGTTATGTTCAACCTCACAATATATTAAATTAAAATTTTAGTAAATAAAAATTCCGTTACCCAAATAAAGTACAGTAGTTTCCAGGTTTAACGATAACCACGTTTAGTGAATCCATGATTTAACGAACGGTCATACCTTTCTGATTGTGTAACTTATATTACAAACAAACCAAATAACTTAGTACTCCATATATAGATTTTTTAACTCACATTAATAATAAAAAGGAGAAATAAAAATATGCGAAAATAATATGAAGAACATTTATAAATATTTATTTATAGATATTTTTAATCTGGTGCTTTGCTGCATAAAAATTTTACTTCCACATAGATTCAGTAAAAATTATAAATCGCGATGTGTATTAAAAATGTTTTCCTCGTAATAATTCTTCATATATTCGAATAAAAATATTTGCCTATAATGGAGTGTACATCTCTTCCCTGGCCCTGCCCGTTCCACATTTTTTAGAAAGCCGTTTCATAGATAAGTGACAAAATTTCTAAACTTTCTTTTTTCCTTGTATGAAATGTACTATTTTTTAGATAATCGATCATTAAAGTTGGCTTTATATGTGGGTACCTCTCCATATTATCCATCTCATATTTTGTCCAGTGAAATAGTCCCTTCAGAAAGTGGTAGGAATCAAATTTTAGAGCTATTACTTCAGAAGTACTTCAATTCGATTATTAAAATTGGTTTTGTATACAGGTGCCTCTCCCCCTGATCTGATCTGTTAGACATTTTGTCCAGTAAAGTAGTGCCTTGTGGAAGTAATAAGGACCACACCTTCACTTTAATAGTTCCTTAGATATTTGACAATTAATATTCAGTGAAGCAACCTTGTAGTAGCGTGATTGATATAAATTTGATGTAATAGTTCATTAGAAGTTTGATAATCAATATTTGGTTTGTTTCTTTCCCGCGATCTATACGCTCCACCATATTTTCGGTAAAGCACAGTAGTATGATTGCTACAAAATTTAAATTAAAATTTGTTACGAAATGAACAAATATTTCGATTTTACAAATAGACCCAACATTATAACGTTCGTTAAACCGGGAAACCACTGTATTCGTTTATGAGTCAGACGCTGGTAGCTAAATTAAAAAGTGACAATATTTCAACTATAATATTATTCAAGTTTAGCAGAATTATAATAAAAAGGTTGCAAAATTCAATGGGTCTGACTTCAATTTTCATTAAAAATCAATACAATATTTAATTGAATGGATTATTTAAAATGAATCAAATACAACATTTATGCTAACAATTTAAAACCAATAAATTTAAGTAAAATGTGTAAATCGATAAAGTTTTAGAATGATTAGCAGTTCTTCAAATTTTATATAGTTTTCTAGATATAACAAGTAAGATTTATATTGTTAGAAAAAGGAAAATGTAAGCTAACCTGAACCGTAATATTGAAAATATTAAAAAGGGATCAGTGACTTGCATGTCTTTTTAATTTTATAAAAAATGTATGCAAAATACCAATAAAGCAAAAATCCTTGTTATTGAGTTTATGTATACTTCAAGTATATTCTTAGAGAATAGTCCATAATTTCATAGGTTTTGGAATTTAGCATATTTTTAAGGGTTTTTCAAATTACGAAATATGTCTGTTATTGATACTATGAATAATATTATAATATAATATATTAAGCATGATGTTTTTATTGAAACATATATATCTTTAATGATATGAACTGAATGAATCGAATCCATATTTGAAACAGTGATATTATGTTACAAACAGTGAGAATGAAAAATTCTTAGTACACGTTTTTCATTACAACTTGTACCCACATGTCAGTTATTATGTTTAATGTCAAACAAATGAATATATTGTTAACATCTGTAGATGCACTGACAGTAACTTTATGTTCAAAAATTTATTTTGCTAACGCTCGACAGAATGTTGAAGGAAGGTTTAGATTCCAAAAACAGTCAAAAGTTCCCAAAATTCCTTGCAGCCAATCATTTGTTACAACGGGCCTAATAAAACACTACCTGTTCGAGCAAAGTGATAGAAAACACTATAAAAATGTTAATGGAAGGGCTTCAGAACTTGATTCAAAATTTCATCACTAGCGATTAAGTTTATATTTTTTGTAAATTGTAAGAATAATTCCAATCAACTAAAGAAAATAAAACTGTAATTTTAGTTTTCCGTTTCGTTTTTATTGATAAGAATTTTTCGATCTCAATCTTTAACCATCCTAATCATAAAGACACTAACATTTAATTCAGATATTTCTTTGGGCTAAATTACTATCAATATAAAGATTAGTCAAAATATATTAAAATTTTCGACTTGTAAATTTTTTACATAGATTTCAACTGTCCGAATGGTGAAATAGTCGCCATCGTAAAATTGATTTAAAGACCGTGTGTAAAAAAAATTGTTCCATGTATTAAAAAGATTAGCACAAACGCATTATAAACCATTAATGTTGGTTTGCGTTATAATAAGGACAAAACCATTAAAGACTATATACCAATGCACAGTGTTTCAAATGAAAAACTTAATATTTAGAAGAATCAGAATTTCTCAAATTCAACATATTTTTGCACAATACTCACATTTTTGGCTTAATTTCTCAAATCGCAATCTGAATTTTAAAAAGCTTATGTTTTCTTTAAAGCCTTTAGTAATAGAATTTTTTGATCCCCAATATTGGTTAAAATGATATAGCAAAAATGTTAAAAACCAATTTTTTGTAATTTTGGAAAAAAATAAAATAATGTTAATGGAGAAACTTATTTGAAGAATAAAATTGAATAACTTTCATGCACTTTTCCGCAAAAAATATACATTTTTTAATACATTGATATACAATTTGTCTACCTTCATCTTTTCATATGTCATAAATAATGATGATGAAAATATCTGTCGTTCTCGGGAATAAATAAAAATATAGTTGAATATATTATTACCTGATTTTATTAATAATATAGTTTTATTTTAACCAAGTTTATTAACATACAACTCTATTCTTGGTAGAATCTGAATTGATGTTCTTAAAGTTATTATGGCATAATTCCATTGAATTAATAATACTAAAATGTTTAATCAGCTTAAATCCTTTTTTGGATGGAATCATTCCACACTAAAGAGTTTTTAAAACATAACCCCATTTTCTGGGGCAGAAACTAATGTGGTTCCATAAACAAATATAGAACAAATATCCATTAAATTAATAATATATATTAAAGACAGTGAGGAAGATAATTTTGTCGAATTTAATTTTTTTATTTTATTATCTAAAATATATGTATGTAGGAAATTTCAGAAAATCGCCTTTTTAATTGCGATCTATTCTTGATACTCGAGCGGAAACAATTATCATAATTTTGTTTCTTTTAAAAGAAATCCCGTAATTCCCAAAAAACTTTTGAGAATTCCTAAAAATGTATTTTTTTAAATTTTTGCTATATCTTTCTTATTAAAATATTTAATACTAAATATTTTGAACATATCAGGCTTTTAAGAAAACATACGTTTTTTCAAAATTTCAGCTTTTGAGATTTAAGATATATATAAATAAAGTAGCCTTTCATAAAAATACAAAAAGTGTTTACGTTACTAAAGAAAAATTATTTATAACTTGAAAAGTGTGTTACTACTACTAAGAAGATATTTAAAAAATTTTGTGGGTAATTCTTAATAAATATATATATATATATATATATATATATATATATATATATATATATATATATATATATATATATATATATATATATATATATATATATATATATATATATATATATATATATATATATATATATATATATATATATATATATATATATATATATATATATATATATATAACTTCCTTCTACTATTACTTTGTGAATTTTTATTAAAATCGAACTTGCCATTCGGAAGTTACAGATTTATTTTCATTTCACTGTGCAATGGCTTTTAATTTGAGTAATGCTTTAATAAAAATATTTCATTAAAGTGGATTTTCAACGGTACGTAGTAGAGGAATGACTCTTGTGTGTTATTTTTACAGAGTATGAATTTCTGAAGACTTGTCAAGTACATATTTCATTTATGAAGATATTTCTGTAAATAGAAACCAATTAAAATTTTTTATTAAATCAATATTTAATGTATAATATGATGTGTACACATATGTGTCAGTTAATGTATTAGGGCGGCTAAAATATTCGAGTAAACAAAAATTAAAATAATTTTTCACTTATGATTTCAAAATAAAATTTTATGTTTCGAAATTAAGTAAAAACATTCAATCATAACATGAACCAAATAAATTTATTAGGAAATAAATTTTACAAATCAACAAACACGCTTGTAATACCAGACCTCCAATGGCACACGAAAAAAATCATTTTTTAATTAACAACATTTTTTAATTATAAAATTAATCAAAAAATAAGTTTCATACATAATTTTTAATTGGAGTAGATGTTTTTTTCTGTGTAGCAATTTTATATTGTTCCACATATTTGGCCCATTGAAAAGACTTCATCAAAAGTGCTATTGTTTTTCTCGACCACTAAATCAAATTACCACATTGGTAATAATAAATATCAGTAGCGAAAAACAAATAAACGACCCTTGTACAATTTTATTTTTTGATTTTTTCTTAAAACTAACATTTATGTGAAATTTAAGGAGTTTTAAAATGAATATTTCCGGGGGTTATGTGAGGCATAGGAGAAATTATTGCATATCTATTTTTGTTTTTATTTTTTTAAATTTGACCAGGCATCATTACAATATCAAAGTATATGTGCGATTTATGTCCTTGAAAGTGATATTTGGCAGGGAGCTTGTATGGGATGAAAAGTTATCGACCGACCTTCGCATAATTTGGCACATCGTTTTAGAATATTATAATACTTATTTTTGCAACATTTAGTTAAAATTGTTTTTATTTAGGACTTTTAAGAATTTAAAACCTTATTTCGGGAGAACTGGAAATATTGGATCGAACATTGCCAATTTCCAAAATAATAACATGTTCCAAATTTTATTGGGATATATCAAAAATTGCGACCTGTGGAGTGTTCGGACGGACATCATAAAATCTACTCAGAAAATTATTCTGAATCAAATAACAGCATTTTTTCTGTTTCCCTTCTTCCATTTGCATAAATAATATTTTAATAAAAATTTAAAATATATTAAATTGTATGATTTATTTGTGAAATATTTTTATTCTTATTTTAAATTTTATTATTATATTTTTTGTTTAATTTCACACAATAAGTGTAAGAATTTACATAACATACATGTGTAATAGTTTTATTTAATCATTATTAAGTTCTTTAGAGTTTCACAAGTTATGAAATTTTGAATCTTTTGCGGAAATCTTGCATTAACGTTTTCCCAGTGCTTTCGGTCATCTTTTCTATAACAGGTAGTCCATCTCCGTCTTAGATCTACCACACTTTTGGACACCTAATTTGTGCCCTTCAATTTCCTTTTAAGAAGAGCCCAATAACTCTCGCCTTCAATCTTGGTACAAATACCACATTATTGTTTTTGCATCAGTCAAGCGCATGACAGAAAAAAGGTGGACGCATTATGGTCTTATGAATAGAAACTGTCTTTTTGTAAACGTTTATTGATTTAAGTATTTATAAAGACCGTTGTAACAAATTATTGGCTTCTTTTGTCGCAAGAACTTTTTGGATATTTTTGATTGCTTTTGGGTCCTAAACTTTTCTTCAACATTCCCTCAAGCATCAGCAACATAAACCTCTTTACTAGAAAGTAGCAAAAATATGCACATACGTTACGTCATCAATTATTATTTAAAAAAACTTGACTTCAAATTCCGTATTCTGTTTTTGGCCTCTAATGGTTTAGTAGCGTTCCTGACAGGAACTTTTCAAGCATATTGTCATTCCAATGGAGTTCCTTTGGAATTGATTTTTTTATTTAATACAGACTTTTGTCTGGTCACTTATTATAATCAGATTAACAGTAACTTGATAAAAGAAAATAAATGATTCTTAGGTTCAAAGTTTTAATGTAAAACGTCTGTTAAGAATTTTTCTATCTCACTCTTTTTACATTATTTTTAATTGTTCTGGATATGACCTGATGTTAAGTTATGTTAAGCTCAAGGTTAATGAAATTTATTACAACCGAATATTGTAATTTGATGTTGTTATATTAAATAAACACTTACATAATACAAGCTTTAAAATATTCCTACTCATTACATTTGATGTTCTTAAATTGTAAATTCAATAAAATTACATCAACCACCCACCCACCACTACACGTATCCCTAATATTTGCTTTAAAATGTGAGAAAAATTTTGAAGCGTGTAAATTGCGGATACGTGATGTTTATTTTTATTTGTTGTTTTCTATAATAATTTTAGTTTTTAAATTTTAAAGTAAAAAATATTTTGGCTTAAAAAATTCTCAAATTCGAAACATTTAATTACGGAAATGTAAGAAATAAAGAAGTTACAGTCAGCCAAGAGCAATTACAATGACATCCTATAAACTATATATTGGTGTGATTGGAAACTTATTTGTTTTACGACAGATCATAAAGAAAACAGCTGTTTTTAGTCCTGCAATTAAATATCGCTTCAGATAATAGAACGACACTAACACTTCAAGTTTGTGAACTTTAAAGTAACTGAAACAAGATTTATTTATGTTACGATTATCTTATTGAAGACTTAATAAATATATGCAGAATGCAAATCAATAATGTGTAGTGAAATTATTTAAATTCATTCAATTTTGATATAAATTTACAAAAAAATTTCTACAACATTTTTAAGGTTTTCTCTGGCATTGTTCAATATCTTTTTATCAAGTGGTCCGATGCTTCTGGTTTAAAATGTTAAACTTCTTAGAAAAATAAAAAATTAACAGTTAAAAGTTAAGTGTGGCAAAAACAAACAGAATGACGGCTAATTCGAGTAAGATGTAAGAGTTAAGCATTATATTGAAATTCTTGTACACCTGGAACGTGGAATGAGTCATGCAATTGGGACAATACGCATTAATCCTGATTTTATTTATTTCATGTTCAAACTTAAATACTTTATTTCCCACGTACTACTACCGGTCTCATTTCGAAACATGAGAATTTGGAATTATGGCAACCTCGCAGAAAATAAAAACTGTATCTGATATGTTACACTAATATTATGTGAATATACTCTACAACATAGTATAGCACAGCCCTCAAAACTATTCATATAAGTACACACAGAAAAAATTAATGTAAAATTAATAAAATAGAAATAACTTTTCTTCAGTTACGATTTTTCTTCATAAACAAAAAATGCTAATTTATTATTGTTTCACAATAAATACAGTCTTTGGAAATATCTTGAAATTCAAATACTTGAAAATTTAATACTTAAAAGTAATTTTAAACATTTATCGTTATATAATTTTATATATTAATATCGAAAAATTCTAATATGTCCAATATTATTTCACCATAATCATATAAACCTTTAATTTCAACTAAATGAAATCAACTCTCCACTTTGACTTTGCTTCATGATTTTTTTCTGTGTACAAATGTTTGATATTCAGTTATACTGTCGCTTGTAGTAAAATGAATTTTAACATTTTAAATTTATGTAGTTAAATATATACAATAAAGGAGAACACACCAATATGTTGAGTTTTTAGAAGATTAGAAAAAAAATCAAACACTGCACTTGATCCTAAGAACAGTGGACCTAGAGTAAAACAAAGTGGAGGCAACGTTAAGGATTAGGGGCAATGGCGTCATCTGGAAAGAAACATATTCGAACTAAATTTGCAAGAATCTGTTAAGATAACGCCTTAGTGGTTTGTGGCTGGCTTATTTACTATGCCCAAGACAACACTCTATTCACCAGACTTAAATCCAATGGAGCACATATTGGAGGTTTTGGGATAATATGTATAACAATATGAAATAAGTAGCATTGAAACATTAATAGAGCCGAAAAACACCCATATTAAAAAATCAGTGGCCTTAATGCCTCGTAGTCTTCAAGTAATAACTATTCATCATCAGTATTTTTATTGTATTTGTTATTATTATTATTTTAATTAAGTAAATTAATTTTTATTTTATAAACAAAATTACTTTTCCATGCCTGAAATGCAAACATAACTGTTTAATTTTTTTACAAATTCTAAAAACTCGTTAATTTAATTATATGGTGCATGTAGAGTTTTTTCCTTGACTGTATGAAAAATGCAGGTAATTGTTTTTAGCAGCTGATTAAATAAAACATTGACAACAAAAATGTTAATATGTAAGTAATTGAATTAAAAATGCCAAAAGCAACACAAAGGGAAATTAGAAGGCTCTCAAGCATAATGTATGGGTAAAAATATAAGGAACTTAAGAAAATCGAATACGGTAAATAACTATTACCGTATTCGAATAATATAAATATATCAATATATATCGTTAAATTTGTGGCGTAAATTGTCAAATCTAGCAATAGTTATACATTGTTAATATAAATGAGATCAAGAAAACGAGCGCGTATAAAAATATGGAGAGTAAAATTATAAGAAAAACCAAACCAATATTCCCTTCTTTGAGATGATGTTTAAGAAGATTTTCTTCAGAAATTACGTTTCTTTAAAGCAGTTCGCTTTTTTTGCTTTAATTACTGGTCGTATAATCGTACACATCGGTTTCTATACTTGTAGAAATACAATTTTCAAAAATTGGATTTATGCCAGCCGGCGAAAAATTATAATTTGACGACGTATTTTCATTTTCTGGAGTACGTTCAACATCATCATTAAAAAAATATAAACAGAACTGTGTTCTACGACATTGAGCTAAGTAATTGGCTTTTATTTTTATTTCTCTATTAAAAAAATTGTCTTTGGATCATCAAATGTCAATTCCATTGGTCCAAGTTTAATACCATATTAGTCTATTCAATGAAATCATTACTAATTATAGTACGATTGTCCCGAGCATATATGTACGCCTTAGACGGTTACTAATTGAAGTTTGGACAATTGTTTAGAAAATGTTTTCCTGTCTAGAAATACCATCAGCTAAAATTATCTCAGCAGATACCTTTTGATACACTACTTTTTTGCTTCTTTAATTCTTGAAAAAGTGAAAATCCAGGAACACTTATTTGTCCAGCAGTATTTAAGTAGGCTTCACCTTTTAACCCATTTTTGTTTATGTGACACTCCACTGGAATGTCACGTCCGAATGTTGAAATATATCTGATATTGTAAATTTTATTTTTCTGTGTGTACTACAAGTTTTTCGTTCTTTTTTACCCATACGTCAGACAATATTATATTTTAATTCTTTTTTTACCTGAATCAAAAGAGATATAATTAAATATAAAATAATTTTCTTTATATACGTATAATTCTTTTGTAGAATTATACTACACCAAAATTCAATGATTTATAAGAAAGAGTTAATTTAGTTTTCAGTTAACATAAAATTTCTGTTCAAAAGTGATATTGAATTAATGTTTTCAAAGAAAAGTAAAAGAAGCTAAATAATGCTTAACTTAGATGAAGGAAATATCGATCTTTTAATGATCTCTACTAATTTATATATACATTTGTAGTATTTTTAAATCACTAAATTTAACTGACTCAAGTTATTACTAACTATATGTTTAATCACGGATCAAAATTTTATGAATGAAAAGAGAGATTTTCTCGCTTGAAGGTTGAATTTTGACCTTTACAATAGACAATGTAAAATTATTTAAAATAGAAAGAAATTAACTTTTCCGGCTATGATTTTGCTTCATAAATAATGTTAATTTAATATTGTTTCATAGAAAATACAGTTTCCTGAGAATTTATTACTTAAAATTTCACTATTTTTATTGTTATATCATTTTAAACATTAATATTTAAAGAATCTAATATGTCAATTATTATTTCATCACAAACGTAAAAACGTTTAATTAAAACTAAATGAAACAACATTTATTCAATCTCAAATGAACTATGTTCGACGTTGATTGAACTTCCTAGAATATAATAAGACTTGATTTGATAGAGAACCCCAACAGGTGGCCTTACAACTGCTTTTGGTAAAGTAAATGTAAAAGTGACCATTGTTCACATTGAAGTAAATCACATATTTATTGTTACCGATATTGAGGATGAGGTCATCATTGCAGATTTGAATATGGGGCAAAAGCTAATGATTTGGCGAAATGTCGAAATATTCCAATTTGGAATGAAATATCCACCGTCGTCTAATAAAACCGTATTTTTTCCTATGAGATAGCATGCAGATACTGAGTAGTTGCTTATACCATGTATGGGAGAGTAAAAATGCTAAAACATTGAAAAATTTTACTGTGATACCAGCCTCGAAAATGGATGAAGTAATAAAAAATCATCCATCTTTTCCATCTAACAGTTACCGGACGATTGTAGTTGTGTCTTGTTACCAACACTTCCACAGAGATAAACTCATTTAAAGTTTGTTTTTTTTTTTTTTTTAATTTTCTAACACATAATCACTAAAGTGAAGTGTTAAGTAGTCACTTAGAAAACAATTTACGTTTATTACATGCATTTTTCTTTGTTCTTTTTTATTTTACTCTTTTTTATTATATTTTATTTTTTTTTTCATTTGAAAACATTATCCTTTGTTTTTCCCGGGGCTTTTGCAAATGTTATCACCAATCATCGTTTCTTATTCGTGCTGGGACTTTTTTACCGTTCATTTTTTCCTTTCAATTCGAGAAAGTTTTGTCAACTTCATTTGCGGCAATTTATCGATGTGTTAGAGTTAGAGATGTCCTTTTAGATTTACTGTATATTTTATATACAAATATTTAATTGAATACTTGAGTAACTTTATCTCTTTTTTCAACAAACGTTTAGTATTTTATGTTATGATAACCTCTAAAGCGAAAGTTTGTCTGTGTTTCACAAATAATAAAAAATAAAAATAAAAATTTATAATTGGTCAAGTCCGACTATTTAGTACCCTACACCATACTGTTATAAGTGGTAGCTTATAAGGTAAAGGTACTTTTTACTAATCCATGTGACATTAATGTGCTCTAAAAGGATTTCTTCTCTGAGCGTTATTTGGAAGCTAGAAGAAATTTTGGACGGACCCTCGTAAGATTTTGCATATCGATTTATTATATTTTTAAAAATCGCTTTATAAATCCCCATTCCGGGAGAAATTTTTTATGGGCGTAAGGTGAAATAAAGGACCCATCATCACCATTTTCAACAGAGAAGCATTTTGTTCACAAGGTTTACATGGCTGTCCATGTAAACCTTGTGCCGGCCAGATAGACATCGTCCAATCGACTCAAAAAGTGATCCAGAGTCGAACGGTATACTTAAAAGTGGTAGCACAATTTTTTCTGCTCGATACAATTTTTGAACAAATGCATAATACTCCGACCGGCAATGGTGGTGTAGAGTATAAAATTGATTTTGAACATAATGTACAATGCAGCTTTGATTGGAATAGATTGACTGGAACTTAACGAAAATAGATAAGAAACATATAAGATTATAATAATCGTTCCAGAGCGGCCTTCGACCTGATTATAGGAATAATGATCGAACAAAACAACAAATTTTTTTCTTCTAAAACAATTATGATAATTTTGTGAATGGTAATTAAGTACATATAACTTAATGTTATGGGAAAATTTCATTTTTATGAGTCATTTTAAAATTGAAATTCTTTTTGAAGTTCCTAGCTTGAATTTAGAGGTAGCGTCAAATGTAGATCTAGGATACTTCTCGGAACAATAGTAAATACTGGGACCATTGATCTCATTGAGCTTTGTCAATTATTGTGAATGTGAGCGTGCCCAAAACAGTCAGATGGACATAGCTAAATCGGCAGAGATTTTGATTTGATGCAAGAAGCGTTACACACGTAGTGACAAAGTATAAAATGTTACTTCTTTGGAAAAAAGAATCTGCGTAGTCATATGATTTTTGCACACAAATTACTTTGTACAGAATCCAGACAATATCTTAGAATATTTCTACCTGAATAGAGCCTACCAAGTTCAAAATAATAAACAATTAATTTTTGTTAATTTCAAAAAAAAAAAAAAATCCAAAAATGGTCTATTTGTATTTGAAAAGTTTCTCAATCGAATTGTTAATAAAATGTTGGCGATTTTTTAAACAATTGTGATACACGAGTGACCAAATTTGCAGATCCTTCCCCAAATTAATCGGAATAGTTCCAAAATTACAATATTATTTCCAAAAAAAACGTGTTAGATATAACTATAATATTGTTGATATGTAACCATAATAGGGTGGCTATTAATTATAGTTATTACAAACACACTATTTCTATGCTTAACAATTGTTCGGAATATAACTGTCAAAAAAGGGTTTCATAATTGTATTTAAAAAATTATTCGTGCAGGGTAAATTTGATTTAGCGCCGCCATTTTTACTATTTTACTATTATTTTTTATCTATTCAACTTTTAAATATATTTTTTGAAATATTGACATTTGCGTGTTGGCGATGATTGAAAAACGGCAATTGTGCTTCAAAGTTTTAAGTGTTTATAAGCGTCTTTGACAAGTAAACTTTTAAGACCCACTTACATAAAGGGGAGTCTATAACTTGTTACAATTTTATGTCATCATTGATAAAAATCGTTTTACTTCTATAAGTTAAGTTGCTTACAGTGTATACCAAAAGTAAGTAAACATCTTTATAAAACTTTTCAAGTTTTGTTTTTGTCAAAAGGTATTTGTATTATATTTATTATAATCATCTTCTTAGTTTTTATATTTGTTAATGTCTTAATTAACTAACTTTTCTAACGTTTCAATAATTCTATTTACAAACTTCATAGAATTTTTTTAATGAAGGAGATATTAAACTTTTTCAGTGAAATTTATTTAGTTATTAAAAACCCAGCAAAGTATTCGTTTTATAATAAATATTTCGTTATATTTTCTTCAATTTTATAGTCACTTTTTGAAGAATTGGCAATATAATAAAGACAAAAGTTCACCGAAAAAATTAAAATCTGGCTAAAATAAATTTCAAATTTATGTTCCTCCTAACACCAAAATTGTTATATTAATTATATTTTAATTATTTGTTAATTATTTAATTTAACACTCAAATATACAGTTTTCAATTATTTTAATTATTTTTCATAATCAGTTCAATAATTAAATAATAATTTATACAATTCAAACTTCGATTATAACCGTTTAAAATTTTTTAAAAAAATATTTACACCAATAATATATACTTACACACATTAAACGTTGCAAAAAGCATTATCCAGACAGACAGGCAGACAGACAGACCAGATTTCTATATTACAGTAAAAAAAAAAAAAAAAGAAAACCTTTAACATTTGGAAGCGACATATATATGTATGTATCATTTTGAAGATTTTACGTTACTTTTTCATAAGCTGGTCGTATTTCAAGATGACTTGCAATTTTGTTCCTAACTCTTGACATCATCACAGTAGACTTCGTTATACAGTGGTAACAAAACGTTTTTTTGTTTTTGAAATATTTCTGTAACTTTAGAAATATGAAATATTCTTTCACGAAAATTTACATGGACATTATCGAGGTGTCTTCTAATTGATTTTGGTTGAGCACATGTTTCTAGTGGGTCCTGGGGTCGATCTCCAAATTTGATCACCTCGGATATGACGATTTGAAAAAAAAAGCCAAAAAATTTTTTGTGATTTAATTGAACAAATATTTTACATGATAACCCTATATTCTCTATAAAAAAATACGCTAACATGAGTGGAATAACTCTTACAGTTTGAAAGATTTTTAGATCAAATTTAACATGTTAGTTTTAGTCTTTTGAACTGGTGGACTCTATTCGTTTCTACAAAATTCAAAATCATTTTGTCCAAGAACCATATACCTAAAAATGGACTTCCTTTTCTGATAAACTATTTATTTTTGACTATGAATTTTTTCCCAATTCTGAAATACTTCTCAACTTAAATGCATATAAACAAATTCAAGGACATTATGAAAATAGTTCCAAATATTTTTTAGTTTTTTGGAGAAAAAAAATTTCAAAGCTAAAATTGTCAAAAAAGTACTTCCTTGACTAAAGAATTTTGAAACTACACTTAGGCCGACTTCCCAAATTACATATTTGAAGAAAACTTACATATTTTTAACCAAAAAGAATCTGAGATGAATATTTCATGCGTTGCAAATTTATTTCACGTTTTTTTCTTTAAATAAGGAGAATGTCTTTGGATGAAAAGACGCAGTTTCTCTTGGATTAACATTACTTAATTCGAATTGAATTTAGTTTTTCAGCCCTATGATTATTTTGATACGAGACATATTAATTCATATGCATCTACTCCAATTAAACCGTCATTTAAATTTGAAAGGATTAATTACAAATTTTGTCATAATTATTTTGAACTAAACTTTCAGTATTATGTAAAACAGGATTTATATTTTAAAATGCCTATATTTCTCATTTGCTGCAAGAATCTTCATAACTAAAAATTTATCAGTTTCGATAGTAGTGTGTAATTAATTGAGTTCTTTTTATTAACTGGCAAATTTATTTTAACGAATCTCTCTTAGATCAGATAGGATTTCGACGAAACCCACATGACAGTTTTATAATTTGTTGACTATTCCTGAGAACAAGGCATTATTTTAATTGATATCAGCATGTGTTTTCATTCATGAATTCTAAGAAATATTCTATCCAAAAATTAAAAATTCGTCTACTAAAAATGATTTTTTGAGTTATGACTATCTTGAAGTAAATGAGCGACAACGCAGTAATTTTAATAAAAATAAAATTTTTGAAACTAAACATAATATCAAAATTTGTACTGAAATTTTGAGTTTTCAAATAAATGTAATTTGGAAAAATTTGTGTTACTATTCGAAAATTCTAGCACTGGACGAATGGATAAATAACAATACATATTCTGTTAACATTATTCTTAAATGGAGTTAACTTTTGTATATTTATAATAATAAAATAATATTCGGGGTATTTTTCGTAAAAATTAAATCAATGAGTCTCGATTATTTTTTAAAATTTAGTATTTGGGATTTTTTGATTTTCGGGATCGGATTAGCATCCCTATATTAGCTACTTACACAGAAGTCTGTAATGGACCTAAAATGAAATTTTGTGAAATTTTGACAAATTTATTTAAAAATTAACTGAATCTTGTCTTGCTCCACAGAACTTTGCCACATTTCCTTGGTAAATATGTACTATAGCATTCTATGCAATAATTGAATGTCTTTAAATGAGGCTACATAATCAATTTCTTGTTTGACGATTTAGCTTTTACATTTGTTAAAGACAAATATTTAAAAATTAACGAAATTCCGTTTTTGAAAAAAATCCCATTATTTTTTTTCTATTTCAAAATGATATATATTTTTATTAAATACACAGAGGTAAACGAAAAAATTATTAAGAATGATTATAAAAATTATTTAGAATATTGTATAGGATTCAGAAAATATTTTAGAATTTAAATAACTTAATGTAGAAACCATTCAAAAAATGGGCCAAAATTTCTTTTTGGTCTAAATATCTCTTAAACTGTAAGAGTTATCTCACACATGTGTATTTTTTGTGGAGAATTTTATTAGGAATATATGTATGTAAAATATTTTTACAATCAAATTTTAAATAAAATTTTTGCGATTTCTTAAAAATCCTCAAGACCAAAGTAACCAACTTTGGGGATCCACTTCCCGACACTAGGACTCAGTAGAAACATGTCCTTCTCCAAATTAATTGGAAATCACCTTAAGAATGCCCATGTGAAATTTCGTAAAAGTTTTAAAGTTACAGAATAAATTAAAAAATAAGAATGCTATATTCGGATATGCCGAATCTTCTATACCCTCCACCACAAATTCGTGTAAAGTTAATACGTTAGGTTCCATGGATATACATATACATACATACACTCACAAATGTATAAAATTAATTTGGCTATAACCTTTTTTCTACTGAACTGGCCTTTTTTTCTAATAGGCCAGATTTCATTGAGCTCTGTCAATTTTTGTGAATGTGAGCAGACATACAGATTGACGAAAATCGACTGACATTTTGATTTGAATCTAGAATATATACATTATGGGGTCTGAAATAATTCGCCCTTAGCGTTACACGCAGAATGACAAAGTTAATATGCTCTTCTCACCACTTGTAATGTGGTGGGTATAAAAACAAAACATATGTTTGTTATAACCTCGAAACTGTTTTCCGGAAGGTGTCTTATATGGGAGCTACCTATTTTCCGGGAAATTCCGTTATAAGGGAGCTATAGGAAAATATGGATCGATATAGGGCAAATTAATATAATATCTTCAAAACAGTTAGCAAAATAATTATCTCGAATTTCTATAGAATTGGCCTTTATTTATTCGTTTTATAAGCTGAAATCTGTTTTCAGTGAGGGGCCTGATATGGGAGCTATATAAAAATATGGGCCGAGGTTGTTCTAATTTAAAATTTACATAAATAATAATTAAAAAAAATCAGTTCCAATGTTGGATATATGTTAAAAATTGAATTCGATCAATATCTTACAAAACTCGGAAGAGATAATCTGGCACATATTTAAATAGAAAATTATAAGATTATCTGTTGCAAATTAAATATATTTTGCATAACATAAATTTTTGACGGATATTTAAACAGACAGATAATTAACATATGGAACTTTGGAAATCCAGATAATTTTTATATTTCTTTATATTTATTTTAATCAAAGTGACAGTTACTAAGTTGTTTGTTAAATATTAATTATAGTGAAAAACAAGTAAGTTGTAGTTTAAACATGTAAAAAGATGTGGTCGGAATCACCCTCGTATATAAGTATCTTTAATTTTATGCTTAGGAGTGCAGTATAATATATTATATTATTAGTTATTATATTTTCTTATATTGTCCTTGATAAAAAATAATGACTTATGTTAAATTTCATTAAGATATCTTTAAAACTGTGGGCTGCATTTTTTTCACAAAGTTTACATGGACAACCAGCCTGCCAGCTGGCCAACCGGACGGAAATCTTAAAATCGACTTAGAAAAGATTCTGAGTTGAACGGTATACTTAAATACTATTTTAAATTTATTAATGTAAAAAGTTTTCATTACACACTGTACTTGCACATTTATTTTCTAAAAGTTGTATTGAATTTTTTGTTCAGAGTCAATTTATAGTTTGAAGTAGAAAAGAGCTAACTCTATGTTCATGTATTTGTTAACTTTATTGTAGCCAATTGAAACGCGTTCTAATCATACTTGACTTTCTTTTGCACAAGAAGATATAATAATATATTCACTTTGAAAATATATTCTTTGAAGTATGAAATTGATTGTATCTTTTGGTGGTTGTCATTGTATCGCAGATTTTTTAAAGTTTACTTTTCATTTTTAAAAAGAGAATTTGTAGTAAATGCTGTATTAAAATAGACATCATTATAGACCATTTGTTACAGTAAAGTTTTTCATGGACGTTTAAAGATTTCAGTTAATTAAAGAATATAAATATTTTCCAAAAAATGACAATTGCAAATATATGTAAATCAAAAGAAAAACTCAAATTAGAGAAATGTATATTTGTTCCGTCAATGAAATATGATCCGAGTTTGTGAATTAATGCTGCCAACATGAGTACGTGTATTATACAAATATTATGCAACAAGCCATTCTAAGGAAGCTCTGTTACGCCTTTTTTCAAATATCAAATACCCTACACCACCACAGTTGGTTGAAATATCATAACTTTGCTCTGATGTTCATAGTAAATTAAGTGGCATAAAAGACTTTGCACTAGTACAAAGATTTCTATACAAGTCATCAAGGTGTAGCAGTTTTATTTCATAGATGTGGTAGATGTAGATTGAACAAACACATTATTATATATATTTATTACCATTGTTATTCATTTTACGTTGCTTTATAAAAACAAGCAAATATAATTCTCATTTAGTTTATTTACAAAATTATATAAGTTTTAAAGGTCTGATTACGATTATTGTGGTTCATACGAAACAAGAAATTTCGATGTTTCGATGTTATAATAATTGATAATATCTAAATTGAAAGGGCGCCAAAAAAATTGTTTTATATTTATTGGTTTTCACATTTAATGAAATCTTAAAAAATAGACATATTTTCACTTTAAAACAGAATCGAGAACGCGTATTTTTATTTTTCATTTCATTTAATTAATGTTTCAATGTTTTGCGATTTTGAGAAAAATGATTTTTATGAACGTTATATTTTTCCCACAAAATTATAATCTTAAACACAAATTTGCAGGGAAAATAGTAACACCTTTTGTTTTGCATTATTTTACAGAATATATGTTATTTTTAAAAAACGTATATATGGCAGGTACCATTATCCTTCTACTGACATTAAAGAAAAATAAATTATAAATTTGTAACTATATAAAAGTAACAATTAGAATATTTCAAAAAATTTTCAGCTGTAATAAGATATTATCTTCAAGACATATGGGTTTAAATCCTTGGACCGATTTTTCAAAAATAGTTTTTATTGCTATGTGCAAGTTTTCAGAACTCTCGCATAAATACCGAATTTTTACAGATTATTTTTATGAAAACGTTTCATTTGAAAAAAGAGTACAAAGTAGATAGAAAGTAGGTTAAATGAGTAATTGTATGTGTTATGAAATAATAAACAACCGAATCTGAAATCAACGAGAAATTAATTATTTTAAACTCCGAAGAATTCTGACCTCTAAAATCGTCCTGAAGCTGCTCTACGACTTAACAACAAAAGCATTATTGTATGTCGATTGCTCTCTATAGTACTTAAGACTTGTTGAAGAAAGAATGTATACCCGTTTTAATATTCGTATTTCTTTTGTATTTAAAATATAGAAGGAAAGGAATTATTTTAAACCTAAGAAAGGGTAATTTAAATGGATCCGAAAGTAGTTAGTATTAGATTATTTTTAAATTTTAAGCTTTCCAAATGGGAACTATGAAAAACCTTTTGGAGATTTCATGCCTTAGAGATTTCAGTTGCACAAAATATAATCAAAATACTACCATTTTTTAAAAGATTTATATCTTTAAGATTGTTTTATGGAACGAAAGTATTACATATATTTAGTGTCCTTAAATTGGACCGATTTCTTTACCTCCGTTTTACCTTCTTAACCTCTAATCCACCATTATGCAAATGACAAAACGGTGTAGTGTATTATGTGAGAATTTGGTCGACTATAACTTTTAACTTTTCTTTTAACACTCTATATCTTTATTTATACATGTGTATATGTTTTAATAAATCAATAAAATCCCAGGACACAAGTTAAAACACCACAACAAGGAAATAAAAATAATAAAATAAAATAAATAAATAAATAAATATGTTTTCATAAACACAGATCCAACTAAAAAGATAGATGATATCTATATATGTAGATATAATTTCATATACATACATGTACATCTATTTGTATACATAAGTATATAAACAAGGAACATATGTAAATTTCAACGTGAGTGGTAAGTATCTGTGGGTTGTTAAACATGATTTACAACACGTCTTGTTAAAAGATGAAAAAATACATAAATAAAAGATAAAAAATAAAATCACAATAAAATTTACTTAAATAAAATTAAACTGAATATAAAATGTCATAAATGCGTTGATTTAAATGACAGTTAAATATTAGTTGTGATTTTCCACAAAATGAAATTTTACATTTTCCTTATTTTTATTAATTTATTTTCTTTTTGTTTTGGAAACTCAGCAAATAAAAATCATAAATTTATGAGAATTTCTTACTTTATTGGTATAGAAATGTTCGTTTCATTGATCATTAAATTGTTGTATTCCAAAATCTGTATAAAAAAACTTGAATTAGGAAGACATCTATTTACCATTATAACATTTATCTATACATTTACGATTAAGAGACGATGGATTTAGTATGAAAATTCATTTAAAACTTGAGTCCATTGATAATATAGTGCCCATTAAATGGATCATAAAATGTTAACAAATGTTTTAAATTATTTATAAAACACGGATACATACAGCTTTAAACGTACAGTAATTTTCCGAAATATGAGTACCCTTAACCATTATCAATTCCAGAAATAATTATAGGGACAGTTCATTTACTTCTATCAACCCACCTACCTTACCTTCTCCGATTCCGCTGAAATTTGGTACACTTATTCTCTACGTCAATACAAAAATTAAAGTTCCCCAAAAATTTTAATCCCCTCATAATTCCACTGTAAGTTTTTTCATGAGTTGTTTCTGACAGTCAAGTACATCACTGAACAAAATTGTATTAAAATGGAATGTTCTTTTTTCAATATCATATCAGATAACTGGTCAATAAGTTATATCAAATTAAATTTAGGTTGTTTTGAAAAAAAAATTTGAAAAAAACGAACTTTGACCCACGATAAAATCCAAACAAAGACGTATTTAAAAATTTTGGAGAACTTTTAATTTTGTATTGAGGCAGAGAATAAGTGTTTCGATTTTTTTCGAAATCGCAGATGGTGATGTCCAAAATTCCAATTTCTTTGTTCAAAACTTTTGTCTTGTCTCTATAGGAACCGTATATAATACTAACTTCCTTTGATAAATATATTTTTTCGAATGTCCCTTCCTGAAAAGTTATTTACAGTGTTTGAAATTTTGAATTAAACATAATATATTTCTAGAAATTTAGAATACTAATATTAACCCGGCGCTCCTTGCTTCAGGAAAATTCTCCTCAGTCCTAAGTCTCGAAAATAATTTTTTCAAGTTACGATGTGTACAAAAAATTTTATGCAATGGGGATTTTGAAAAATTGCATGATTTTGTCGTTTATTGGAAACAAATTTAAAAATTCTCGCTGTTATAGTTCTTTAGATATTCGATAATCAATATTTTCAATTTTATCCCAAAACTTTTTAGTTTAAGATATGTTAAAGTTATTATGCTTTCGTTTTGGGCATTTTTTAATAAACTTTATGGGCCATGTATTCCTACAAATTCCCTATTGCGTTTATGTCTTGACGGAAAAACTGAACATCCAACAGAGACATGCTGTTTTCGATGAAACATGAATTAGACTGCAGCAATATCTTGCTGGAATATGCAATCTTCATCCTTAAAAGAGAGAAAAGCATTCTACACCAATTCCTTACAGATCTGAAAAATAACACTATCACCGCCGAAATAACGTTTTTATGTCGAAACTCCGTTTGATCTCTAATCGAACCAATAATATGAGTATGAGTCAGAACCGCCTAAAATTATTGTTTCTTCTTCAGAGAAAATCACATTTTCCCATACCTCTGCCTCTTAAAGCGGTTTTTATGTATCGGGTTATACTCTGGCTTATTAAAAAAAATTCAATTTAAATATCAAAGCCGAATGAAATTTTGCGTAATATTTTTTTATTGTTTTGAAAAGTTTAATAATTAAAAATATTAAAATCGGTTTAGTTGCTAAAAAGCTACAGGCCGATAATTGAGTCTACTTCAAAATTATTTTGCAAATTTTTCTATATATGCTTCCGAATAGAAAAAATGTACTTCGAAAAAATTGCATATAAACTATTAAGGGTAACTTAATTAATTTTTTGGGAAAAGCACCAAATATAATTTTCAGTTGCATTTTTTTTTCTGTAGCACGTTTTTTCTAGAGATTGTTTTTAAGAATTGTATTAATTTTCTAATTAAATATATTGGTTTTAATTTGAATTACTTAAATTGCAATATTTTTATCTCTAAAAGTATATTGTGTTCTATTGGTATAGAGAAATGCTATTGCATAGTGGTCCAAAAACACTTCTTTTTAAATAAATAATTCTTCGGAAACTATTGAATATTTTTTAACGAAATTTTACATGAACATTATTGAATGTTTTCCAATTGACGATTTTTTCAAAAATCGATAAAATTTTATTAATGTACTTTAATTATATAGCTAAATTTATTAGCTTTCCACAGCAAAATTATGTAATGTGCAAAACCTTTTATAACAGCAGGGTGAGAAATTCACTGAAAAAAAAAATATTTTTTTTAACAAGTTTTCCCGGAGTGAAATTTGGTGGTATTTTGAAATGAAAAAGTGGGAAAATACTTCTTAAATAGTGTATTATGTACATATTATTATTTTTCAGGTTAATACCTTTCCAAAGATATGAAACACTTATACCTCCTTAAAAATATATTATATGCAATAAGTGAATAGCAAATTTGATACCGGTAAAAATCATAACAAGCAAAATTATATATTTCTAAAATGTTTTACTTTGTGGAAGGAATGAACTTCGCCTAAATCGTCATCAAATTCATTTATATTGAAAAAACTTGCGTTTTAAGTGTTTTAAAAATACTACTTTTTCGAAAAAACGCTTCTTTCCGTATGATAAAAATAGACATATTTTTAAATATCATTTAAATTCTTAATTAACTACAAGAAGAGAAAATCATTTTTCGAATATGTTCGTCGCAACACTAATATATTTGCTACAAATATTTTTTGTTTCATCAACAATTTAATTGTTAAATTGATTTTATATTGGCGAAAATTATTATTATTAAAAATTATTTTTATTAAATAAAAAATATTGCTGTCTTAAGATGTTTGGAAATATGAAAGTTATATACTGAAGTAAATCTTATATTCCATCATAATAATTCACTAATTCTGTAATTTTATTTTTAAATTGAATAAAATATTCGAAACCTTACGCCGAATTTAAATACTTTAAATAATTATTAACTTGACTTTAAAAGGTTTTAAAGGATCCCAATAAAAAATATCCCATTTTAAGTTTCATACAATATTAACACTTAATCTTCATATATCTTAAATGTTGTATTAAAAAGTGAAATCAATATTTTATTTCTAATATTTCTAAGAGCTCTTTTATTGTAAAAGAATTTATGCCTCCCACACCCAATTAACACGTAATACGAGCTGCCTGATGACTTAAAATTTTAAATGTTCTATTACAAGAAATCCGAAAAAATATGAATAGAATTTGATATTGAGGAGAGGGGATGGATATTCTTATGTTGCGTCAATAGTTTTATAAAATTACAAAATTTCTTTATATCAGGTGTCAATTTGGACTTTAAAGGTACCAAAAAATGAAACGATGGGAGGATGCAAATATAGTAAGGATTTTTCTGTTTTGTAGTCCTCAGTAAAGGTAAATATTTATTATTCTAAACATGTAACATTTCAAATACAAATATTCACAAAATTGAATTATTTATTACGAAATGAAAGGATGAGGGCGGGGAGGTAGTTTAGTGGTATCCTTGAGAATTAAGTGTTTATCAATGTGTCTGCTTATATATTTAATATATGGTTGTCATATACAAACATACATGTTTACCCATTCCAAGTTTATACACAAACATAAATACATATAAAAATATGTATGTATGTATGTATGTATGTATGTATGTATGTATGTATGTATGTATGTATGTATGTATGAATGTATGTATGTATGAATGTTGAACAATAGCTAAAAAATGAAGTGAATTTCTTTGTATTCCTTTTTTATAAAAACAACATTCTATACAAATCCTTAGTGTACTTGTGTATGTGTCTGTATGTAGAGTTTGTTTGTTATTTTTACATCACACAAACACACATACTTAAGTCAACATAAAGTAAATATATTGTCTTTATCGATTTTCAGTCATGATGAAAGGAAAAAAACAAAAACACACATACTTACAAAAGAAAGAATATGTTTAAAGAAAAACATAACAAAAACGGAAATAACAGACTTTAAAAATTCATCGTTAAATATTATAAAGTTTTGGTTATCTTATACACATTTCAGAAACAGTTCCTTCCAAAGGCATTTAAGAACAGAAAAAATTAAAAAAAAACTTAATCGATTGTTTTTGTTTAAATATTAAGGAACCATATACACACAGTTATGGACAAAAGCAAATTTTATTTGGTATGAATTCTAATTATTTTCTTCTTTTGTTCTTTGATTAAATTTATATTAAAAGACGCGTAAAAAACGCAGAAAATTATATTAAAAACAAAACAAATACTGTAGAGTATGAATGCTCTCGCAATAATTGAGCTTCACATCTATTGTTACATTTTTACTCTAAAAAACCTTGTCAAATACGATTTCTATTCAAATTAAAGCAAAACTTAAATAAATAATTTTTTATTATAACAATACAATTATTCCGAGGGTACAGCTGACAGACTTCTTTTAAGCTTAACTTTATCATTTCACAGATAATAATTACGATAAGAAATGAATACGAAAAATTCTTAACACACGTTTTAAATTAAAACTTTCAAACCAATTATTATTTGATTTTTTCTATCAAGTTTCCTTTGTAAAATATGTCAGTTTTTATGTTTAATATAAAAATAATAATAATAATAATAATAATAATAATAATATATTGTTAATCTGTTTAAAATGAGAGAAAAAATATTTTCAACAAAATCCAAACTTGGCCGTATAAAGATTTGTTGAAGCATTCAAAGGTCTGCCGACAGATGTTACTAATTTTTTAACAGTATCAAGAAAAGTTGTCCTTTTATAGGAAACCTGGTTCAGGTAAAAGAAATAGCTAAATATAACATTCATACTTGTTTTTAATTTTTTAATTATAATTAACGACAATATTAATTAAAATATGTATTATTTTCTTTGTTAACGCAAATTTAAGCAGTAAAATTTTATTCTAATGAATTGATATTAATTGTAAAATCTATTTCTACATATTCAGCTGTTAGTAAGCAGAAAATAAATTTTATAATTATTTATTTATAAAGGCTACTTAATAAAAAACAATTATGATCTGTCAAACGTTTTTTTAATATATTGCAACCACAATATTTTTCAAATTTATTACAGGAACAAAATTGTTGTCAAAAAATAGCAATTCAACAATAAACTTGTAGGCGATAAAAAAATGTGTTGTAACTAACAACACAGCGACCAGCGTTTTGTACATTAGACTAAAAGTTATTGTATGGCATTAATGTAATCAGCAATTATTGTAAAACAACTCTTCAAAGAAAAATCTTACGAGTAATATTATATAAACATAAGAAATATATAGATATTTCCAAACAATTACCAATTTAAACATAAGTTATGTGTTTTTTCACACACACATACACTATCAGTATACTATCCACACATACATTATTAGTGTTGCTTCTAATATTGTGAAATTTCATATAGTTTTAAAAATGTTGAGTGTACGTACATATTTTTTAGTATATATGGCATGCATATTATATGGGATTAATATTTATGTAAATGTTAATATATATATATATATATATATATATATATATATATATATATATATATATATATATATATATATATATATATATATATATATATATATATATATATATATATATATATATATATTTATTGTTTATATTGTATATATATATATATTTATTGTTATATTGTTTATATTGTATATTTTGAATGAGTTTTATATGCAAAATGTTGAAATTACATTGTAGCGTTTTACAGGAAAAAAGATGTGATGTAATGTAATGCGATGAAATATTTTTAAAGAAAATATTTCTTTTATTTCAAGAATCGAATAAGTGTTTAAGAAGTGTTTATATACAAATTGGATATACTTACATACCTATGTACTATAGTTCCATGGCTGTGTTATGTTTGGCACTATCAATACGAATAAAAATGGAACAAACTAAATTGTTTTATGCAAAGTTTATTCAAGTTTACAAACATTTTTTGTAATATTTGTAAACATAAAGCAAATAATTTCCGTTTCCGTTTGCTAAAACTGCCAAAATTTTCCATACAAAGGATTACATACATAGCTACATATATAATTTTTATATATACATGTGTATAGATATGAATCTGTGTTTGTTTTGGACTTATAGAGAACTGAACCACAAAACGGATTTCATAGAAATTTTAAGAGAGTAATCCCAATTTCTTGGGAAGAAACATAGAAAACAATTTTTTTTTTTTGGTGAGATCAAATATTATTTACAGAATATCTGACTGCAGGTTTGACGATTTGTCCCATTAATGTTTCTATAAACTTAAATTTTGGTAAAAAATGTTTCAAGAAGGTGTCGAAATTGTAAGATATATATGGTTAATCCAAATATTTATGTGCTATACACACGAATTTCCTCTTAAATGAAAACATATAAAACAGTTTCACACACTTAAAATTTTTTTTAAGAAAAACCTGAGAACCATAAAATTTAATATTATGTATATATCATATGCGGTAAAATCACTTTGTTAATCGATAGCTAAATAGCTAAATCATTTACAGTTTACAATATGTATTATATTTGTTGCGAATGTATGAACACCGAAACGCACCGGGTATATACTAGTAGATTTATACAAATGAATGTTTTCATTTAAATTTCGGATAAATATTTGAATACACTTCCATGTATATGCGTATATAAATGTAATGTTTTTTGTCGGAAGTCTCATATATATGTTTGTATTATATTCTTGTTTATGAATTTCTACACACACATACATATGTATATACATCGTCAAGCACTTCTATATATTTATACTGATGTTAATAAAATTTTATAGATGACAACATATGTAGTTTATGATTATTTTAAAATGTTATAAAGAGTAATTTGAAATAAAAGGTTTATAATGTTTAAAGTTTTTCTTTGAAGAAATAAAATTGTATACCAATTCGAGGATACTATGGATTATCCTGGGAATACATACTAAGTACATACTTGTACTTACATTACACAAGTTGATGTTTTGCACTCATGTTGTTCTGTTCCTAAATATGTGTCTTTGTCTGTGAGCATTTGTTTGTTTATAATTTGGTTTAAAGTGCAAGTACGTGAAATTGTCAGAAGACTTTTGAAACTTAATCTCAAACTTGTTTCTTTTCCAGATATTTTGAAATTTTTCAGATTTTCTTTAATTAATATTATATATATATATATATATATATATATATATATATATATATATATATATATATATATATATATATATATATATATATATATATATATATATATATATATATATATATATATATATATATATATATATATATATTTCTTAAAAAGATCCAAGTCTATACCTTCCAAATCTTCTTCAACACTTAATATGATGACAATAAACAGTGATGCTAACAATACATTAGAAACATTAGTTTAGTTAAGTGAATAAGGAGATCGAAAAATTCCTATCACACGTTCTTCATTAAAACTTTAAACACAAGTTATTTTTGATCAAGTTACCTTTGTAAAACATGTCACTTATTATGTTTAAGGTCAAGCAAATGAATATATTGCCAATCTGATTATAATGAGCGACCGGTACCGGAAATTATATTTTAAAAATTTTATTATAATATTTCTAAAGTCAAAAAAAAAGCATCTTCAAAAGGGCTCCCAATACCCTTTACGAAACCAGTCCTGACGATTAATACTAGAAGTTAAAACTAACGCAGATTTAAAAAAAAGTACAAGGCTAAAAAAATTCCTGGGATCGGTGCTAAAAATTTAGAAACAAAAACAGAGCATAGAAATTGAAATCAAGTTTTGTAAAAAATTATTCTTGCAACATTATTAATAATGAGAAGTATTTTTTGCAACTTTCTGGTAAAAGTTTTTTGTTTTTGATGTTAAAGAAAAGTTTAGGACGCAAAAGAAGTAAAATTTCCTTAAAAAATCTTAGTTTAGCAAGCAAAATGCAATTGCGACAAATGAAGGCAATCATTTGTTGCAACGGGCTCTATAAATACCAAAATTTCAACGGCTATTTCCATTAATAAGTCTTTATAATGTGTCCACTTATTTTTGTCCTGATTTGACATCCTGTCACTTTAGCAAATAAGCCATTGAATAGTACTGGAACAATAATGTTGTATTTGCTCCAAGGGAGGCAAATCCTCCAAACTACTTTGAACTAACCCAGTGGAGAATTATTGAGAACTTGCTTAAAGTGAATTGATCAAAAAAAGGTGTCCAAAAGTCCAGTGTTCCAAAATTTCATCAGCAGTGATTGAAACTATAAAAATATATGTTGTTTTTTTTGTAAGTTGTAATAAAAGTTTTTAATAAAAAATATAAATAAAAGTTTAGTGGTTTAATTTTTATTGATATAGAATTTTTCGATCCCACTCTTTATCCAATAAGTAATGTTTAGGATTAGAAATTTGCATTTTTATATAAAATATCTGAAATATTTTAATTCAAAAGTGATTTTCAATCAAATATTGAATACCGTCTATTTTCTTTGTATTTGATTTTTTGAATAAACATTTCAATTTGTAAATAAACTTAACTGACCTTTTATTTTTATCGATATTATATTCACAGATAAAGGTGATATTTTAAAAGTAATACTAATAAAACATACACATGCACATGTGTTAAAATATATTTAAAAATCAAAACTGTAAAAAATACTAAAAATAAATCTTTTAAAAAAATTCGTTTAATATTAATATTAATAATACATTCTCATATAAAAGTTGACATCTTAAAGTTGTAACAGTTTGTTTTTTTTTTTTTTGGAGCAAACAGAACAAAGACAGTTTGACCTCTTAAGTCATGTTTGGAAAACAAATTCACGGTCTATTTAGTGCATCCGAAGACTTGTTGAGGGAGTTCTGTGTTGAACAAATATTCTTAAACTACAAACAAAGATTTTTATTAGCAAACTTTCATTTCTCCTTTATTTGTTTTTGCTTCGTCTTTATTTTCCACATCAACTTCATCTTTGTGTTTATTGTAATGTGAAAAAGTTTTTCATCCATTCCTTTACCTTAGCGCTGCTTTACTCGATTCCAGTGTTCCACTTTAGTCTACTTTGAAACATTTGGTTGTGTTGTAATTTTTACGTGTTTTTGTTTTTATTTTTTACACGGGCTGTTTAAAAATGTAATAAACCTGCAGACAAGTTAATTTTTGTTTTAAAAATCTCGTTTTCTTTTCCTTTTTTCCATTTACTTCAATTTTTTTGTTTTGTTTTTTTTTTTTTCGTAAATTTACAAATATTGCAAAAGTTCTTCTTGATTTGGGACATAGCTTACAGACTTACACACTCACATATGTTAGTTATTTGCATGTTAATAACGTGTATTATATACATGTAAATACATCCTGTAAAGTTTACGTATGTTTGTATGCTTTCACAAAATCATATCCATTTTACGTATTCTTAATATGACTGAAATGGGAAAAACCCATATGCAATAAATTTATTTTCAGTTACTTTTATTTTGTTTAAGATTATGGATATCGATAGGTTTCATCAAAATATTCAAAGTTTTCATCTATACTTTATTTACATCATATTCATTACATAAAATTCTATTGAAATGAATATTACTTTTTGTGTAAAAATAAGTAAAATAATTAAGTTTAGAATTTATTACACAAGTTTTAAAATGAGTTTTAAATTGTTCAATACTTTAGATATTATTCTGATTGATGTAGGAATTTAATGAAATTATGAATAAATTTTCTAAATATGTTCATAAAGGTGAATAAATTAAAACTTTTTGTTTGAAAAAAGAAAAAATATATATGTAAACATTTTATTGTCATTAAAATATAATTAAATTAACTTATATCACAATAAAATATCAAAGTTTATTTGTTAAAATAACGGAAATGCTGCGAGTTTCATATAAAAAATACATGAAAGAAAATTCCGTTAAGTAATTAGTTGGAACAAAAAATATGCACCTCTCAGCTGTTAAAATAATATTTTTTGGATGAGGGCAAAAAAGCGATGATCTTTTATAAGCAGATCACACAATTTGCCAATAAATGTGTTTGTGATATTTTTATAGATGCAACCACAGAATTTCACGAATATTTATTTGATATTTTGTTTTTTATGTCCCCACAGTTTTCTTTTAAAGTTGTAAATACATTTGACAAACTCAAGACTGAGATTGAAAAATTCTTAACTCACGTTTTTAATTTAAATGTTTGACTCAAGTTTTACTTGACTTTTTTCAAGTTAACTTTGTAAAACATGTCAGTAATTAAGTTTAATGTCGTAAATCTTTTCAAAATGAGTGACCTGAAAAAGTGCGTATTAAAATTTTAAATATTTTCAACAAAACTAACTTGGTCCTAAAAAAAGTAGGAAAACAACAAAAATTGAGAAGCATTTTTAAAAGAGCATGCTACTTAGCTCAGTTTTTGAACTATTTAAGGTTACAAGGTTAAAAAAGTTATTGACAGGAGTGCTGCTAAAAATGTGAAAGCCAAAAACATAACTACTAAGATTTTTCGCAACTTCCTAATCAAAAATTGAATATTGATGCTGAAGAAAATGATGAGAAAAGTTTTGGGACTTAAAAACAGTCAAAATTTCCCAAGAAGTAAATATAAAAAGCAACATACAGTTGCTGCAATAAGAGTCATCACTATAAATACCGAAATTTACATCAAGGCATGCATACCAAAAAACATAAGGCTTCATACGACTTTATTAAGTGTCCATTTATTTTTGGACTGTCACTATGATAAGCAATATAGAAACAACAATATAGAATTTATATGAAAGAAGGCAGGTCCACAAATCTGTCCGGAGCTAAGGTCTGTCAAGAGATATTGAGCTGTTTGAGCTGTTGTTAAAAGAGAATTGAAGAGCACAAAAGTGTGGTACATTTTAAAAGAAGATGGGCTACTTGCAAAGTGAAAACAGTGTAAAAACGTTAGTGGAAAGATTTTCGAAACTTTATCACTAGTGATGAAAATAAAATATATATATATATATATATATATATATATATATATATATATATATATATATATATATATATATATATATATATATATATATATATATATATATATATATATATGAAAGAAAATTCCGTTAAGTAATTAGTTGGAACAAAAAATATGCACCTCTCAGCTGTTAAAATTATATATATATATATATATATATATATATATATATATATATATATATATATATATATATATATATATATATATATATATATATATATATATATATATATATATATATATATATATATATATATATATATATATATATAACTTCATAAAAGGACTTCTCAAAACAAAATTTGACATGCATATATGACCAAAAATGAGTCAACATTTAATCTAAATATCTTTCAAATATTTTTTGTAGAGATTTAAAAAGGTTAAATGTATGTAAGTTTTTGTTCAATAAAATCGTTAATAAAACTATGCCGATTTTTTTTTTAAATATTCATAACATAAGTGACCAATTTTGAAGATCCACTTCCCGATCTCTGGATCCACTAGAATCATCTTCTTCATATTAATTGAAAAGTTGAGAAAGTCCACCTGAAACTTCGTAGAAAAATATTGAATAGTTCCAAAGTTACAGAATTATTTCAAAAAAACTTTACCACTGTGCAACATTGATGTCAGATGGCGATAATATCTTAAATATGCACAAAACGATGAAATGGAAAAATTTTATATTTTAAAACGAAAAATTACATTTTTCCATATGTTTTCAAGACTTTTCCATAAATATTTCACAATGGAAGTAATGGATGAGAAGATTAAACATTAAAAATTTTATTAATTTAACAAATAAACGTAATAAAAACAAGTATGAACTTTATAGTAGATAAGACCGATTATGTTATACCCTACACCACAATGTTGGCTATAAATTTAAGCGATACTTATTCCCTTAAAATAATATTTGGAAAAGTGCTCTTACGGAACCTATCAGAAGCTTAATTATTCACATCGTTTTAGAATATCATACGAATTATTTTAAATTTCGTAAGAATTGCTTTATATTTAGGTCTTTTAAAAGATTAAAAAAAAGGTGGGTGTAATACTATTTTTTATATATGATACAAACATAAGCTCCAAATACCTACGGTGGTGTAGGGTATAAATACATACAACTTCAGGATTTAAATCAAAGTAAAAAGAGAATTATACCATAATTAATATTGATAATTACCTTAGTCCCCGTGAAAAATATTTAGTGTCTAAAGCTTCTGCAGTTAGAGAAAAATTTCATGACAATTTGAGAAAAATTTCCAGCGTTATGCGATTTCACATGTATTTTTGAGATATGTGGTATTTTACTTTTCTTGTAATCCGTAATATTCTTTAAGGAAATTTTCATAAGATTTACCATAATAAGTTCAGGAAAATATGATATCAGAATCAAAACGCCTTGTATTAAAATATTATACCAAAAAGTCAACCACATATAAAAATTCATTGAATTCCAGTTTTGTATATCTTAAATATTTTTCATATGTCGTGCAATAAGATTTTTATAACTGACAGACCTACAGATGGACATAGTTTAATTGATACAAATTTTGATATATAGGATTTAAGATGATTCAAAATAAGTTTATTTAATATAAAGTTATAGACATGTATCTGAGACAACCTCAAAATTCTGGTGAATATATTTTAGATTTTTCAATAAAGAATTAGTTAATTTTTTTGCTTCCGTTATATGTTGTACCTTATTGACATCAATACTGCAGAAACAATTTTATTGACATTTGTATATGTTCTTGTGTGCTTAGAAATAAACTTAGCGATATAGTTATGTTGATAGGACCAAGAGGGAAATATCTCCCATACAAGAAGAGTATTACTTATCGAATATCTAAAGAACTTTAACATCTAATTTAGAAATTTCTTCCTAACAATTTTTAATAAAAAATTTGGGGTGAATTTAATAAAGGGAAAAGGTGATCGCCATATAAATTTAATATTAATTATCGAATATCGAAAACTCTAGAGATGCACTTTTGTCACAAAGTATTATTTTATTCATTTATTAATAAATAAATAGAAACATTTAGTTCCATCTACAATTATTTCATAGTTCATTTCATATGAAAACAATTTTTTGGAAACATGTAGATGCGAAGGATTTGGAGCAAAAGATAAGACTAAAATCATTAAAACTGTCAATTATTGCTGTAGAGTACACCAATTCAAAAAAAATCTGCGATATAAACCTAATTTGTTGAACGTTATCCTGCAACAGATTTTTTTGACATACTTTTTCATTCGCATTACGTCTGTGTAATAGCCGAACAATATTCTGAAGTATTGGAAGATAAATTATGAAATAATTGATATTTCCCCATCAACAAGGGACATTTAATTATCGAATTTCTATAGAACTATTTTAAAATTTAAGCTAAAATATTTTTCTCTTCAACTGCAACTAGGAATAATGTTAGAAGGAAACCTCTCTTTTAGCGTTTATAAGGAGATTTCTGTTACTCTGATGGAACAGCTAGTCTATCTCCGTTTAAAATTTACCACTAAAAAAGAAATATTTTTTAGGCTTTTTAATTCTTTTTTAACAGTTCGGAGGATTAAACGCTCTTGATGCAAATACCACATTATTGTTCTTTTACCACTTAAGGGCTTATTTATCATAGTGGCATATTCCCAAGAAAGGCTAAAAAAGTTGACACATTATCAAGCATCATTATTGATATTTTTTGCCAATACTCCATTATGTAAATTTTGGTATTTATAGAGCCCGTTGTAACAAATGACTGGCAACTGCATAATGCTTTCTATACCAAAAATATTTTGGGTAAATGACTGCTTTTAATGGATATAATTTTCAAGCATCACGTCATTAAAAGTTATCCCAGGAAGTTGAGAAAAATCCCCAGTACATACGTTTCGTCATCCATTATGCAACATAAATATTTCCTTACTTCTTTTAAGTCTTGTATGTTTTAAACCAAAGTTTTAAGATTTCGTACAAAATAGTACAGACACTGTGCTATCCAAGATAATTTCCAATTCGGTGTGTTGGGAGCTTTTTTAAAATGCTTTCTATTTTTTGGATTTAGAAACATCATATTTTTAAGTTAGACGACAGATCTTTGAATGCTTGGCCAACTTTTTGTAGTACAAAGTTGTGTATTGTTTAAAATATTTCATAATTTTTGGTACAAATTGTTTCTGTTCACTCATTTTAATGAATATTTTTAATATTCATTTGTTTGACTGAATGACATATTTTTTCGAACTCACTCCTTAGTTAACATACTCCGATTTTTAATCCATTGAATTGGATCAAATATTATAGTTTTACAACTATAATATTTGAATATCTGATTGCAGAACAAATAATTAATAAATGCACATTTTCTCCAATTAAAAGAAATAAATTTATATAAATAAGGTCAGTTTAATATTTATCAATAAATTTAATAAAATTGCTCACATCTGCCAAATGTTGGTTGGTTATCTGTGTAATTGTGTATGTAACGTATTTATCTAAAATTTATTGCAAGGATATTCAAACGCATACATACACATGTACATGGTAAGAAACATTTAAAAACTGGGCATTGTACCTTGGCAGAATAAAAAAATATATATAAACAAGAAAAACATAAAAGAAGACGTAAAATTATTTGGCGAACATAACGCACACATACATAAAAACGTGTACTAGTGTATATGTATTTATTCTACCTAAAGCAAAAAAAAAAAACAAAATACATGTAGACAAACATGAAAAAACAGCAAATGCTTTCTAACAGGACATGCATACCAATACATAGACCAACATCTACTACACTAATACAAAAGCCAAACAAATAAATAAATGAAATCCTGTGTGCAGGACATGTTTCGCAAAATAACAAAAACAAAAAGTGTTTAGCGAAAATAAAAAATAAACCTGAAAACATAAAAATGACAAGCAAACATTATGAAAAAATACTTCGCGGAACCTAAAGAAGAAAAAAAAACAAATCCTGTAAAAAAATTCAAATAATAAAAAATGAAAATAAAATATAAAAATGCTTATTCAACATTAATTTTGTTTTACAATGTTTGTTTAGCAAAATAAAATGAGAAGAAAAGGGAAACAACAGCAGCAGAATATAAAAAAAATAAAAATAATAATAATGAAAAACTGTATTTGTAAATGTGTGTGAGAATGTGATTTTGTGTGTTGCTTAGAAATAATTTAACACCCAACAAACATTTTACTCCCCAAAGAATTAATGAAATTTTTTAATTTTGATTTTTACACACTCATGCGAAAACAGCCTGAAGAATTTTCGATATCTTAATACATAAATAAATTATGTATATATATGCATAAGTATGATATTGAGATTTATTAGTATTAGTAAGCAGATTTAATACATAAGTAATTGTGTAAACTATATGACTTTTATTGTTTAATAAAATGAAATATAATACCATTTTGTGAAATGTAACTTTTTGGTGAATTATAAACAGTAAATTTGGAATTATTTTAAATTATGCACAACATTTTAAAAAGACAGAAAAAATATTGAACAAGTACATCAATGAACATGTTGATTCCTGACAATGTTATTTTTTTTTGCTACATTTTATAAACATATATTTAATACTTATGGAAATTTAATCGTGATGATTTTCAATAAAATTGATTCATATAGTTCAAAATCGTTTCCAGGAAGGGGCATTTTATGGGAACTGTATGAATATATGAACCGATATTGGTCAAATAAATGACATATATTTAAGACAATTAGAGAAATGATTGTTTCAAATTTCAATAGATTGGGATAGATAGCAAATATGGATTTAAGTTGGTTATATTAATACATATATTCAAAACAGTCACAAAGATAGTGCAAAATTTCAATGCAATAAATTATTCCGGAAAAGGGGCTTATATGGCAGCTAAGTGAAATAGTGAACCCAGGTTGGTTTTACTTTTATATCAAAATTATTATATATTTACAAAATTTCAGAAAATTATATTCAAAATTCAGTGTGTGTATCAAAATTTGCATATTTTATCCTAAAACATTTTTCTATTGAGCCGATTTTGATAATTTTGTGTACGATAATGAAAAATATATAGCGGTATATTATGATCAGATCCAGTAATTTTTTTGTTAAAAATTTTAGAATTTGAGGTTTGATATAAATTTGTTGCTAATGAACAGATTTAGTTGGTTTTAAATAGGAAACTGAGACCTTTTTAAAACCAACATTAAATTCGGAAATTGTTCTAGTTGTGAGGTTGTCTCCAACAGAAAAAAATTACAGACATACCTAAATCGACTCAAATTTTGATTTGATGTAAGAATAATTTATGGAGTCTTAGATAATTACATCTTGGCCTTACACATCGCTTGGCCTTACCTTCATCACAACTTGATGTATAAAAACGATAATATATTAAAAGAGTTTATATACCCACTGCCATCACAATTGCTGAAAGTGCGTTTATTAAGCTTGTCATTCCGAGTGTAACACAAATAGGCAATCAGAATATATAACTGCTTTCGCCTTCTCGAAAGCGAGTATTAAGCTAATTTAACTCATGAGTATTACAATGTTGCAATAACATTTGACAGTAACATATTGTTGCTTTGCATATAAAGTTGTGACGATCTTCAAGGTCACTAAACCGTAATAGGGCCAACAATTTTCATCTATAAAAGGCTTGTTAAACTCCTGAATTTCAAGAATACCAGACCAAGCAGTTTTAGAAGATAAATCGTAAAATAAAAAAGTGTTTTCCTAATGATAAATATACAAAAGAATATTGAATTTGATTCGATTAGTTGGTACCTGTGCAATAATATTTTATATTTGAACATTTGGATTGCTATACCATTATCTCATGAACCTAACATACATATATTAAAATGATTTCACCATGGAAATTCTTGAAGTGTTTTCAATTGATCTGGGGAAGGTAATGTTTGTAATAGGTCTTGGGATCGGTATATTGGGTTTGTTATTTTACTTTTGATCATGGTGATTCTATTCGGTTTCAAAAATAAAAAAATAATTTCTTTCTAAAAGTTGTCAATTATAAATCTCCCAATTTGAACAAAATTGCCAAGTACACTGAAGGCCCACACAGTGTTTCGTTTCATTGACAAAAATATTAAGGTAAAGTTGATGATATAAAAAATATACTTATTTAAATAATTTTTTATTTTATTTTATTTATTTTTAATTATACCAATAGGTTTACAGGAAAAATAGAAAATCCAAAAATTTAACATAACCCTAAAATATTTATATTTTATACAAGCAATGTTTCATATATTTAATGAAATGTTAAAAAATAGGCAAATTATACCTTTAAATGAAAGGGAAACGTGTATTTTTTTTAATTTTTATTTAATTTATTTATATATATTTATAGATTAACAATCAAAAGAGAACAGCTGCCAGTTTTTTAATAGACCCAATAAGAAATCCACAAATAAAGAATAATAATAAAATACATTATATATTCTATGATAAAATAATTTAATTTAATTCGATGATTAATGACTATTAATTAGGAAAAGAAATTTGTCTAATTATGCCTAGACTTTAATTTATAACAAAGACAAAGAACAGCTAGACGTATGAGTTTTATAAATGTATGAATACATATATTTTGTTAGGAATACTTCTTGTACTGCAAATTATTAAATTTGTAATTGGTAAGTAAAAAGTAATATTTCAATAACTTTCAATAACTATATTTAGCAAATTGAATGAATTTTGGCAGGATGAAAAAGCTCACAAAAGGAAATCACTATCAATAACATTTTTATAAAAATAATATATGACAGGAATAATTATCCTTCATCTTATATTAAAGAAATATATTGTGTATTGTATATAAAATCTTGTGCTAGTCATCCCTTAGAAGAACAGTTGGTTCTATATTCGGAAATGAATGGTCCTATTATTTATCACAGACAGAGTAGAATAAGTATTTAAAACAATCAGTTTTGTTGACTATAATTAAATTTTTTGACTTAGAAAAAGCTTTAGTCATAATACAAAGTAAATTTTATTAAATATCTTATTTTGCTTGTTATTATAGTTACTTGTAATGTTCGCTCTTCAAATAAGAAAATAGTAACAGTCTCGCGCAGAATAGAACAGTTGAAGCTTTTTCAGGAAAGGAAAAAAATACTTTTTGTAACGCCCTTAAATATAGCCCGCTTTGTTTATAGAGTACAGCCACTTTAACCCCGATAAAAAATATATATCGTTGTAAATGGTTTAATAGGAGCTCAAGTTTGTTATAACAAATTTTCAATCAACATTGTTTCAAAATAAATCCTGTTTTCAGAAATTTATTCCTTAAATTTTTATTGTGAATTTTATAAATTAATTAAAAATGTTTCTTTACAACAGAATGAAAAAAAATGTTTGTCAATATCAAATGAACTAATTTTTACGCAATTATTTTGCTTCACTTTTTTCTGACTGTAGATATGGAAACAATATCTGTGGAAATAAAGATATTCAATTCTCATAACTTATGTAGGAAATTACATTAAAGCAAATGCCTATATAAATCATTTTCAAGAATCACTTCTGTCTATTTTAGAAATTTTTACAGAGTGATATAAAGTTATTTAATGTCTAACGGACAGTAACTCGTTATCTTTAATTTAATTCTTAACATTTTTCAAAAATGTTTCTGATTTCATTATAAGTAAAGAACAAAGAATATAAACAATTATAACAATCAATATAACTTACTGGGTTAAATGTCGATGTTATTTTATTGTATTTGTTTTTGTTTTTATTTCAGCATATAAAATAATTCTTTTTCATTTTATTTCTTCTTATTATTTTTTTTATATAAATATTTTTTATTTTATTTTACTCATGCAGATCATGAGTGGTTTTATTGCTTTTTGTACAGTATTTAAGGCAAAAAAGAGCAACAGTATTGGATACATTTTATGCATATACGTTTGTGTATGTATATGTATGTATATATAACGTATACTTCAAATGAGAATCATCAAATCATAATATAATTTTATAATTCGCCATTCATACGGAAATAAAAACATTTAAAGCACGTCTTCTTCACACCATTTAGATTTTGGATTAATAACTTTTTGAGAAAATGAATTAGTTTTATGCCAAAATCAAGAAAATAGAAAAGTAGAACATTTGAATTGCTGTCCATCAGCAAACATTAGAATTTACTTGTCACAAAGTATTCCTGATGCAGGCGTCATATATAGATTGGGGCTCCCTTGGTAAAATTTTAGTTACAAAATCGGATATTATATGTATTATCTAAATTAGAATATTAAACTAAAGGTCAAAAAAATGGTATAAACATAAAATTTACCCAAAGCTTAAATCATTCTGTTGAAGTTGTCTGAGCAACTTTTACTATAATTTAATACATATTTCAAATTCTTAATATCTGAAAATATTTGTATACATAAATTCATTTTTATTCCTTCCACCACCACAAGTGGAGATAAGGGTATATTAATTTTGTCTTTCCGTGTGTAACGCCAAGAAGGATTCATCTCAGACCCTACAATGTATAAATATTATTGCATCAAATCAAAAACTGAGTCGATTTAGCTATGTCCGTCTGTACGTCTGTCTGTCTGTCTGTCTGTCTGTTGAAAACATTTCACGCCTAGAATAATTGTCCGAACTCAATGAAATTTGGATAAATCGTTTTTTATTCTTCTAATTTCTTCTAAAAAATATAATCGCACTTAAACAAAACGTTATTTTTACATACATTTATACATGCTCCATCATCATGCAAAATGTCATCAAAATCTGATTAACAGAAAAAAAGTTATATGCTATAATATGCAACATTTTGATACACCAAAACTCTGTGAGTTATATGGGCCGAAATTTTTAAGATAATTTACTGAAATTTCTGACATATACTTATTTTGACACAATAATAAATCTAAAGAAGTCATATTGTTCTGAGGTCATTAAATGACCCAGCTCCCATAAAAGCTGGTTTACAGCTTAAAAAAATCTTAAATTTGAACTCATTTTATTGAAATTTGACATAATTAATTTCTTAACTATTTTAAATATATGTAACAAATTTTATTAACATGGGTCCATTTTTTGATGTAGCTCCCATATCAGGCCCCTTACCGAAAACAGTTTTCAGCTTATAAAACGAGAAAATAAAGACCAATTCAATACAATTCAACACAATGATTTTGCTAATTGTTCTGAAGATATTATATTAATTTGACCTATATCGGTCCATTATAACGCGCTTTCCGGAAAACGGGTTTGAGGTTATAAAACATATAATTAAAGATCAATTCCATTGAAATTCAGCACAATGAGTTTTCTAACTATAATCAAGGCATATTATAAATAAAAACAATCTTGGTCCATATTTTGCTATAGCTCCCGTATAAGACCCTTTCCAGGAAAACAGTTTTGAGCTTATCACAAGGATATTTTTTGTTTTTATACCATCCACACTACAAGTGGTGAAGAGAGTATATTAACTTTGTCATTCCGTATGTAATGCTAAGAATGATTTATTTCAGATCCCATAAAGTATATGTTCTTGCATCTAATCAAATCTTATTCGATTTTCGTCAATCTATCTGTCTGTCTGCTCACATCCACAAATCTTGACAGGGCTCAATGAAATTTTGCCTAAGTCCTGAGAAATTTCCAGTAAAATTGTTTTAGTATTTAAAAGAAGACTGATATCTGATGCAACCTCTTAGATAAAGAGTTAAATTGGAATGAAATTTTGCCATAATATTATACTATGTGAACTTTATTTCTATTCCCAAAAAATTACCAAAATCAGTTCAGTAGAAAAAAGGTTATCGCCAAAATTTTAACTAATTTTATGACTCATTAAGTATTTCTGTGCCATATAATATATACATTTGTGAGCGTATGTATGCGTATATATCTACGGAACCTGACGAATTTGTGGTGGAGGGTATTGAAGGTTCGGCAAAGCCGAATATACCATTCTTTTTTGTTTCAATAATGACAATGAAACTGATAATAGAGGAAATCTTTGGGACACTGTCGGTGGTAACTTGTTGTATTAAAGGCCCCTATAACTTAGGTATATATTTAAAAACTTACAAGTTATTGTGCACTACTTATATCCACGATGCACAGCTGATTCAAAAACTTCAGAAGCTATATTTATAGGGAAGAAAATATTACTAATCTTAAATTTGATTTTAATACAGGCCTCAATCGACGAGACTTTTAAAAGACACACACTTATATACGTGTATATTATTTTAAACGTACCTAATTTTTTGATTATCTCTGCTTTTATTTATTAAGAATTTTCCTGTTTTTATTTTAATATTAATTAAATTTATTTTGCGCCATGTTCTTTGTAGGTATCTAATTGTTTAAATTTGCTGACAGATATCAATAAATAATAATGAAAGCATCAAAAAATATATAATAAGATTTAAGCGATTTTTAATTGCAGTTCTCCAGTCTTTATTAACTGTTTTATAATAATGTAAAACTCGTATAAACAAAATAATTTTAAAATCCGCTTGAATATAAAGAAATTATTCGTATATTTTTTGTATATTTATAATATGAGTAAATAATATTTTGTATATTTATAATAATAGTAAATATTTAAATATATGGTGATGATCATAAAGCTATTTTGAACAGTTTTGAACGATTTTTATAATTTTTTTGCTAAATAATTTGATTTTTCACAAGTCGATTTTTAAGTAATATAATGGTACTTAATTGGACAATTAAGTTATACTTTTGTACACAAAAATAAACAACTTATCTATCTCATTTGTCCTATTATATATGTGTATATATTTGTATTACTTATTTATTGTGCCTTCCAAAATATTTCGCACAACATTCCTATTTAACGTATTAAATTTATATATTAACTTTGTCATTCCGTGTGTAATGCTAAAAAGGAATCATCTCAGACTCCATAATGTATATATATTTTGCCATCAATAGAGCTTTGTCCGTCTGTCTGTTGTTGACACTCTCACATCTACAATAATAACATTGACAGAGTTCAATGAAATGAGTATTTATTATATATATTATTATATAATATATATATATTATTTAAAACCTGCAAAATTGGTTGAGTATATTAAAAGATATAGACCGATATCTGAGATATTCTTTTGGTTCAAGCAAAAATTGTTCTTATAATTAATTGTAAATTATAAATCGACAAATTATAATACTATTTTGCCATAATATAAGGCTATATGTACATAAGGCATTCTTACTTCTTTTACTTTGTATTTTTTTCATACCGTTTTTTATTTTATAATTACAGAAAAATTTTATCATGATTTCTTTTTTTCCGGTTGTGAGTTCCAATGTTTTTTTGTTAAATATTAATTTTTTATTGGAACTGAATTGTTCGGTTGCCAAAGTCAATAGTTGGTTGCAATATTATAAATATAGTATTGAGAACTGACTTACCAGTATACTGAACCAATAATTGGTACTGTAAACTAAAATACCAAAAGAAATTCGGTTCCGGTAGTCACGATTTCACCGTAACATTCCATTCGGTTGTACGAAACAGTAAAATAGTTAGGAGAATTGTATATTGATTGCGATTATGGATATTTGTTCGTAAATACGGAAAATTGGATGTGATAAACAAATATTAATTGCTGCAATCATATTTTAATCACCACTATTGATATTTTGTTATCACAACATATATATTTGTTTATATTAACCATAAACAAAGAATTTCTAAGCGAATGAGATATATATGTATATATCTATCTATCAACTATCTCATCTATCTATTATTAAGTATACTCCCCTCACTTAAAACACAAACACATTTCGAACCAAATTTAACAAAAATAATATTATAAAAATGCACTTTTTTACAAAAAAGTATATTTGGATGTTTTTATGCACTTTTTATAAAAGGGATACATATCAGGTAACATTAGCCTTTTTCCGGCATTGCAGAAATACATGTTATATAATTGTAACTATGTACAAATGCTAAATACAAAGTTTCAGAGTTTTCGGATCATAGAATTCAATTATAATCCTTGGGCCGATTTTTATAAAAATTTGTTTGTTTTCTTAATAATTCCATTATTAATCTATGTTCCGGTCTACAAAACTCTGGGATACATAATCTAATTTGGCCGTTTTCTGTATGAGAGCATTTTTATTTCACTTACTACTTAATTTGTCATCATTAACATATCTTTGAAGTCAACTTATTAGCATTTATGTACATAAACAATTAAAGAACATAATCTTATAAACATAAATTTTATTTCTATAAAAATCTGCAATTTTAATCGCATTTTCCTTAAGGCAAAGTCTCTACATACGACTAATGCCTTTTCGTTTTATAACCTTCATTGTTCCGTGTTTCGGGTTTTTTTCTTTATGTAATTTTTTTACTTTCTGTCAAATTCTTTTAGTGTAAGTAGCGCTTGATTGACCTTAGACTATAAGGCATTGAGGCTTTTGAAAATACAAATTTCACTTTTTATTCACTTATTTTTGTTACGATAACTTTTGATGCGTAAAAAGGTTAATGCGTAAATAATATGACCTGATCTTTTATTAAACCTATTTATTCGTTCTTTTATACATTTTTACTTGAATTTTGCTTTTATTTTGTTCTCTTTTTTCGTTCTTTTTTCCTTGTTTGTGTTGTTTGCCTTTGGTTAGTTAGAATCACTTTCAGTTTTGAAGTTTAAACACAAAAATTGTGTCCTTTTTAAGAGAAGAAATGTAAAAAGTCAGAAAAAAGGACGAAATGTATTATTTAAGTTTCTTTAAAATATTTGGCATTTTGTGTGTTTGTTCGAAATCACTTATTGTGTCACTTTAAAGCAAATAAATTTAGGGGGATTAATGTAAATATTTAAGCTTTCATTTACTGAAATGTATTACAAATTAATTTTTTGAAGTATTAGAAATATAAAAAAACATGTTAGGCAAAAACTGTTTATGTACTTGTTTTTTCATGTATATGTATATATGTCCATTATGTTACTTGTATTAAGGGATTATGTTTTCTAAAAAAACATAAATGCTACAGGGACAAATTTTATACTAACTTGTCACTTTAAATTTTTTAACATTAATTGGATTTTAATGTTTCCTCATTTGGGTGATAGAATTTTTAATCCTTGAAATTTTTAGGAAACACAATTTTTTATTCCAAAATTCATTATTTGACAGTACCGAATCTTATAGACACTTTACCATCAAAAATAAAGTAAAATATAGTATTGGTCCATCTTTTTAATGGAGAACTCCAGAAGAGTCATAATTATATATGTTCCAACAATTGTCAAATTATATACAGAGACAATTCAAAAACATATTTGTATAAAATTTCAATAAAACTTATTCAAATTCTATTGTCTTATAAACTTAAACAACTTTTCCAGGAGGGGGCCTTATATGAACAAGAACCTATATTTGTAAATTTATAACATATATTCAACATCGTTTTAAAAATAATTGTGCCGAATTTCAATGGAATATATTTAAAAGCTTAAAGAGCTTAAAGCTAGATTCCGAAGAAAAACTTGTTTTAATAATGGCCCAGAGAATTTAGTTTTACATCACTACTTTTCTTTTGATCCGATTTTGATTATGCGATGATGAAGTACATATGGCTATGTTGTCCTGGTTAAATTCTGTCCATATCCAGGAATCTTTTGTTGAAAAGTTCTTCTTTAGAATTTTGAGGTTCTCTTAAATATAGGCATAATAACTTTGCTGCTATTGAACGGCTAAAGCTGGTTTAAAAGAGGAAACTGCAAAGAACAACAATAAAAAATGTTGCCAAATTTACTTGTCATGATGTTCTCATCACTACTTGGGTTAGTGGAGGGTATATAATATTACTATAATATTACTTCATTAACAATAATTATTTATTTTTAGGCAATGTTTTTAGTTAATTAACTAAATATTAAATCATTATTAAGATACTGTAAATTGACCTTACTTTTATATTCATAAACTGAAAATAATATTCATGTTCCGATTATCCGTTATATTTTTCTAAACACTTCATTTTAAAACTTTCTTAAGTTATCGGTTTACAATATTTTCAAGGGAACCGATTTTACTGGTTTTAAGCTGAAGAGGACAACAACAAACAAAAGTTGAAATCTGTTTATTAAATCGAGTATAGAACACACCATCATGTATTTGATGCATTAACAAACAAATTAATTACATATGACGTTGTAGGGTATAAAAAGTAAGTTAGCCGTAGTCAATCTAATCCTAAATTTTGTTTATGGATTCCCTATTGAGACAAAATTTCAATTCAAAGTTACAAGTGTTATTCCTAGAAAGCATAATCTTCCTCCACTATGTGATGCAGGGTTTTATAGAGTTGATCTCAGTTGACATTTTCTTAAATTCTGTTGCCTTTTTTATGTTTTGTTCTGTAACTTATAGTAATAACATATCAAGCGACACATTTTTAACATGATTATAATGTTTTGTTAATTTTAGCATATGAAAAATAAATTCAATTAATATTTTCGATACGAAATATACTTAGTAGGAACATAAATAATATTACAAATTTAAACACATTCATTGTAAGAACATTATCTTGTTAACACTGAATAGTATATTAAATATGATCTGAATAGGATATTTAATATTATAAAGATGGTTCTGTAATAATTTCATGAAACTTAGTCGAGTGGTTTTAGTCATAAGCAAAAACATAAATACCTTTTTTATATTCTCCACAACTACAAGCGACTACACATGTACGATTCCATTAAAATCAAATTAAAAATTAATTTGATTTGATTTCTCTATATCTGTCTATTTGTCTGTCTTTGGACAACCTCCAAAAATTTTAATTTTTGAATGAGGATTTATAATAAAACAACTTATTAGATTTTCTTGAGATATGTACAACAAAATTCTTTGACGGAGAAAAAACATAAACATACCCCAAAGTAATTTTTATGCAAAACGCTTCGTAAGAGCTAAAATTTATAATTTCATGAAATTGAATGTAGGATATCTTCCATACAAAACAACATTTAAATATAGCAAATTTTTGCAAGAATTGAACGATATTTTAAACCATACGTTTTAATATTGATTGAGTTATTATGTGTAGTTTTTGTCGATAGAAATTCAGTACCAACTACACTTCGATGAAACTGACGCAAACTGAGGAAGGATATGGCTGGTAAAAAGCAAATATTAATATATCTAAAAGTATTAAAACAAATGAAAATAATTCACAGGAAATGTGATACGGATATATTCTGCGGAAAAGGTATCCCCAATAAAATGTATGATCAAGAGATTGTACCCTTTAATTGTTAGTCTAAGTCTACTTGTCTAATTTCAAAAGGAACGATCCGCAAGTTTCTTTACTTTAAAGCACATAGTTCTTAAACAATTAAATTTAAGTACTTAAAATCAAAAACACTGTGTCTAATGATCATTGATCTATATAAATCATATAACCGACTATTGAAAATTACCTCAGATTGCATCAATGTCAAACAAATGATAATCAACTTCATATTTTTAATAAAACTCTTTTATGTAAACGCAAATTGCAAATTTTACAACAATCGGATTAATTTTGTCATGTCTTGCTAATGGTGTAGGGTATTATATAATCAGTCTTGACCGACAATTTAACATTTAAATATTACTTTTATATTTTATATTTATTCACATAACTATGAAGTTAATCTTTATATTAAAATTTATTTTATCCCACCATTGTACAAAAACATCCTTAATCAAACGAACGTTTTTAAAAACTGCAAATTCTGCTTGCTAATTTTATTTTAACCATTTCCATTATAAGAAGTACATACTGGGCTAACGATATACACTTGAAATTAATTTCTGTTTAATTAATATAAGTAAAAAGTAAATTACTTTGTGATAGACAATGTCCATAGATATATTTATGCATGTATAGGTAATCTATTATAATTATGAATATAAAAGCTGACATTAAATGATGACATTATTGAAAATTATTATATCAATTATATAAAAACCACAATTGTAATTAAATTCGGTATTAGTCGCATGAATAGTAGTCTAAGGTCAGTCATGCATATCAATTTTGTTCTAATTATATTCATACTTCTGGCATGGTGATATACAAACACATACATACATATAAATACATACATACGATGGCTAAACAATAGGGTTGCCAAAATTTCCATATTTTATTTACTAAACGCCTTTAACGAAACTATTATTTACATTTCTCTAAATTAGTCACATTCTTAAAACCTTAAAAATAATAAAAAACTGAAACATAGTTTTGCGATTTTATCTTCTTAATAATTTGAATGAATTTATTCCGATTATCAGCTTCTTCCATAAGCTTAACAAATGTTTTCCTTCTCAAATTTTAACTTTTTGATATTAAAAAATTTTTGAGTTCAAAATTTTTTCTAAAAACATTTGATTTTAGCAGAATATTTTGTTTCAACACCCGTTTTAAGATTCTTTTGGATTACTAAACGTTAACAGTATTTCAAACACCTAGTGTAAAAATATGGTTGTCGTAACCATAACAGAGAGGCAACATGGTAGTCGCTCCACCATAATATTTTCAAATATAGCAACACAATATGGTTTTTCCACCACAAAATATGTTTTTTACGGTTATTATGGTTATGGATGCCAAAACACAAATGTTGTTGACCATAATATGAAGTGCAATAAAATATGGTTGTTCCATAACAAAATAAGGTCACACTTCATCTCATTTTAATTTACATTAAATGAATAGTTTTTTTTCTCAAAACATTATCATTAATCCAAATAGACAGAAATATTGGAGGTTTATTTTGTTTTAATGCGAACATATTTTTATGACTAAAGTTGAGTGTGTTAGGGTTTTCACTGAATAAAATATCTGATATTTGTAACTTTTTTCATAGATAGGATGAGACAGAATGGTTTACCCCACACAAAGCAGTGAGATTAATCCCAATTACACCCCCAAGGAACAATTTTTCTGAACAAAATATAAAATGGATAGCATTAGGGACAGACATTTTACTGGACATAATATAGGACTATAAGTTATCGAATATCTAAATAACGATTTCACGTGGAGAGTGCATTTTTGTGACTTCCCAATGAAACGGTTTTATTAAAAAATTTTGAAACAGATAAGGTCAGGAGGATTTAGCAAAATCCCTTCTGCATGACATTTAAAAAAATATGTGATGTAGAATGAGAAGAAAGTATTTACTTTTTGTCAATTATAGGCCCTATAAAGGCAATAAATTTCCCTTAGAACCTAGTGAAATAACATTCCCCAATATTTTCAACCACCAAATATATCGTAGGGAGAGAGAGAGTAAGAAACTTAGGGGCATCACACTATTCAGTATACCGCCACCTAGTACATCGTTAGGACATAATTAAGATTGCAGTCTTCCGCCACAATCACAAAATAGGTAGTAAAGTAATTAAATATAATGCGTTCAACCGCAAATTGTATTGCTGAACGACAATAAGTGTATCTAATGTGAAGATACAACACAAGAAATAATAATTAAATGATTAGTTGGGAGTGTAGTGAATATCAATTCTTAAAGTTCGAGACTGTCACAAAACTGTCAAAAAAACTACATGGAAAACATTTTATGTTTCTCTGTCTCTTGTAATAATATCGTATGTCATTAATTTAAAATTAACAATTAAAACACATATAAATATATAAAAGACTGTCATGGCCAAATTATCCAGAAATTCTAATTCATGTATAATTATATTAAATCAAATTTGGCAGCCCTACTGACTAAACACATGTGTGTCAATATGGCCTTCAAAAGTAAAAGTTTGGAATTGCAAACAGAAGTCAATTGCAAAAGCCGTAAACTACATTATGTTGTAAATTAAGAAGATTTTCTGCTATTTTCATATATCACAGCAATTGAATCAGAAACGGGGAGTTATTTCGACTCTCTCTTCTGTTTTTTATCCTTTTTCTCCTTTGACTACATTGGATTAATAGGAAATATGTGGAAATAAATTAAATCACCTATGAACTGAGTTTGCTGAAAGAATAGTTACAAAAACAGATACAAACACATTCGGCGCACAGTGGTCCCAAAACGCTTTATTTTTGGAACTAATTCTGTTACTTCGGAACCATTGAATACATATTTTTTTAACATATTTTCACATGGACATTCTTGAAGTGCTTTCCAATTGATTTGGGGATGAACAAGGTCCTAGTAAGTCTCATATTCGAGAAGTAGATCTCCAAAGTTGGTCACCTCGGGCATGATGATTTTAAAAAAAATCTATAAAATTTTCTTATAGCCCTTATAGTTCCTTACAAAAAAGTAAAATTTTGACGCATTTTTTTGCAGGATTTCTTAGCTTTTTGAACTTTATAGGCTCTTTTGGAGTCTAAAAACAATTCTGAAATATTGTTTAGCTGCAGCATAAAATTGAAAACAATTTTTGTACAAGAATCATTTATCCAAAAAGGTGAATTCAATAAAAAGTTATGTTATTTTGAAATAGGAATCCAGAAAAATGGGACTTTTTCTTAAAAAAAAGGTGGTTACCTCTATTCACTTTAAATTTAACTATTTCCTTCTAAAGTATACAATCCTTTCTCAATTCTGAAAAAATTCTAATGTTACTGCATATAAAGCATATCTGGGCACATAAGGAGAATCATTTTCCCCGCAAGCCCTATCGGAAATTCGTTAATTTTCAAATATTTTATCTTAAATAAATTTAATAAAATAAATTAGTATTTTTTCCTTAAAATACTTAAGAAAAAGTACTGAAAATTAACGAAATTTTGATAGGGCTATCGGAGAAATTGTTTTCCCTCGGAACTTCTGAACTGAGAAAAAATTGTATAGCCCAGAAAGAAATAGTTGATTTTAAAGTGAAAAACATGTAACCATCCCATTATTTTCAAAATAACAAAACTTTTAACTGAATCCCCCTATGTGAATGTAGAATTATTTAGACTTTTATACTGAATCTAAACCAAGTTTAAAAAACTAAAAAACCCTGCCCAAAATGGGTCAAACTTTACTTTTGATAAATTTTTGTAGAGGATTATAAGAGCATGTTAATTGTATTTTTCAATCAAATCATAAATAAAATTTTGGCAATGTTTTTAAAAATCATCATACCCAAGGTGACCAACTTCGAAGATCCACTTCCTGACCCCGGGACTCACTAGATATATGTTCTTCTTTTAATCAATTTGAAACACTTCAAAAATTTCTGAAATATCACTTAAAAAATATTCAGTACTTTCGAAGTTACAGACTTATTTAAAAAATAAAGCGTTTTGGGACCACTGTGCGGCGTAATAAAATGTTCTATATATTATACCGTTATCACGTGTAAACATATGGTGGCATAAGAATCGAATAAAAATTCCTATTTAAGCGAGAAAAAAATGATGTTTATCCGAAGTGAATAAAAATGTCAATTAGTTTGTTTTCTAAGACAAATTTATTAAAATCACTTTATGGCATCTGGATGCAATTATGTTTTGACATTTCAAGGCAAAAATGTCTAGCATACAATTCAAAGTAAGTAAGGAAATACCACTATTTCGTGTAAAATAATTTAATTTACTTAAAGATTTGTTAATATTTAAAAAGATTAATGTGTGTTGCTTTTGAACGAGCTCTTTAAGAAATTGTGGATAAATCTCCGTAAGTATTTTATTATTTAAGTTAATCTGCCTAAAATTTTTAGATTTATGGAATCTGTTAAGATGTCAAACAGACTTGAGTAAGGTTTTAATGGACTTCCAATAAACTGTCATCGTTTAGGAAAATTTACATTTGTTATTAATTTCTCATCAAATATTTTGTTCACCACTGTATGCAAATTAATTTTTATCTTCTTTATTTGGACCATATTTCAGTCAGGAAATGTAAATTGACTTAATAATTTCCTTCACGATTTAGTCCCAAATAGCCAAAACATGGGTCCAAACGAACGATGTTAAATGGATGTTTGTTATAATTTAACAGTTTTTAATGAATTTTAATTGCATTTGTCTTTTTATCCCTAAATATTTAACTGGAATGAAATATGCACATTCGTAATGATGTAGAATGATGGTCCAAACAATAACAATTTCGAAATTGTGAAATCAAGTCTTAAATACTTAAAGTTGATCCAAAAAAAAAAAATCATACCGACTTTAATAATTCAAAATTTTCTGGTCAAAATTGTATTTAGGATATAACTTTAGTTAAAAATTGTTTATAAAGCGATTTTTGTTTACTTTTTCATACGGCCGTAAGTTGAAGAACAAAATTATGTCAAAAAAAGATTAGGATTATATTAATATATTAAAAAACTAACTCAAGACTTTGCACACTTTTTAAAGTGAAAAATACACATGTAAATAACTCGAAGAGTATAACAGATAAATGTCATGCGTATTTTTATAAGTATTTTCAAGAACTGTAAGGTAGAAAAAAATTTGCCTTAAAAAAACTTAAAGTTAAATGAGAAAAAATGACACGCGTTATAAAAAAATTAATGCCCCAATGATGTCGAAGGAGTTATAATGTCATTCATCTCTGTTGTTATTGTGTTAATTTTTTGTTTATCTATCCAGCATATCATAATCTACAACTTTATTTATTTATTTATTGAATCTAATAGAAATTTTTATGAAATTTGAAATGATGTTCGAAAGTGAGATGTATGAAAGTGAGATATATGAAAACTGTTGGGTATTTAAATTAAATTAAATTAAATAAAATTAAAAATAATTTGTAGATTTAGGACTTTTAAAAGTTATACCATATTCTAGAGGATGCATTAGATACAATGCATTCATCAACTTCATCGCCCCAAGGTGAATCGGAGTAAGTGAGGTGGGTTACTAATAAATATCTCACAAAGAAGTTAAAATTGCCTGGTTTAAGGTAGGGAGATATTAGTTAAGATATAGGAACCAAGTTCATTTTAAACAAGTAAGGATATAAAGTCGCTCAAGCCCAGCTTTCTAATACCCTACACCACATGGTTGGTTAAAAATTGTAGTTACGAAAGATTAATGAACTACCCTCGTATTTGATTTTTTGATTTATTTTTAGGTGTGTAATACGTTACTCTGACACTGACACATAGCTACATTATTAACGACCCCCGCATAATTTTGTGTTAAAATTAATCTGTTATTATTACAATAGCAACGTATATGTAAGATTTGTGCCCTCCAAAATGATATTTGGAAGGGAGTTTATATGGGAACTAAGAAAATGGATCGACCCTCGCGTATTTAAACAACTTGTTTTAGAATATTATAAGAATTACTTGTTTAAAATAACATAATCGCTTTATATTTAGAACCTCTTTGACTTTAAATACTCCATTCCGGGAGGAACATTTGCATAGGAAGTATCTGAAATATTGTACCGAACTTGGCTAATTTCAATAAGTTTCGTCCCTATTCCAAAATAATAAAACGTAAAAAATTTCATCAAGATATGTAATACAAAATTTAGATATATAAGGAGTGAGAAGAAAACATTTTTTACACTCTTTTTCATTAAAACTTTTAATAAAAAATCTTTAATGTTGCTGATGCTCGAGGGAATGTTAAAAGCTTTAGGATCCGAAGCAATGCAAAATTTCCTAAACAGTTAAAGCCCATTACTTGTTATAACGGCCTTTATAAATACCGAAGCCATTTTCAAAACATCATTTTATATATCTTCGATTAACCTCCCACAAAAAATAATTTTCAAACGCATAAATCTCATACTTAATAATGAACTTCACACTTATCCAAAAGAAAAGTAAATTATACAATGTGGTGTAGGATATAACATAGTCGGACTATAACATTTTTACTTGTTTTAATTATAAGTTTATTTACTAATGGAGTATTTTTAAATTTGTTTCTTTATTTATTCAAGTGTAATGAAATATAAAGTTCATTAACAAATTATAAAATAGTCTATAATTAGATTTCTATATATACACATATATTTATATGGAAACTGTCTGATTCATCTGCGAACATTTTTAACATAACAAGGTTTAAGTAAATTAAAGAAACTTGTTAAAGTTATTTTTATTTAAACTTTATTTTATGTTTGTTATTCTGTTCTTTATTATGGCCATTATATAGAGACGATTTTCTAAAAATTACTTAGCTGGTATACATTCAATTTCATAATTCTGCAAAAAGTAAGAAAAAATAATAATAAGCAACAGGAAGAAAACTTTTGAAAAACAATTTCCGGTAAAATATTGTAACAAGTTTGAACATAGCAAATGTAAACTTTTAGAAAATGAATTAACTTTTATAGCCTCAGTAAAAATTTAAATGTAAAAATATAATAAAATTACTCACATATTTATTTTGAATTCTCTCATTTATTCATTTCAAAAGAAAATTTTCACAATTCTTCGCGGTATTTACAACCTGTGAACAGTGAATGAAAGCAAGACCAACTTTAAAGTTTTCGTTAGTGAAAATTTTATTTGTATTTTGTAGTCAAATAAAGCAGTTATACTTTAAAAGAAATTAATACTATATTTCCATTTAAACTCATACATACATACATACATACATACATACATACATACATACATACATACATATACACACACACAAACCAACATAAATATTTTATGTATAAATTCATGACAATAAAGAAACCAGGTGAGTAAGAAGGGTGGTGAGGAGTTGAGGTTTATTCTAATGTCTTGGTCACATACATTTGTGAAATGAAGTTGAACATATTGTGCAAATTTATTGTACCAGAGAGTGAAACCTTAAAAGTTCAAAAATAAATAATAATAATTCTCGTACAATAAAAACAGCATTTTACAACACCTGAGTTATACAGGATCAATACGAAGAAAACCAAAAAAGAAAAACGATATCCATAAAAGAAATAATATTAGCGAAAAAACAAAAAAAAAACACTTAAGATTTACTTTTGTTTTCTTCTAAAATACCCGGACGAATAAATTATCATTCATCTAAATTTATTTATATATTCAGATCTCTAAAAGAGTGTTTCACAAAACCAAAATTAGTGAATTTAGTGAATGTTATGCAACTGGATAATACATTGTTTTAATTTCATTAGTAAAAAAAAATAATAGTGGGAATATTGACCATGTCAACATCTCCAACAATCTAGACCAAATATAAAACATATAAATTTTCCAATGTACTTCTGATATGGTTAGTAACTTTTTTTAGTCGAATATCTTGAATTGTAATTGATGCCAATTTTCTTGTTTTAAATGTATTGCAATACATTAACGATCTTCGCTATATTACGGTTCTATACTCTACACACTATATCAGCTTCTTACTTTCTGATTCGAAATCAGCCATCAACACAATTCTTTGTGTAAATAAAATGTCGCTTTATCTTTCTAATTTTTTATTCTAATTTTAAAAATGTCTTAATTATGTGAACATTTTTCTAGAAACTTTTGTGTTCATAATGTTAATACAACTAAGCTTTTACCCTCCAAATGAGACTATAGAACAAAATGAGAAATTTCTGGATATGGAATAAAATAATTTCATCGAAATGAAATATATAAATTGAAATTAGGCTGTATTACGTATCTGGAAAGATTCCTTGAGGACAATGAACAGAAATTGAAGAATCAAAGAAATATTTGACTGAATGAAAATAAAATTCAAGTAAACCACAAACCTACGCACAACGACACACTTCCACAAAAAAAAAAGATGAAAAGAAATGAACGCACGACTTCAGAAACTAAAATTTAACACACACACAAGCAAACAAAAAAATCACACAAATCCCACATAAAAATGAAACCAAAGTCATCTAATAAATTATGCGAATGGCAAACAATTTGTAAAAGTTGAACAAAATGCAAAAGGACATGTAGACGGTAAATAAGAAACAAAACGTTACACGTATATGCATACAAATACACATACATATGTACAATGTATAGATATATGATTAAGTATGTACAGTATTTCTCAAAAGTATATGAATTCAAAAGCTCGTCCAACATTTCCATTAGAGAAGTTATTGAAAATTTGATTTGACCGGGTGTTTGAAACTATTGCAATAAAAAAAAATTCAAGAATATTCGGAGAGTTAATTAGATCTCTGTTTTGTCGGTTTAGTCCATGTTATTCGAAACATTTATATAATTTCAAAAAAAGTTAAATTTGAAAATTATCAGGATTTGCTGGAGAAAATCCTTGTTATGTAAAATAAACAAAATTTGCCTGCAAAAGTTTAAAAATTATAAAAGAATACATCTACATTCTCAGATAGCTGCATCATCTGCAGATCAATCACTCAAACTTCAGAATCAATACAAATGGAAAATAATTGAAAACGAACAAATATTTTATCATTGCTCTTGGTGAGTTTATTCGTCGATTCCGTATATGGTATATATATAATTCTACAAATTTGTCTTATAACCTAGAAGTTTTAATTTTAAAAGGATTCTCCAAGAATCCGAGAAGAAAGGAACTACGAAGAAAGTCCCAATGAAATTATTTCCAAGAAAATAGTCCATCAACGATATTAATTCTTTATGTTACAAACATCATGGCAAATACGTAATATCTAAGCAGTCGACTTTGCTAAAATATGGTTTTCTGCATAATACATCCAAACTAATAGAGTAACATTTCTAGTCTCAAGGAGAAAGCCCTGCAGTATAGCTGATTATATGTATGTTGTATGGTATCTGGGTGTAATCCTACCATATAGCATACATATAATGATTTTTAAAATTGTTTTATTTCTGATATTAACATTAAGACCAACTTCTAAGTTTATTTTATTCATTTACATCTTTTTGTTATGTATTTGTTTTGTTAAACAAAAAGAAATGAAAAACTTTTGAGAGATCCTGTATCTTGAATAAACATAAATGTATGAAACATAAACACCAAGAAACTAAGAAACAACAGAAAAAAATAAAAGTGAAAGGAAACAAAAGGGAAAAAACCTTCATCAACTAAAAGTTAAACAAAAACACTCCGGAAAAGAACATGGAAAATGCTAGAAAAAATAAAAGAAAATTTTTCTATGAACAAGTCTATAGCCTAAAGGATAATGCAAAAAAATTAAAACAAAAACAGAAAAAATAATAGAAAATAAAGCTCACAAACTAAAGCGAAAAACAATACAACAATAGAACGAACGAAAGAAAGAATGAATGAAAGAAAAACAAACTACACGTCTTAAGAACTTAAGTGCCGTTTTACGCAAACAATTTTAACCGACTAAAAAAACAAAATACAAAAACAAAAAAGTGCACATTGAAGGAATAAGAAAATCCAAACAAAAACAAAAAATATATAAAGTAAAAAAAAGAATTAAAGTTAAAATAAAAGCAGAAGGAGAGAATGATAAACAATAAACTGAATAAGAAAATAACAACATATTTAATTATTTGTATTGTATTCGAACAATAGAAGACTTAAGAAGTGAATAATAAATATTATTCGTAAAAGTTCATCACGAATATGCGATATCATTTCGCAAAAATAATCGTAAATATAAAATAAACATCCATTCATTTGTTCATTTAATCATTTATTATTGATGGTAAAGAGTAACAAAAATATTTAGATTCGTTTCCTAACAAATTGCTTCCAAAATGCAAAGCATCCTTAGAGTATTTTTATATCCTCCACCACCTCAAGTTGTGAAGTGGATATTTGAATTTTGTCATTCCGTGTATAATGCTAATAAGGAATCATCTCAAACCCTATAATGTGTATATATTTAAATTTAGCCTGAGTGTTTATTATAGTCCTGACCGATATCTGAGTAACCTATAAGCTCCAACGAAGAATTTTCGTTAAACTGTTAAATAAAATTAGAATAAAATTTTGGCATAATATTTAGTTCCAAAATAATCAAAATCGTTTCAGTAGAGAAAAAGTTATAGCTCAACTTATTTTATAACTCATTAGATGTTCCTGTATTCTATTAAAGAACAACTTTTATATAATGTATACGTTTGAGAGTATGTAGGTACGAAACATAACGAATTTACTTCACACGCTTTCGTGGTGGAGAGTATTAAAGATTCGGCATAGTCTAATATAGCATTCTTACTTGTTTTACTGTAATTTGATTGCAAAACATTATTTAAGCACTAAATGCTTTCGAATATGCCAGCGTTAATGGCAGGGGATTTCTTATATTGTATTTTGCGATAAACTTGAAAAGTTTCCATAAATCCAATCCAGTTTAATTGCTCCCATTTGAATTGAAGTTATACGAGTATTTTGAGATTGGCAACACATGTTTGCAAAACTTTTAATTGGTCTAATTTTTATGGAATCATAACTTAATTTCTCACCAATACTGTTATTCTTGTTTCCTTAGCTTTACAGCAAGTTGAAGTAAACATTTAATGGGTTACAAAAAAATGAAAACGTGAATTCGTAATTCTATTTCGATTAGTTTTAAAATAAATAAATAAATACCAAATCTTAAATACTTAAAATCTTAAGTACTACAATCGTTCTCATAGCTCTTAAATTTAAAGTCCATGGGAAACATCGTTTCTTTTGGTATAAGAAAAAGGTGAGATAGTTAGATTTTTATTTTTAACTTGAGCAGATATATTTTTTTGGCATGACATTTTTTCGACATGTAAGGAAGTTTGCGTAATATACTATTTATCAAATTAAAATAAACTTTCTATTTAAAATCAGTAACATCAATCCAATAGCATCAAAATTTCGACGAAAATCTTAAAATTTTCAGCAAAACGTTGGCCATAAAATACAACAATTAATAATACGTTTTATATCGTGCAAAATATCATCGATATCAAATTATTATAAAAAGTTTTTTATTTAAATCAAGCTATATGGGCCTGTTAACAAGAAAAGTCGTAATTTAAAAGATAATTTTCTGAAATTTACCATATATATTTATTTCGATGTATCATAAACCTAAAGAAACTAGATTGCCCTGGGACCACTATTTGTCCAAGTACCCATATAAGACCCCTTCCTGGAATATGGTGTAATGCTTTTTAAACTCCTAAAGTTTGACCAATTCTAATGGCATTCGGCACAATTATATTTGAAATACGTTATTTATGTTATTAATTTAACCAATATCGAGCTTTTATTAGATAAAGACTTCATAACGGTACTCTTCCAGGAAAATGGTTTTGAGCTTATTAAAGACGTAAAAATAGTCCAATTTTTTAAAATAACTAAATTTTAAAAGAGTTTAGGCCCATATTTACTGTGGTTTTCATTTGATAAAGCTTATAAAATGTAGAGTATACTTTTTCCTACATTTATGTGATAAAGAATACTTAACATTCAACATAATTTGTTCGGCCATTATTTGGTTATAACTTCTTTGTAATGCCCCTTCCGTAGGAAAGGTATAAATCCCCTGCCGGAATTCAATAAAATTTGACCGTATTATTTGATATTAAACTAAGAGATTTGTTATTTAAAACCAGATTACTAGGACAAAATTAATAAGTCGGGAGCTTAGTAAAACAAATAGTGCAAGTTAACTTGTAGGAGAGAGAGAGAGAGTCTACAAAGACTGCAGGGTTTTATGTCATGTTAGTATTGCTGGCGCATGTGGTGGAGGGTAGAAAAGATGCGACACAGCCGCTGCCTCATATTACTTTAAACTTCAAATAAGTCTTAAAATATTATAACCTAAAATTGTTTGGAAAACTTTTTGTATTCTTTTACTATTGCATTATAAATAATAAGTTTATTATTATTTACCTTTAAGATTTAATTTTGATTATTTTTATCAGAATTTATTTTGAAATTAACACCAACTTGTAGTGAGAACAATTTCTCAAATCACACAATAATTAAATATTTCAATATTTTTCAAAAGTAGAAATAAAACTTTAAAAAGATAAAACTTATCAGCAGACAAAATAATTAAGTTGGTATTTTAAACAAAACAATTGACTGTAACTCTAACTGTAACTGATAACTCGCAATAAAATAAATATATCGAAATTATTTTTCTCAGTACAAAATTGGTAAAACAATGGAACTAAAACAAAGTAGAATTTTATAAAATAAACTTCAAAAATGTGACTTTATTTCCGATTCATTGTCAAAGAAAAAAACATTAAGAGAAAGTTTTTCTTCCAAGTAATGAAAAATATTATTTAAATTAGTAGAATAAGAAAGACATTTTGGAATTGTAGGGAAGGAAGATAGCGATAACTCTGTAATATAAACAATGTATTATACACGAAAATTTTAAAGCTAAGCTTAATCAGCAGGATAGGGGAAGCCAGATTTTAGAATGCAGACCCAATTATTATATCCTACACCACTATTAAGCATTTGTGAAAATGTTTGCAACGGACTTAAAAAATAGTCCTACCACCACTTTTAAGTATACCGTTCGACTCCCAATCACTTCGCAATTTTGAAGATATCTAAATAAAATTTGACACGTACTGTTATGATGGCTCCACGTAATGGGTTTTGAGCACATAAAATTCCTAAATATAAAAAAATTGCAAAACTAAGTGTAATATATTCTTTAGCGATTTGCCAATTTATATGAGGATCGGTCACATTATTTCTTATAGGTATCATGCAACCACCTTCCAAATATCACTTTGAAACCTTTAAATTGCATATATAAATGGGTATTATAAAAGTATTTAACAAATAAACCAAAACCGCTATGCGAAATTAAACGATGGTTGGTCCATAATGTTTTCTAATTTTCCTTTAATCCTCCTGAAAAAATACACTTTAAATTTACATTATAAATTTCACATAAATGTTAAAATATTGCACACATAAGAATAATAAGGACAGCAAATTATACGAGTGTCGTTCATAAATTTTCGTAATAGACACTTACAATCAACAATATTCTATATTGAGTAGTCGGGCTTGACAGACTATACTATTTTTACTTGTTTTTCTATTGAACTTTTTCATTGCCCAGGCAAAAGGTAAACCTTCTTACAATTTTTCAGGAAAACTAGACTTTCCAAATTAAGTATCTGCAATTCCTCAAAGAACTGTTTTGCTAAAAAAAGTGAGATTAGGGTAATAGAGACAAACATCCCAGAGAGAATTGAAGTAAAAATAAATTATTTTCATATTTACTTTAGAGTAAAGTATAAAAATAATGTGAGGATTCTTTCCCTTGGAATTGAACACGAAATGACAATAAGTATACACCCAACCACAAGTTTAATATATAAATTTCTTTCATCTCTTTATATCTTTTCAAATTAAATGAAATTTCAATGTGGAAAAACTTGAAACTAAACAAAAGACTTTTAATTTGTTTTTAACTAAATAACAACAGAGATTTTAATGAATAAATTCGGTTTCAAATTTCTTTATTACGAAATTATTTGGAATTTAACTTTAAATATGTAAAGTTTTGAAAATGTTTAACTACATGAAAACTTTGATAGAAAAATTGATAAAAAAATAATAAAATTACAAAAACTAAACAGTTCACGGGAATCCGTAGAAAATTAAGTGATATGATTTATGTTATTTTTGACCAAAAATTTAATACTTTCATAAAAGAATTTTATAAAATTTTATCCAACTTCAATGACTTGGTAAGGACTGAAATCAAAAAAATTTTAAAACACGTTTTTCATTAAAACTTTTAATCCGAGTATTATTATTTGATTATGAAAAATTTGTTAATATGAATGTAATGAGTGACTAGAAAATAGTGCGTACTAAAATCATTAAACACTTATTGTTGCCTAAACATGTAAAGATCAAACTGTATTATGTAGCAGTATATGGAGAAGTTGCCCGTTGATAGATTTACGCATAAGGAATGGAAGGCATTTAAAAAATAGCTCCCAAAACACCAAGTAGGAATTCAGCGCGGTGCTCGGACTATTTGGTACGAAAAGTTTAAGCTTCTTTTTTTGTTTCTCACAGGAATGCTGCTAAAAATTTTGAGGCCAAAAACAGAGCACAGGAATTAAATTCAAGTTTATAATATTAATTATAATTAATAATAATAATAATAATAATAATAATAATAATAATAATTATAATAATAATATATGTTGCCGATGTTTGATTAAATATTGAAAATAAGTTTAGGACCCAAAAACAATCAAAATTACCCTAAAATTTCTAGGGATGGCAAGCAATGTGTTACCGACATTTATGTCTACAAACTAAGATGCTTTCATTCATACGATTTCATAATGTGTCTTACTTATATTTTGTTTGACTTGGCATTCTGTCACTATGGTAAACAAGCCCTCAAGTGGTGCAAGGACAATAATGAGATATTCGTACTTAGAGAAGAAAATCCTCAACGCTGCCCGGTGCTAAGGCAAGAGCACGAAAAATGAACTGTTGGAATAAAACTTCTTTAATCGAAGGGGTTTCGAAGAACGTTAAAAATTTCGTCTCTTGTGATTAAAACTATAAGTTGAGTGGTTTACATAAGAACCAAATACGAAAAAAATCAAAGAGGCGTTCAATTAAATCAACACATTCGATGCTTAAAATTTGTTTTTTCATGAGGTGTTGTGTTCGAAAATTATTTTCAACAAATTACAGAACAAACTAACAAATAATTCAAATATTAAGTACATACTATTTTTGTAATTAAATGCAAATAACATTAAAGAGTCTCACTAAAAGCAACCCATAACCGCAATCCGACCGTTCTCATTTAAATCAATACCTTTTTAACATTTATGTAATAGAAGTAAGGAAGGATTAAAAAATCAATGGGACAGAATTGATTTTTAACATAAATATGTAATTTTTGTAATTGTAACTAAGAGCGAAGGTGACGTGCCTTTATTCTCCAATTCCTAGATGTACATTTTATGAGAAGCTGCGTTAGGGCCCTCGTATGTACTGAAAATTGCCGTAACATCAGCAAATTTTGAAACCGTAAGATCATCGCATTAGGGCAAGTCAGACGTGTATATCAAGTAAACAGTCGGTCTTATGCCACTTTCATGAGGAACACCAGCCTTTATATAGAATTTTCCGGTTATAAAGTCGTTACATTTTACCCTAAAATACCAATCATTCAAATAGGATTCCAACAATTTATGAGCACATGGTGCTAACAGGATTTTTATTTTGTATACAAACACCTTTAAAACTTTAATTTAGAATTTTAAACTCTACAATATCTGAATATTTCAGAAAGATATACTTTTTATAAAAACTTGTTACATTTTCGTTCACTTCTAAACAATGTTAATCTAATATTAATATTTCTGAACTTATACTTCGCACTGTGAAATATTAGAATCATATTTGCTTAATTTAATTAATGTGTTAGTTTATCTAATAAAATAATATCTCCTTTTTATGCAGTAATCTACACTCTACTGCATTAGTTTGGAATTAATGTGTGTATGTGTATAATTATATAGATTCTTAATTAACACATTAAAATGAAAGTATTTCTTTTAGTTATAGAAAAGTATTTAGTTCGTAAAACAGATAAATTACATAAATTATTGATGACAATAAAACATTTTAATTCTACTTTAAGGATTAAAACTTGTTCGGAAATTTGAGAGCATTTACTTTAGGAGTTAATACAATTACTTAGTTGTTATCTATGGAAAATAATGATTGTTCTTCAACTCAAATTGGAAATTTGATCTTTGTCTCTCATAGGAATCATTATAATATTGTTTCTTCCGTTTTAGATAAAGTTTGATTATGATTACATTTTTTGTATTCCTCCTTCTATTTAATGGATAATTTATTTATTACGATATTTAAGGAATATGCAACAACAATGTTGTTCATGTGATTGTGTATTTGGTTTATATATTAAATTGAGTATTTGTACATCAGTTTATGTATGTTTGAATACAAATTTACATGTACAAAAGCAAACATGAATTTGTTCATCAAAATAATATGAAATCAATACACATTGGTACGTTTACTTAAAAAATCACACAAATATGGAAGAAATTTATTAAGAGATAAGATATTTTAAAATGTCTGATATTGTCAAGGTATAAGGAATATAATAAGTTTTATATGTATTTTTCATAGGTTTTACTTAATATCTATATCGGATTCTATTATTTTTCACATTAATTTTACCAAAAAATTTATTAATTAAATTTATTCTCTTTTAATGTTTCATTAATATTACCTGCGTCATTTGGTTATTAGTCAAACATCATCATTCCAAGTCTATGAACTGATAAGAAGAGTCTAATGACTCCGTTTTGGCATAACCCCAGAACATGTAAGATATCAAGTATACGTCTGTTATGTTAAGTACCCACGTTCGTTGATTGCCCATGAATCAATTCACATAGAAGATGAGGAACACTTTCCTCTTTATCAAAATTATTACAACTTCTACAATGTTCATTAAAAGGTAATCCTAACATGAAGTAACCCTTGATTACTGGAAGCATTCAAAATACATCTGGGCGATTGTGATTCTGGACTTGCCTCGTATGGCCCATATTAAAAGCAGCTGACATCTACTTACCAACTCTTCATGTACCTAGTTCAGACCATATAGTTTCTAAAATGTTATTTAAAAATTCTGTTTTTAATAGAAAATATCTCAAATGTTTCGAACCAAACATAAAATCTAATCGTGAAATTTCCATACTAATAATGCGCGTTATTAGTATGGAAATTTATTTATTTTATCATCAGAAATTTGATATTTATTTATATGTATTTGAATTGACTTCAAAAATTCAAACAAATACATTAAAACGGATTCTCTTACAAACGAAACATATAATACCGCATATCTCTTTAATTATAGGGTACGTAGTTTTGGGATAGAGTGCGGTAATATTTCGCCATCAGTACATTAATATGTTTAAAAAGTCTAAAATAATAATGATCGTTAGGTTTGGTCCTTCCTATAAGAATGTCACATATCTTCAAAGCTGTACAATCAAAAAATTTACCGGAAACCGCTTCGAAAAAAATGAAAGAAAAAGATAATTGTCTAATACTTTTAAAAAATTTGTACCGAGGTACGTATAATACTTGCATTTCTAAGTTTGTCTATGATATATAATTATTTGCTTATTTGTGTTTATTATAGAAACAAACGTTCTATTACAGGAAAGTATGTGATTCTTTCAACATGTAGTTTTGCGACGTCTAAACCCACCTGACCAAAAATTCAAAATTCAAAAATATTCTTGAAACTAACGAAATTTCGAAATCAAATCAAGTCATAAATATTAGACAGCTAGATAACGAGACATCTTTAGATAAAGATGGCCTAAGCTATATTTGATTAATGATGAAAGACACCTAAAGGATACAATTATAATTAGTGGGCTATAATTTAAAAGCTTGCATGTTACAAATTTTTTTTGAATTGTTTCAACGAAATTAGAAAAGGCGGGGTTCAAAATTAATTTTTGAATGTGTTTGGATGCCACTTATGGATATGGATATTTCATTCATTAAAATTATAAAGATGGCAAAACTTTGGGTTCCATAAATATTTTATGGAACACATGACAAATTTTCAAAAAAAAAAAAAAAAAACTGATTTTAATATATGTATAACTTTTGAGCTTAAAATATTCGTATTCATTTCCGATATATCGTTGCTTTAATATAAATATTGTCTTTTATAAATGTGATCAACTGGGTGTCTACGGTAGGAGTTTATACTGATGTGCATATTGATATGATTATAAATCCAACATGGATTTGTTTAAAGCTTAAAAGGCTTTTAGCAAATTACGTACGTACACTTAGACTTACATTTATAGATAACAAATAACAACAACAAGGGCAGTAACATCATGTACAACTACGTCACAGGTACAATAAATATCAATAATATGAGTGTCCAAAGGAGAAGATATTGTATGAAAAATCAAATTGTAAAGGTTAATGTTTCTGGTAGATAAAGTATACACATGGCCATTAAATTGTTTGTATGCACAGTGGTTATTTAAATAAAGAAAATATATTTTTTAAATTAACTTAATTTTGTTAAAAGACACAAATTAACATACAATTTTTAGAAATATTTATTAAAACTTATATTTTCATATATTGCAAATATCAATTTACTTAAGTAAAATATGACTATGAAGAATAATCTAGTTGATTGTGGATGATTTTCTAATTAAGTTTTTATTAATATTCGTCAACAATTGTTGTTTTTTAATAATTTTTACTACCGTGTACATGCAGGGTGATTCGTTTCAATGCCAAAATCGGTTAAAGTAAAATGTAATTGTAAAATATTGGTCAGAACAGATGATAAATCAACTTTTCACTCTACTTTTATGCCCAAAGTCCCCATCAAAATTGCCAAAGTGATCCTCTATGAGATTCATGTCCAAGGACTGCGTTGGCCTTTCCAGGACTTGAGTCAGTTCAGATGATAACTAATTTATGACCAACTTCGGTAAATGCTTTAGATTCAACATCATATAAAACAAATCCTCCATATTGCTATAATACAATCCATATGTGTTATATAATAGAATCTAAAACCAACGGAAAATAATGAAATCACTTATACTTTAAATTACTTTTTGTAAGCATTGACTTCAAAGATGACTTCGTAGCTCGATTCTAATAAATGTTTTTTAATGTAAGAATATAATCAGAAGTATAAGTTCATTCATTACATCCTCTTGTATGAAATACTTTAATTTTTGATGTATAAAACATTCCATTCAAGGTCGTACACCGATTGGCAAAGTTAATTTTCCATCCACCGCAAGTGGTGATAATGGAATATTAACACCAAGAAGAAATCATTTAAGACCCCGTAATGTATACAAATATGTTCTTGAACAAAATCAATTTAGCTATGTCCGTCTGTCTGTGGGATACATTCTTATGTCTAGAATAATTCTTCAACAAAAAAATAAGTGAATTTAAACAGAGTTCAAAAATAACATACAGTTCCTACAAAAAAATCTTTAAAATCGCATCAATAAAACAGTTGTAGGCAAAATTTTTATCAACCCCAAAATCAGTGTGAAATTTTAAAGATGATTTTTTGAAATTTGCAACATATGTTTTTTTTTATAAAAATAAATCCAAAAAACTTCCATTGTACACTGAACCAAATGTCTTAGGTAATATCAACATTTTATTCTAGTTAACAGAATTTTTCCTTAAAATTGTAGAATTTTCTTCAAATATACTAAAAAATAATGAAAAAGTTTTTTAGTAAAAGATGTTAAATTGAATAAAATTTCGTATAAAAATTTACGAAAAATATGTTATATCGACAGATATTTAGAAAAAACGACAGTAACGCATCAAACACACAAATTTATTTAATTCTATGTACCAAAATGAAGTCAATTTGGAAAAAATGTAACATTTAACTATTTTCTTTGTCAAATAATTTTGCATATTTTTTTGTCATATTAAATGAACTAAATTTAGAATTCTAAGAAGGAAAGTTGTCGGTTACGTTTTCTACAACATTTAATTATTATCTAAAACTATATTTTATTCTATTGAAATTCGACACAATAAATTTTTGGTATTTGACCGATATCGGTTTATGTTTTGCTATATATCTCATATAAGGCCCCGGAAAAAGTTTGAAGCATAAGACCCTTTTTTTATTGAAATTTAAAATTGCCTTTATTATTTGAATATGTTTATGTTGATAAATGAATATTAATTTCTGTTGCAATATTTACAACCCATGCAAATGTTTGCATAAAGTAAGTGCTGAAGGGTATTCAAGATTTGGCTCACAATATAGCATTTTTACTTTGTCGATCAAATGATACAGATTTATTTCCCAACAATCGAATCTGTCCCACTGCTAGAAAAGTACAAAATTATATATTTTTCTTTTATCCAAACACCACTCGGTCCATTTTCGAAAATTATAATGAAAAGGAAAACAAATTATTCATATATATTGTACTTTAAGATATTTAAGCCTAAAAATTTTAACAGTTTGTGCCATTTAATTTTGGAATTTCCATAAATCATATCTGTGTTACAAATGTTTTTACCTCATTCATATACGTTCAAGGATGATAAATCAGTCAGTTAGTCAATTAGTTACTTAAATAATTTATATTGTATATAGATGATGCATCGTTGCATTATCTCCTACATAGTTAACTCAAATTACTCTCATTTACCATGATTACTTTAGAGTTAATTCCGAATAGATTAATATTGAAATTCTTTAGTACCATCCCGTAATTATAGCAGTAAATAGGATGGACTCAATTAAATTGTCAAAAAATTCTGACATATTTTTCATTATTTTGTAATGAATTATTTCGAAAATTTTTTAATTTCTGTATTCATACCATCTACTATTATAGGCGATTTTAACTCTGTGCGTTTGTTTGTTTTTAAATTTTATACAACTCTCACTTCCGGAAATATTTGTGCGTAATGAGTTTTGTATTTGGATTCATAAGACATAATTAAACACAGTTGTGTTTGAATTATTATGAATTATTTTCATATATTCAACCATAACTGAATAATATTATTACTAAAGGATTTCAAAGAATAAAACTTTATTACTATTACCTAAGAGTACTATTTGGTGTATACTATTTTGATTCAATGGTTTATGAAAAAATTAATGTAGTTCCAAAATCACGTAATACTTGGAATTATGCAATGAAAGCATTTAATATAATTAATTACTTAAGAAGTTCAATTTTGGTAACTGTGATTAAAATTGTGTTACTTTATAATTTTGCATTGATTTTAAACAAAACTCGCATAAAGAAAATTCGGACACCCTTAGTGTTTACTAGACTTCTTAATAAAACTTATTTACACATGAACTAGTAGACATGTACATATATTTAGATGAGCATTTGTTACTGTAGATACAGAAACGTGTTTTTGTATGGTTTTGAAATTACCAAGCAATTCTTGGTGACTTGTTCGATGAAGCAACTGTCTTACAATGACTAATGAACTAAATGAGAGTTGGTTCTGAGAGGTAAGCAATTGCCACAATGTTATTATTATTGGGGAAGTCGAAAAAGTCAATGAAGGGGGATACTCAATCATTGACCCTTTGGTGGACTGCGAAGGGGCCTATGCTGATATTGTATATTGAGCTAATCGCCACTTTATAAACTGTAGGGTATAAATACAGACATGATGCAATAATTGATATATGTATGTATGTGTGTGAATGTGTATGTAAAGTTTTAATAATAACCATGAGAATCGTTAAATTTATTTTAACATTTTTATTTGATGTTTTTACTTAATTCTGATTATCTATAGTTCTTAGTATTTTAACATTTTGCTCATTGCTGAAGCTTGTTTCCCGCTGTTATCCAGCACTCAGACTATGACAACCCGTGATATTCGCTCAGGGAGCTATTGTAATTGAGAATATTTTTTTACTTTTAATATATTTTCAAAGATTTTAGTTGTAGTTTAGTAGAACCACGCAAATCGTAGTACAAAATATAGTTGCTTCACGGCCGAACAATAATGTTATGTGCGAAAATAATATTGAATACGTTAACAAATTCATAATTATTAAAAAAAAAATACAATTTCTAATAAAATTTAAAAATATTAGAAAGATATAATACTTGGTATTTCAATAATAAACTCTTATATAAATTATAATATAAGAGTTTATCTTGAAATGCTTATAAATTTACTTACGTATTTGCTACTATGGGGCAGAATGAATTATGTTACTTATTGTTATTTTTATACTCTTTTATCTACCGAATGATGCTTAGAAGTTTGTTATTATGTGTGTAGCTCCAATAAAATATTAACGTTCTTATTTAGAAAAGATTTTCATATTAGACTTAACGAACAAATTAGTTAAAAAGTACATTAAGTCTAATAATCAAAACTCAAAACGTCGTATTCAAAAGCTCAAAGTAAATACACTTGTTAATTTTGAATTTATACTGACAATAGCTGAGCTTCAAACTACTGAATTAAACTTCAATCAAGTAGTTTAAATTTGAAAAGATTTTTTTTTTAATTTTTTAAGAAAAAAATATTTTCGAAATATTTTATCCCTCAACTAACACTAAAATAGATGGAATTCAAAAAGTATGAAGAATCAAAAATATTAAATTAATTTAATTGACAAAACCAGCTTTATTTTATTTGTTTTGATCGTATATACATCACTACAAAATTCTGTATTATATTTTAAATTTATTTTATGTTTTTTTTGTTTTTCCATAATTTATTGCCTTAAGTGACAAATACAAATATGAGATATGATAATTGAAAGTGATGACCAGAACATAAAGGTGTATAAATAATTTTAAATAAAAGAGGATCGACATAGAACATTCTGAATATACAAAAAATTATAAATTATTATGAATTTTTCACAGGTTTATACCCACTTTAAATATGTATTTAAGAATAGTTTTAAAAATAAACGATATTTTGAATATACATTTAAGGAATTTAAAGAAATTTCGGTTTAATAAGCTCTTTTAAAGTTTTTTCAATACATCCGTAAGTATATATTTTATTAGAGTTACATACAAAATAAAGGAAAATGTTTTAAATAAAAAAATGTTTAAAAAAAATTAAAAATAAACTTTATTCTCGGAGCATTTAAAAATGTCAAAAATAAGATGATAATCAATTAGAAAGTTAATTTCCGGAATTTTGGATAAATATAACGAACTTGGAGACAATTTTTAAAAGCGTATAATGGAAAAATGCCATAAAACTAATATTATTAAGGAAATGTATGTATACTGATATATTCGATTACATTTGACGAATCTGATTTTATAGACGATTTTATTTTCATACCCTGAACCACCACAAGTGGTGAAGAGGGTATATTAACATTATCATACCGTGTGTGGTGCTAAGAAGGAATAATCTCAGACCCAACAATGTACGTCTGTCTTTCCATTTGTCTGTTGTTGGCACGTTTAAATCCACAATAATTGAGGGTACATACTGAAATTTGCCCTGAGTATTTTAAAAGTTTCCTATTTGAAACCAGCAAAATCGATTAGATATATTAAAAGATATCGATCTGAGGCAACCTCTAAGTTCAAGCGAAGAACTTTCTTAAAAATGTCAATTATAATTATTAGAATGAAATTTTGCCGTAAATTCCAAAAATCAAAATCGGTTTAGTAGCTAAAAAATTTAAAACCAAAAATTTAACTAATTTTATGACACATTAAGTGTACCTGCGTTAAATTTCAGAAAAACTTTTATAATTTGTGTGTGCGTGTGTGTGTATGTATGTATGCAACATAACGAATTTACCTCACATGCACATACATTTTTACTTGTGTTTACTTTAAATTTTGTGTCAACTTTTCAATATATTTTTAACTATTTTTAAAACATTTTTAGAAATTTTTTAGCCACTACTTTATAAGGATTTAGCCACTCATGCTCCTCAAGAATTGACAACACTGATTTCTTCCCATTCACTTATTTTTTCCCATCCCCCTTCGGGGAAATGTACAAATATCAAATAATTTTTAAATTTTAATACCCCTCAGTAATAATAAGTGCCTCAAATCTATTTGATATCTGCGAAGTGCATATGCTAAATAAAATGAGTATTCGCGGAATTATTGAATTATTTATTGACAGTAATGCAACAGTTTTGCATTTAGGGTCCTTGCAACAAAGTTCCTATTATTTGATTTTGACAAGAACAATTGATAAAATGTATCTTACATATGTAATGAAGATTCAGTAAAAATTACTGATAAATAGATTAGGGGCAATATTTTCAATATAAATTTTTTTAATAATAAAAATCAGATGAACTAAAAATATAACAATATTTGTTCCGTATTAATAGTAAAGAAGAATCGATAATTTCCTAACCTCGCGGCATCTTGTGACTTTTATAGGAATTTATTAAGGGTTCGTAGGTCTCTATTTGAGAACCGCATATCTTAACCAAACTATATATTAAATTTAATAGTTTAGAAACTCCGAATTTATTTTTGAAATATTAACAATTCGACCCCACTGTACATCATATATTTTAGTTGCATTATGGCTTGGTTATGTAGAACGGCTGTATGTCTATCTGTCTGTCTGCCTGACTTTATTTCTAGTTTTATTTTTTATCTATTTCTTTACATTTTTACGTTTCACTTGTTTTTGTGTTGTAAGTTTTTACTGCTTCTGGTGATGTTTCACTTAAAAACTTCTTGATAAGTTTAGACAGGGCCATAAGTTGTGGCAAGAAATCTCTGCCCATCTCTATGACAGTTTATTTTCACATCTACAATCTACAGTTTTTGTTCACCACCACATTCATCACAACTGAACTTGGACTAAAACTTTCTTCAGTTGTGTTGTATTATAATCTCTTCAGTTCCATTTTGTTATTCGTTAGTTTATTATCATTATTTTATTATTGTTTTGTGGTTAATATAGTTGTTATTGTAGTATATACTCTATGAATGAATAAACGAATAAATGTCAAGAGTCACATTATGGTTGATGCAAATTAAAATTACCTAAGAACATCCAGTCACTGGTAAAAATTCAGAAAGAGAAGTCTTCATACAATCTTCATTTGTTCCCTTCTAAATAATAAATTTCTTATTACTTATTGTTTTTGGAGACATTAATATTTTATTACCAACAATTTTACTTCCTCTTTCTCCCTATTTCACTGAAACATGATTGTATTTCCTGTAAACACGATTTCATCATTCTACACACATAATGCAAATTTTTTGTTATTTTAAAATATATAAAAGTCATTTTGTTGTTATTTTCCTTTTTTATTTATAAAAAAAATAATAAAAATATATTTCCCTTTAAGATATCCGGATGTGTTAAATAATGTTACTCGTAAAAAATATGTGTATTCATTGTTAAAGGAGAAGATCTTAATAACTTACATTTTTGTCTATGGTTGATGTATTCTTAGGGAGATAACGGGCCGGCAGCAAGAAATTTTTATGAACTATCACTCAACTTTTAAACGCCATTTAAAAGTTGTTGAACACATACTTCTATCGTCCTATTCCGCTTAAATACATTTTTGGCTAATAATGTACTTGATGAAAAATATAGTAACTGAGCAGGAGTTAATATTAAAATGAAGTGGGCGTGAAGTAAAAGTAATTATTGATCAACTTTAAAAGAATAGAATGGCACGCTTATAATATAGAACTATTAATATCCGAAGTAAATTCGCTAAAATTTTGTTCCAAATACACTCAGAGAAAAGTAATTTTGAGAGGTTGAAATTGTTTAATTACATTAAATGCAGATGATGACACGTTGTATGGAATAACAATATTTTTAGTGGCTTTAATCATAACTGTTGTTTAATGCAAAAATATAATGCGAATAAACAAAATTTTTTAGAACAACAATGTTGTTAGTGGTGATAAAATTAACTGTTTTTATCAATTCAAAATAACAAAATGCGGGAAAACATTTTTTTGGTATAACAATATTGTTAGTCGCGATAACAATATACTTAGTGTCAACGGCAACATCTAATGTTATCAATACAAAATTGCAGTTTTTAAGCTGCAATAATATATTTCCCTCCGGGTATAAGATTTCATTTAGTTATACACATATGGACTCACAAATTTGCTGAAGTCGTATGGAGTCGAATATTTGGAATCAAATATAACGGATTTATTAGAAATCCATTATGAATGCTAGTGTTTCACAGAAAGTATTACAATTTTGTGTTAATGTGGAGACATGGTTGAAAAACTGAAAAATTCGTATAAACGAACTGAAAAGTAAACAACAACTTTCACATTTAGAAACGGAAACTCTCAACCTGTTATATTAATTAATATCATTTTAACATACATATACATTATGGGGTATGAGATGATTGGAGGGTATTAGAAGATACATGTATTAAAGGCAGTCTAAAAACAAGTAAGAATAATACCACAATGTTGGTTGTAAATAATAGTTACGAAAAATTAATGAACGCCCCTTGTATAGTTTAATTTTCTGATACATTTTTATGAAATTAACATTTATGTTAAATATATGCGTTTTAAAATAAATATTGCTAAAGGGTTATATGAGAGCTCAAGCAAATTATGGAAAGACCCTCGTATAATTTGTACATCGATTTTTGTTATCTTATTTTTACATGTTATTGTTACAGTACCAACGTATATGTCAAATTTATGCATTTAAAAGGGATATTTGGTAAGGGGTTTGTATGGGATCTATGAATAATTTTGGCAAATCATTTTAGAACATTATAAGACTCACTTGTGCCAAATTTCGATTAAATCGCTTTATATTTAATATTTTTATAATTCCGGGAGGAACATTTGTATTAAAGGTACCCCAAGATAATAAAATGTACCAAATTTCATCGAAATATCTCAAATATTGCGACCTGTAAAGTGTTTGCAATATTTACATGGGCAGTCAGCCAAACAGACTGATTGTCAGACGAAAATGATTCTGAATCAAACGGTTTGCTTAAATGTTGAGGTAACACCATTTTTTCTGCATGTTACAAACATCATCACAAACGTGTTATATTCTAAGCACATACGGTGGTGTAGTGCTACTTATATGAAAATATGGAGCGAAAGTGCATTAAAAAAAGTAAGATAAATAATTGTAAATATTGTCAATATTTTAGTTTTTACAAGCACAAAAGCGTTTTCCGGGAAGATACTTTATATGGAAGGTATAGATACTTAGAAGTTTAGTAAACTAAAAATCATATTCCAGGAACGGGCAATGTATAGAATCTTTGTCAAATAATGGCCCCATAACTTTTTTATTTCCTGGGTTAAATATGTTTGGGGTATTAGGTCTATAACATTTTTCTATTTCTTCGATTTTAATAAGATTTTGTGCAATTAATAAGTACATGTTGCTCTAAGATACGGTTAAATCCCTTCTAAATCCAGTTACATTGTTATTTTGTTCTTCAAATTTTTCAGGTTGTTTCAGTTAATGGTCTATAACTTTTTGTTATATGTAGCTGATTTTAAATAGAGAACTGCTTAGAATGGACGTAGTTTAATCAACTTAGCTTTTGATTTAATGCAAGAATATATAGACTCAGTGGGATTTTAAATGATTCCTTGATTGTTATACACGGAATGAAAAAGTTAATATACCCTCAGCACTACCTATTATGGCGTAGGGAGCAAATATAAACAAATAGAGGTTCACAGTTCAGTTTAATTTTGTATTTAATATTCCTTCGGTTATTGGCGATTTAATTCCCTTCTGGACGTTTTTATTTCTTATTTAAATTTTAATACATTTTTATTCGTATCTTTTTGCTAATTTAATTTATAAATAAAAAGTAATGTTTTTTTATATTTTATTTTGGCAACGGCATAAATTTTGAGTTCTTTCTTTAAGTTCTATTGTGTTTCATAAAAAAATGTTTGTTGCACGCGAAATCCTTTCCACTCGTGATGACTTTTTGAATTTAAATGTACAACATGCATACGTAAGCGGAACAAAGGTGAACGCAGTGTCTTTTCTTATTACGATATAGTCGAGTATGGAGTAGCAACATTAAAATGTTAATAAAGGAACAGAAGGTTGTAGGAACAAATGTGGTTTATAACATTTGTTTGTATCCGCATGGATGTATAAATGTATCTGCTTGAATTTTTCCTGTTCTGTAATTAGGAAAATTTTAATATGCCTCAAATGGCATATAAATGAAAAATGTGTACTTTATTCCATTTCACACATAAACATACACAAACATACATTACAACACAAGTATATACGAAATTTCATTTTTTACTTTTGTTTATAATTTCTTCTTGTATTTTTACAATTTGTATTTGTGTTAAACTTACCTTTCTTAATTCTGTTCAACCTACCTTACCCTACACCTTCAAAAGTTCAGATTAAGGGTATGTTAATATTGTCATTAAGTACGAAAAAGACGCGAAAGCAAGATCTAAAAACAAAGTCTAAATCGATTAATTTTGTTGTGAAGATTTTAACGTATGTGGGCCAGTTACCATTGTTCAGATTCAAAAGAAAATATTATAAATATAAATTTATCGTTAATTTTATCGTTAATACCCTTTCGAGCATTTATAAATGTCTGTATTAACAATATTATACACACGATATATACAAAAGCAATCTTCGCCAGAATTTCGTTGATAACTCAGATATCTGGGTATAACGGATTTGGACGGATTTTGCCAACTTGATACAACAATCTTCTGAGAACCATAAAAAACTTGTAGGAGTGAAACCGAATCCACAGTACTCTCCACCACACATGTATATATGTATGAAAATTCATCAACATTAAGATAGACACATAAGAATTTATTTTCAGTATTATTTGATTTTTTTGATCAAGTTATTTTAAATTACCCTTAATGTCAAAACAAATGAATATATTATCAATCTGATGAAAATGAGTGACCAGAAAAAGTGCGTACTAAAAATATTTAGTATTTTCAACAAAACCCAACTTGGTCCTGCAAGAAGTGGGCTAAGTATTCAAAGGTATGCCGTCAAACTGTATCCAATATTATTAAACAGTATCTGGAGAACTTGTCCGTTAATAAAAAAAACCTTATATTTGACCTGTCTTGGTATCTGTGTCTATGGTAAACAAGCCCTTGAGTGGTACAATAACAACAATGTGGTATTTGCACTAAAAGAGGCAAATCTTCCAAACTAACCGGAGGGAAATTGTGTCCTTTTTGAAGAGAATTGAAGGCATGAAAATGCCGTAAAAAGTAACAAAAAATTTTACATAAACGTTAATTCATCGCTAGAGATAAAAACTCTAAAATTTTATTTTTGTACATTGTTGTAATAATTTCAATCAAACAAAAAACTTAAAGCTCAAAGGTGACTGGTTTCATTCTTTTTTTTTAATTTCGAGTCCTTTTCAGAGATCGGTCTATAACTCTTTTGTAATTGCACCTATTTTGCTAAGAAAATTGTATTGAATTCAAAATTCAATGAAAATGTTTCCAACAGACAGACAGACAGACATGGCTAAATCGGCTCATATTTTGATCTGATTCAAATATGTAAATACTTTATGGTATCGTTGATGATTCCTTATTGTTTTACAAAATCACCAGATGCATGAAGTGGGTCTATTTTGATTTAATTTTGAAAATTTAATAAAAAATTCGCAATGTTTACATTCTGATTGTAACCTCACGGGAGATTAATCTTAGACCCCATTATAGCAAAAAAAATACTCTATTGATTTGGCACGCTCACATTAAATTAAATGCTTTTAAGCTGTTTTTGTATTGAAGACCTCTTCGGATTTCAACAGTTCTCATTTTAAGTTCAACTAATTATTTTAGTTGGAACAAAACTAATCTTTGCTCTTCCTTTAACCGTAAACAAACCTGCTTCATGTTAAAATGTGTTTCGACGTTAGAATTTTACCGCAAACTATACCAATGAAACCGAACCTTTCAATGAAATTATGTTTAAATTGCGTTGCCCCTGTCTTCGAATAAATCCTTCCTACCTGCTTATTATTTATCCAGTTTTCTACTATAATGTTTAATATAATTTGTTTCAGGTTAACATATTTTCATTATACAACTACCTTAAGTAGAATAAATAAATGGGTCTAATAAATTTTTGGCGATATACAGTAATCACACCCTATAATGCAAAAGATTCGTCGCGCCTAAAAAGACCTTAAAAATACCTTAAATCATGATAAGAATAACGTATCGAGCGAAATGATTGAATACGTAATTTAATGGCATTGTGTGGTACTTTTTGGAGTTATTGTTTTTTCTTAAAAAATAATCTAAGGAATTGTTCTACTATTTAAAAAAGAAAGGTGGGGGGGTTAAAAATTAGACTGAAGGAACGTTTGTGGAAGCTATAAACCATTATCCACTGATCATAATAATATTAAAATTCCCTTAGATTTCTATAAAATAGGTTAATGTAAAAAACGGAAAAGTCCTTATAGAATCTAAAATCAGCCGGATTCATCATTTGATCAAACTAATGCTAACACTGTCATAAAACCCAACCTTTTATTGCGATGACACTTTTATTAAAGTTTTTCGGGATATTTACTACACTGTTTAGCTGATCCAAAGTATAACTTTTTTGTTTTAGGGCTTCAAAACAAAAATTTGTGATAAATTTCATTTATTAACAATATTTTCGCAATTCAAAATAGGAACACAAATTAAATCCTTTAATTTTATAACACAACTGATAGAAATTTCAAAGATATGGTATATAAATTATATAAAATTATTATAAATTTCGCAGTACACAAAAGTCACCCGTGAAATTATAGTGTTATATGCGTAAAACTCATGTTATACGAGGAAATGAAATCGCGTTATATTAAATTGCATTATAAGGTACCCCATTATAACCTTCTCTGAATTTTCATTAATATACCTCTGAAATAATAAGAAAAACAGCAGATAATTAAATAAGAAACAGACATTTTGTAAGCTTAGCGGCTTGTTTATAATATCATGCTTCTCTGCTATTAAGTCAAGTCAATCAAACGTTACAGATTTATTAAAAAATCAAAACTGTCCCACTGTGAAATGTTTTAAGCAAAAGAAACTCTTTTATCAATAATTTTTACGTTGTCCTTAACGTGACAAATTCTGAAATTATTAGGACTTATAAGTCTCTATTTATCATATATCGTAAAATTTTTAAGTATATAAATTAAAGAAAATAGGAAGTAAAAATTCACTATTTGGGTTTTTTATGACGGACATATAAACCGTCAAAACTTTTTAATGCATTATTTGCTGAAATTTTTAGACATTCAATTCTTATAATTATTTCTATGTGATGAAGTGTATATAGGATTTCGATTATGTACAATTCTTATTAGTTTTTATATTTCGCTTGTTCATTTTATTGCTCATGCACACGGAGAAATATATGGTTTTGATATTATTTTTGAATTTCTGATAATATCATGTTTACATGTGGTCATATAACTATACTATAATTTATTATAATTAGCTATACAAGAAATTCATATGATTGCGGGTCATTTATATGAATAGAAAATAATTCTATCAACGTGAAAATATTTAAATATAATTCCATCAGCAAGTCGCTTGATACGGAATTAAAATATTTATAAATATAAAATGTTTCACAATGAAACATATTGCGTTCAAACATATTATGATAATTATTTTCAAATTATTATTGTTGCATCATCCCTAATACCCCAAAAATAAAATTTATTCAACAACGATTTACGTTGCTACAGTAAACATAGAGAAAATATATTTTTTTAAGTGTATTTATATTTGGAGGTATGTTCATACATCCCTATAAAAGAACAAGTTTATAAACAACGACATACATATACATACGTATTTATTCAAATGAATGGATGGATGGCTGCTTGAATGATGGGGTAAAAACTACAACAACAACTATAAAAATTTTACACGTAAACACTACTACTAAATGTAAATTGTGAAAGTCATAAAGTCATACTCATACACTCATAGTATTCGATGTTCCTTTGACAAAGAATGGAAAAAGGCTCTACATTTACCATCATCATTTTTTATGCGTTTCTTAAAACAGTTTTTTTGTTGTTCATTTAAGTAAAATTGTATCCTCTTCTCCGGCGTAAACTATTTTAACAGCCTTTCCCATGCCATGACTTTAGCCTCATGTTGGAAAAAAACTTGCTCATTAGTATTGTTGTATCTGCAGTTATTTTGTGCACAAATGAATGAAAAAAATAAATAAATCAAAAAGCAAGCAAAATAAAATGTTCGGCAATGCCGAATTTTATTTTTTTGTCTTACATTAACAGTCCACTAGATAAGAGTTCGGTCAATAACTATAAAACTACTATACGTTTAATCAAGAATTGAGTAAGTGTGTGAGTTACAAGTATCCAGGATTATTGCCAGAATCATTCCCAACAAAATCCTTTTATACTGAAATGAAGGTACAGTCGTGGAGAATACAATCCACGTGTATGATTAAGGAATGAAATAAATGTTCTGATCACTATGTATAGATATATAGAATATAGAAATTAAAATTGCTTTAAGACATATTTTAACAATTATACAAACTTAATATTACGTATTTGTCCTTTAATTAAGTACCAATATTAAATTTTTATTACATACGTATAAACAAACACATTATACTCTCATTCATTACTTGTATTAGTGGAGGGTATAAAAGTGAAGGAAAGGCAAACATCTTGTTTACTTTTCAGTTATATTATTTAGTAGAAATAAATCAGTGAGAGGGGGCGAGAACTTTTGTTAATCTTAAGATAGAAATAAGAAAAATCCTTTTAGGAAAAACTTTGTCATTAATTAGTTCATACTAACGCAGTTTAAAGCCGCACACAAATATAACAAGATATAATTATTTACCGGTGCCTTTTTTTCTTTTCTGTTCCATTATATTTCATTTTTCCCCCTTTTAATTTGTATACTCAATGCTAATGAGAAATTTTTATTTAAACATAAATTAATTATTGTTTAATTAATTAAGGATTAATTCAAGATTTTCAAAAACAATTTTAATTATTTAGAAATGCTCAATTAGAAACAAATTGATTTTAAAATATGTGACTTAATTACACAATGTAACATATTTCTGAAGAAAAAAAATTTATAATTTTTCCCCTCAAAGATTTGGAAGTTAAAATTGTTGTAGACGCCACCACTTCTTATTTAAATTATTAATTATTTTTATGTAATGTATAATTTTTAATATAACAAATAAACATTCATTTAAAAAATGAGAACATATTATTTCGGGTGTAAAAAATAAAACAGGAGGCACTTTTGGATATGCCCGAGAAGGCACTTCTGATAGTGCCTAAGAAGGTTTTCTGGAAGTATCTTAAAAGCGTCTTTTGAGAATCTTCTTATTGTCATCAGGAAGCCACTTCGACGAGGAAGAGTTTTTCCAAATGGAAAATAATTTTTATTATACTTTTTTGATAGCTTTTGCAATGAATTTTAACTTCTGTAAAACTCTTCTAAGCAACTTCCGCACCAAATAATGTTTGCAGGGTTTTATTTATAGATCAGATTAGTTATAGAACGATTTTCATAGAATTCGTCTTTACATATAATTATTTAAATATTCAATTAAATTAAATATTAGTTAAAATATTATCATGATACAAATATTTGTGTGAAATGAGATGATGGTGGGTTGTGGGTGAATTTATAGAAAATTAAATGAAAACAAATAAACAGGTAAACTTTTTACATATTTCCATATGTGATATTTCTATCAAGGCATGTATTTAGAACGTTTAAATGTATAGTAAAGTCTCACTTTTGCCACGAATTTTTTTTGTTTACAGGAATTAAATAGAAAATATATGTTCCTCGTATTGGAGCTTGGTAACAATGGTTCCAGATAATAAAATGTACCCCAAGTATATTATTTTTTTTAGATGAGTTTTGGTATGATTATATAGCACTGTTTAATTCTGTCTCTGTCTGGTATTAAAATGATATAGCAGGTTTTAAATATAAATATTAATACAAATTTATCTATAATTAAAAATGTTGAGGAATTTACTAAATTAAATGTCTGCTATTTATATATCTTTCTAATAAAAATTGTTATAAATTAATGATTCTTTTATTTACTTAAGACTTACTCTATAAAAAGATCGAAGATAACAAGAAAATAATATTTTGATCACATAAAAATAGTTTTTAATTAATAACAGTTTTGTTATAACTGATTCTTTTTCAACAATAATAAGTTTGTCAGTTAAACATAATTCGAAATAAAATGCAACCACAATATTATTGTTAATTTATGGCAAACATTTTTTGACAGAGCTCAATGAAATTTGGCCTGAGTACTTGTTAATATATAGACCGATATCTGAGGCAACCTCTAAATTCAAGTGACGAACATTCTTAAAATTGTCAATTAAAAGTCGATAAATTAGAATTATTTTTGTCATAACACGAATTATTATATAAGTTATACGTAGTTCATTACCATTCCAAAAATTAATAAAATCGGTTCAGTACAAAAAAAATGAATAGCCAAAAATATAACTTATGTTATGACTCGTTCAAAGTTTCTGTGTTATATTAAAGAAAAACTCTTTTATATTGTATAGGTATCTGAGTGAACGTGTGAGCACGAAACATAATGTATATACTTCACACGCATTTGTAGTGGAGAGTTTTGCTTTTATTTGTAGATGTATCAAAATTTTGCATATTTCAGCCTACAAGTTTTTAATTAATCGAATTTTGATAATCATCAAGAGTATCTTCCCTAATATGTGTAGCAGAACGTTTTGGTTAAATCTTGTCTAGATCATTTTCTTTATGATGAAAAATAAGAATCGGTCTAAAATTTTTTTGCTAATGGTCCGGAAATATTTAGATTTAAATAGTGATCTTAGGGCAACAACCAAGGACAAACTAAACGTACCATCTATCACAACTTTGGTGTTGAAAGGTGTTAAAATTGGGCGGAATTTTTTCATCCCAATTACTCAAATTAATTATCTTTATTTATTTTGTTAATTAGTGTAACCTTTTCATATAAAAAGTTTAACTTTCAATTTGATCAAAGTTGTAAAATGTTACAATAACAGCGATATAGACATGAAGAGTTGAGATACAATTAAAAGTGACTTAATTTTATTAATGGATGAAATAAATAAAACAAAATATAAAAACGTTTGTCAGAACTATAAAGATATTTTCCTTTTACTTAATTTATATGTTATTCAATTAAATTTCCTCGTCTCAAACTTTTATACAAAATTAATATAACAAAATTTGACATATTATACATATAAATATATACGCATATATATTTTATTAAAGAAACACTAATTAAAAAAGTAACAATTCACAACTTCAAATGAAACTGATGAAAATATTATTTTTTAATGTCTTAACATAATTACTTGTCATGACACAATTTCAAATTAAATTTCTTACATTTGTGGGGAGTATGAAGGAGATACTAAATCTACAAAAGATTATTTTTCTTCCTTATTTTGTCTTCATTTAAATATACTTTCCTTCAAGGTTATTTACACACAAAAATTATGGAAGAAAAACCAAAAAAAAAAAAAATTTAAATGTTTGTATGAAAAATATTATAAAAATAAGTAAACAAAGAACCGGAGGAATGGAAGAAACAAAAAAACTAAAAAACACGAAAAATAAATAAACAAAAATATTTCTCATTCATTCTGAATTGTTATAATGGCTGAACATTAATTCTAAATAAATCTTTCCTAAATAACTACAAGACAGCAGAACAGAACAGAAACAGCAGCAGGAACAACAACAAGAAAATTAAGAAACTTAAGAAATAAACAAAAGGAAGAATAAAATCATGAATACTCATTTCTCATTTAAAGAGGGAGTTGGCCCAGACACGTTATAGGCCTGTTAAGTTTAATGTTTTTCTTTTTTCGTTTTCAATTGTTGTTTTTTTATCTTTTTGGTTTTGTTTTGTTTATGTTGAATAAAGAAAAACACACATTTATATCAACGTACATATGTAAATCTTACATAAACATATAAATACACATACAACAACAAAAGTGGAAAAGGAATTTTCCAAAAATATTATTATCAGGGATGTCAATTCAAATTTTGAAAATACAAAATCACCAAATATGTATATTTGCAATAAAATTTCGTAACAAAATTCACAGAATCGAATGAGTTATATTAGTAAAATACTGTTAAGTATACGCATACAATACCAATTTAGTTCTTAATAAATTACTAAAAGTCCTTATAGGTTCATTTGGGACAGTGTTATATGTTTTCATACCGTCTAAAATTTTAGAGGCACAATTATGAAAAATTTTGATAAACCCCAAGATTAGTTGGGGTTAAATCACTAATTTATATGTTGAAGATTTTTTGAAATTTGCCACGTTTGTTTATTTTGATATGGTAAAGTACACCCCACTCCAAAAATAAAACAGTATTATGAAAGGATTCTTATTTGATCTAGCTAACGTATAAGGTCTTTTCCGTATAATTTGGTTTATTTGTATTGATATCGAAAGATTCTAATATGTACAATATTGTTTCACCACAAATGCAAAAATATTCAATTAAAAAACCAATCTTAAATCAACTATGTTCCACTTTGATTCAGATTTTTTTCTGTGTGCAAGTTCAGCACAAGTATATTGATTGAACGTTGAAGATATCCTCAATATCGTTCCATATTGTGTTATAGCTTCTTTTAAAGGCCCCTACTCGGATAACTTATAAAGCTGCCATATATAAACCAATTTAATAAAAAGGTTATAGGATATAAGGCAGCATCGCAGAAAACGTGATCTGATTTGAAAATTATCAGATCATATGAGAGAATTTCACCCAATAACAATTATATAGTTTCAACGGTAATCAGTCCATATTTGAAAAAGTAACGAAACCTAATCTATTATATTTGTACCAAATCATACATCTCTGATCTTCGGATAATTGAAACCGACATTAACGTATACTAACACACAATTTTAGATATTGCGTACATTTTTATACGTGATAATTTTATATCGTTTCGTACACCAGCTTCTTTACACATCATTATGTATGAGAATACAAGAATTTAACATATACACTTGTAAAAGCATGAATAATAGTAATCTATTATATTTTAAGTCACTATTTTACACTGTCATCATAAAGTTTGAAAAATATAAGAAAACATTTAATTAATCTTATGTTAATTTTGGGATGTGGACTTATAAAAAATATGATGTCACTTTTTGGACAAATTGTATAATGAAAATTCATTGAAATATTTTGTTATATTTAACTTAATACTGGACGTATATTTGAGTCTACATCGGAAATATGCATGTGTGTAGTTAAAAAAATAATTTAATTTAAAATATACATAATTTACAGAAAGCGATTCTTAATCGACCTCTAAACAAAGTAAAGGTTAATTTAAAACCATTTTTGAACTCCTTTTTGTGCCTTTCACTCGTCTTAGCTTAGCTAATGAAAGGAAGTAGACTTTTTTGTAAGCATTCCAATATCGATTTAGTAAAAACCTATATGACTAATTGTCGTACAAAAAAAAAAAAAAAGAAAAACAAAATGAAATCAGAAGAAAAAAGTTATTCAATTCAAAAACGACACAAGCATTTCATCGAATATCTTAAATAAAAGTAACTAATTTGACGAATATCGGTCAGTTTTTACTACTCCATATAAAGTCCTTCCCGGATTAGGATTTTAAGCATATTCAATTCTTGAGTAAGTGGTGGATTTAAATATTACTTCATTCAGCACAGCTCAATGTAGCAATCGATAAGAATCAGTGCCAAGTTATTTCTTTTTCTTAACTATATTTACAAATTTTCAAAAAAAAAAAAAAAAAAAAAAAAAAAGCTCTATTAATTTATAACAAAACAATATCAAAATTATGCTCTAGACATTTTTCGTAGTCATAAAATCATTAATATGTTCTGCAAAATTAAAAACCAAAACAAGAATGGTATACCCTCCACCACTATTTTATTCCGGGAAGTGGGATCATAAAGGAGTAATATTGAAATATGAATGAAAATGTTTTTTGATATAATAGCTCAAATCCGTTTTCCGGGCAGGGCGTTATGTGGGGGCTATAGCGAAATATGAACCGTTATTGGTCAGATTAATAACATTTATTCCAGACAGTTAGAAAAATTATTGCAAAAACTGCTTAGGACAATATCAAAAAATGTGGCCAAATTGTATTGAATCGAGTGGTGATGAGGGTATATTAGTTTTGTCAATCCGTGTTTAACGCCAAGACCTAAAATGTATATAAATTATTGCATCAAATCAAAATCTGCATCGATTTAGCTTTATCTGTCTGTCTGTTGTTGTTGGCACACATCCACAAAAATTGACTGTTGCAGCCCTGAGAAGCTTCCTTTCTAAAATATTATTTATAGTCCTGAGAAATTTCCTTTTTAAAATCAGCAATGTTCAGTATGTTAAAATATATAGAGAAACTTCGCCATAATATTATACTTTATTGTTATTCTAAAAATTACCAAAAATAGAAAAAAGTGTACAAAATATAACGCATCTCGCACGAATTTCTGGTGGAGGGTAATGAATATTCGGCAAAGCCGAATATAGCATTCTTACTTGTTATCAACTTATATTTGTAAAATATGTCAGTTATTAATGTCAAACAAATTAATATATTGTAAATCTGATTAAAATGAGTGACCAATTTGGTCTTACAAAACTTTCCCAGACATTCAAAAGTCCCATTAAACTGTTGCCAATGTTATTAAACAGTACCGGTAAATGTTGTCCGTTGACAACATGAAACCCTGGTTCAGGTAGAAGGAATGCTCCACGTGATGTTTCTAAATCCAACAAAAAATAAATAGCATTTTCAAAAGGGCTCCTAACAGGGGAAAGCAAACTGGTGCAAAATTTGGTATTTTTTTGGTACAGTACAGATTCCTATATTTAATATTATGGTTATGACGTCTAATATTAGTGGTAAGAAATAAAAATAAATAGTAGTTGTAATCGAATTACAACCGAATTGAAAAGTTAAGTTGGAACCCACAACTGAAATGCGGGTTGCGATTATGGTTTAATTCGGTTCCTGACCCTAACAATAAGATATTTATTTATTATTTATTGGATACAAATAATTGAAATTAATTATAATTTTTAAAAATAAATTAATTAATTATTTAATTAATTAATCAATAAGTTAATAAATAAATTAAAAAAAAATAAAAAATGTTAAATTAATAAACAAAAATAACAAAATTAATATAATTTTTAACTTCTTTCAAATTTTAATGTTGAGAAATCTTTGGAAAATTTTTTAAAAAGTCCCAGAGTTGAATTCCAGAAAATGTGGGATATATGAATATATTAAATTATCATTTGTACCAAACATTGAATATTGGGTGATGCAATCATATGTTGTTGATATTAGTTTTCACTGCTTTCAGATAAACAATTTCACCAGTTGAGTTTGACATCACATAAAGAAAATCTTCGGAATAACCTAAAAATTATAAAAAATAAAAATCTAGAACCAAGACTTTAAGGAGGTTTATCTTACATTGGCAAACATTAGAGTTTACTTGTCACAAAACATATCTGATGATTTTTGGAGTTGTTTGGCAGGCGTCTTATATAGCTTGGGGCTCCCTTGGTAAAATTTTAGTTATAAAAAAATTTAGTAATAAAATCGCAAACAAACAAATAATTGCAACGAGCCAATCTATTATATCTATTATCTAAATTAGAATATGAAACTGAAGGTACTAAAAAATAGTATAAACATAAAATTTACTCAAAGCTTAAATCATTCTCTAATTTTCGAAATTTTAATACGTTCACAATTCTCCAAGAAGTTATCTGAGCTGCTTTTACTATATTTTAAGATCCAAATTCTCAAAAGTTCTTAATATCTGAAAATATTTGTATATATAAATTCATTTTTAATAATGACATTAAAACTGATAATAGAGAAAATCTTTGGAACACTGTTGGTGGGGACTTTTTGTATTTAAAGGCCCCTAATTGTTATATTTTTAAAGGCCCCTGGAAGTTATATTTTTAGGGAATAAAATATTACTCAATCAACATACCTCAATCAATAAAACTTTTATAAGAAACACGCTTATATACGTGTATATTATTTCAAACGTACCCGATTTTTTTTATTATCTTCACATTTACTTACTAATAATTTTCACAAGTTAATTTTTACAGCTTTATTTTAAAATGTTATTCTTTTATTAATCTTATTGTTTAAATTTGTTGACAGACATCAATAAATAAAAACAGCTGTTTGGTAATTAGAACTGAATTGTTCGGTTGCAACAGTTAGTTGCAATATTATAAATATAGTATTGATAACCGACTAAACGATATACTGAATCAATAATTGGTACTGTGACCTGATATACAAAAAGAAATTCGGTTATGGTAGTCACGATTTCATCGCAATCTTCCATTCGGTTGCACGATACAATAAAATATTTGGGGGAATTGTATATTGATTGCGATTACGGATATATGTTCGTAAATACAGAAACTTGACTGTGATAAATGAATATTAATTGCTGCAATCATATTTTAGTCACCACTTTTGATATTTCGTTATCATAACCGATTTCTAACCAATTATTTTTCTGTGTGTATGTTCTGGCAGATTTTTCGAAAATTCCTGTTCACCAACTTTATATTGCTGATGCTCGAGTTCTCGGTATGGCAATATGCAGTTGAGGCAATAAAAGCCACATTATGCCACAATATGAATTCTTTGGGTTTATTATTGTATCAAAATAAGTATATTTGACAAATTTCAGTAAATTATCCTAAAAATTGCAGCCCAAATGACACCAGCAGTTTGGGGTGAATCAAAATTTTACATATTATAGCTTATAACTTTTTTCCTGTTAATCAGATTTTAATGATCTTTTGCATGATGATGAAGTACATACAATTGTATGCTAATTTTTTTGTTTAAGTCCAATTACATTTTTAGAAGAAATTGGAAGAGTTTTTTTGGAATTTTGGGGTTGTTTCAGATATCATTCTATAACTTCCTTGCTTATAAACTGATATAGCTGGTTTTTGAAAAGCAAACTGCTTAGGATAATAACGACATGGCCAAATTTCATTGAATTCGAACAATTATTCTAGGCGTGAGAATGTTTCCAACAGACAGACATACGGACATAGCTAAATCGACTCAGTATAAGAAAATGGAATTAGATTACGAAGAATATTGAATATGCATATTGTGAAGGGTATTATATATTCAGTATAGTCAAAAAATGACGCTCTTATTTGTTCATATTTAACAATTCACATAGTTACATCAATGATATTGAAAGTAGTTTGCGATTAATTTTTTTAGCCGATTTGAGATTTTTACATTGACATGATCTTTACAAAATTGAACTCTTATTAAACCATTAACAGCGATATATAATTTATTTCTGAAAACAGCATCAATGATTCTTTCATCATAGAATGACTGTTTTTTTTTACTTTTAGGGCGACTGATACGAGTATCATATCAAGCAAAAATAAATGATCTAAAAAATGTAAAGTAAAACATTGAACTGACTACTTTTATTCTTCATCATACTATGTAAAAAAAACATTTCCCCCTATATAAATAGTAGGATCATAGAGGAAGTATCGAAAGTACCAGAGAAGAACTAGAACATGATGTCGGCGCAAAAACTATCGAAGAGAAAAATTAAGTTGTTTTTAAATCATGGACAACAATATATAACTTTTTCCGATCTAGCTTAGAACTTTGCTTTTTCGAAAAACAGTAAAGGCTATTTTTTTCAATCTAGCGGATGACTGAAACTCTTTTTAGAAAAGGAGGTAATATTTAGGTAGCGTACTAAATACAACAGTTTTATTGTGCAAATGAAATATATTTATAACTATGCGATAATTACATAATTTTCGATTACTTAATAAATAAAAATAGGTATTCTTCAGACCATTGAAAATAAATCCGATTTTTCAACACCATATATATGGAAATTATATTATATTCGTATTTATTGTAATAATAATTTTTATCGAGACATTATATTTAATTATCTTATTTATACTTTGTAACACTTTGATAATACAGGGTGTGTAGGGATGTAAATATTATTAAAAAAAAACTAAATACTTTTTCTACTGACAGATACAATTCAATATAGTTTTTAAACATTTGCTTAATTCATTTATTTTTTTATATTTTAAAGTTATTTTCGTTTGCAATATAAACAATTTGTTGTAAACATTTATTTATAATTGTACATTTATATATTATTACATTTATTATAATAATTTCGCTTGAAAATATTATTAAGTCTTTTTGTTTTTTAAATAAAATTTTCAATGGATTATCTCAACTTTTTCCTGATTTTTAAATTCTACCATGACTTTTTTAAAATATGCTGCGTATTTGCTGCTTAAACATTCATAACATTACACACATTTTACATTAAAAACATTAAGTTTGAAATTGAACAGTAACTGTAACAACAACAGGTACACTGTGTAAAATGATGTTAGAAAAGTTTTAACAATTTAATCCTTAGGGAAATTTTAGCATTATCATCATAACCATCAATACCGAGTGATACAAGGAATTTACAAGTGCAGACGCAAACTCATTACACTGAACAAAATGTTTAAATCTTCTTCTGAAATGTAGAATGTATGTTATTTCCTGTGTATATGTTATATGCAAATATATATTTAGTAAATAATTAATTCAGGAACATAATTCAGGCTTTTAAAATCTTCATACGGCATTTAAAATTAATGATCACATTTTTCAAAGTGTATTTATTTATTATCTATCTGTTGTTGCAGATAGATATATTCGATGTCAATGTGTGGTATTTTTTAAATATATTTTGTATTTAAATACCATTCGCCTGAATTACATTATCGCAAATACTTTTAAAGGCTTCGTTTAAAAATTTTTAAACAAAAACAACAAAAACTTTACGTAGAAAATTTGTTTGTTTGCCATCAAACAAAATAGAAGAAACTTCTTTGAACTATCATGGCCATACAATTTACATAAAATACAACACTGTTTCCACCACACAATGCTTTCACATACGCTTTCTACTTTAATTTCTTTGTTTTACATAGAATATTATCATTTTGCCTTAACCAATAATCAACTAAGAATATTGTATTCTAAATGTGCCGAATTTTTATAACCTCCCACACTTATATTATAGAATAATAAGAATAAGCCTTATGTTTGGTGATCTGAAATTTCGTCACACTTTTTAGTGAAAGCAATTTCACAAAAATATTATAGCACTTATGAGTATTAATAAATCAAAAACTGCATGGAAGCTAAATGACAATTACGAAAATAATTGCGCCGAATTTCAATGGTCTATATTGATTATGTTTATTGGTGCTATTGGCTGAAAAACCCACTTGGATAAAGGGTTGATATATGGAAGTTATAGTATAATGCAGTCTGATGTTGTTTAAATTCACCACACATTTTTACGTCAATTCAAAAAGTTTAATATGAGTTTTATTATCTTAAATCCACTTAAGAAAATGGGGCGACATTCTCAAATTTCGCTTACATATTGGTCTATAACTTATTCTGCACACTAAAACAAAGCTTAAACAAAATCATTGTTAAAAAAAGTAACTGATTTGACATTGACAAAAAAGTTTTCACTCAATTAAAATTAAAAGTAAAAATAATATTGTACATATTACAATCTTTCGATTTTAATGTATAAAATTATACAAAAATAATTTTTAAAATTACTTTTTAGTATTAAAATTTCAAGGTAGAAAAAACTGATTTACTGTGAAAGAATGTTGAAGTAACATTTTCTTCTATGAAGCAAAATCATAACTAAATAAATGTTAATTTCATCTTCGGCGATTTATCTAAAAAAATTATTGTAACATAATTTTAAAAATTAATATTGGAAGTTTTCAATTTGTACAAAGTTAAAAATGTTTAATTTTAATTGAATGCAATATTTCGAGGTATCAGTACCCTCCACCACAAATACGTGTGAAATAAATACGCTATGTTTCGTACATACACACTTAGACATACACTCACAAAAATATTTTAACGTACCCTCCGTATAATCTCGACGCTTGAATTACTGGATATTCCCAATAGTTGTATGTCATATGCCAAGATTGACATTATTACAATGTTGTAATAATGTAATAATTCAAACATTTTCCATTTTTTAAAACGATGATATGCATCCAGTTGGCTAGATATCTAAATTGGGTACACGTAGGAACTATGTATGGCTGTATAATCCGCAAATCTCTAATAACCATATTTTCGATTGTTGGAAAGTCGCACGTATATACCAAGCAGAGGGTAGGACCATGAACACTTCTCTGAGTTATATTTTACTCGAAATAAACGGCGAGTTAGATAATATTACATTGAGTTGTGAGTATATGGTGGTAATAAACATGTTATATAATAAATTAGCCTTTTATGCCAGACTTTGATGACAGAAAATATTTCCTTAGTTCATAAATTTTTATCTCTGCAGTTATACGATTCACTTGTTCAATAGTATCGCGTTTTTCTTTAAAAGAGCATCATTTTCTTCTGCAAGACTTTTCCAATTATCTTCGACAGACACTGGAATAGGCTTATACGTCTGTAGAGGGAAGGTATCGTCGAGTGTTTTCCTAGTTTAGGTACCATTACAATTTAACATCTTGCAATTTTTTGAAAAGACATCTTGTTTCATCATGGTTAGCGTTACAACACCATAACCAGGTGATTTTTTAACATTAAAAAAATTTTAACGTTTATTAATGATTGCAATATCATCTGGTGTAACAACAATTATGGTATTGACAATTATTGCATTGACAATTATTGTATTATGCTTCCCCTGAAAAAATTTAACAACATTTTCAAATAACTCATTTCGTGGTAAGCAGAATTTAAATCATTTCACACAGAAAGAAAATCAACTTTGAACATAGTTGATTCCAGATTGAATAATATTTCGCATCTAATTTAAATAAAATAATTTTACGTTTGCGGTGAAATAATATTGTACATATTAGAATCTTTCGATGTTAATATATAAAATTCTACAAAGATAAATTTTTAAAATTACTTTTTATCAGTAAAATTTCAAGAAGTAAACTTTCAAGAATATTCTTAAGAAACTATATTTACCGTGAAACGATGTTAATTTTACATTTCTTTTCTATGAAGCAAAATCATAAATGAAAAATATTAATTAACTTTACATTGATTTTTTTCTGTGTGTTATTTCTGCGCTCTCAAAAGCTCTTGGATTGTGTTTTGTACGGATCACATAAAAGTTGTTATATTTTTAATTTTTAATAAGAGAGGTAATTCTCTGAGTAAGTGCTTACATAACTGTATCGTACCTTCAAATGTTTAAGGTGTTTTATGCTTTTGCGCAAAACAATCTGTTGATTGGATTTCAGAAGCTGCATTGCTTATAATGATAATAATGAATATATCCTATAGCAAACATACGTCAATATTTAGCTTTAGCCATTCACGTGGAAATGGTGTAATTCATAATTGTTTGTTTTTTTATACGAGATTGTATTAGATTATTTTGGAATGTGTGCGGGAGAGATTCACCTCTGTCTGTTATTAAATGTAAAATAGAAAAAGAACAAGAAAGAATATCATTCGTAGAATACAAAGTTATAATAAAAAAACTTAATGGTTAAAATTACCAATTTGCATATTTTGTTAGAATATTAAAGCTTTTTTACTTAAAACACGTAAAATGATTGCAAAACATTTTTACAAGAGCATTAACATCTTAAAAACAGAAAGATGAAGAAAAAAGAACAAAAATAAAATAGAATGAGGAAATGGATAGAACAACGATAAACGAATGGAGCCAAAAGAATATTAATGGACTCAATGAGGCATCAGAACACAATCTATAAATGTGAATAAATATGTATGTATGTATGTATGTATGTATGTATGTATGTATGTATGTATGTATGTATGTATGTATGTGTGAGTGTATATTCCAATTCAAGGATACAATGATTCCTTTCATTTTATTTGTAGTTGTTGCTGTTGGTAAATTGGTACAACAACAATATTAAGTATAAATTTTAGCAATAAAATAAATTAAATGGTTTTTTAAGAACACAAATACGAGTGAGTAGTTAAAAAATGAAGAAGAAGGAGAAGTAAAAATAGCCTTTACATATTAATAGAATATTAAATATTTAACAAAACTTAAGTGAAGTGAAAACACAACCTTGGCACTTCTACAGTTTTGTGATTCTTAAATAAAGTTTTAACCAAAAGAAATGGATTTCATGTTGTATATGTCTGTGTCAGTGTGTTTATTTGTGTGTGTGTGTGTGTGTGTTTTTTTTTTTTTTTGTTTAAATATTTATTAAAAGGTCAAATTTTTTATTCCTTAACATTCATTTAAGTGGCTGCCAATTTGAATGAACATAAGTGAAATATCTTAAGGGCATTTAATTTGTGTTAAGTACTCGAATTTAAAATGATTAGACTTTTGAAAGAGTTAAAATAATTCCATTAAATTATTCAATCAAATAACAGTTCCACTTGTTCCGATAACTAAACTGTTCTCTTGCCTGTGAACAATGAGTTTTGAGATGGATAGAAATAGTATTTTATTTTAAACCCTTTAAATTCAAGGTCGTATCAGACAAATAAATGAATATTTTTGGCTACAAATTAGTAATTTTCAAAAATTAATGATTCTTCCTTTTAGCGATGATAGTGTGATTTTCTAATAAAATGTCAAAGAAATAATTTTATATGATATCGGAAGAAAGTGTTTCATTATTTTTATAGAGAAAGTATGGAATATTCTTCATTTAGTTCGTATGTCATCATTTCTGCTTGTTAAATTTTATATATAGTGAGAAAATTCCCTATAAATACTTAAGTATAAATACATAAGTATCAAATCGAGCCAACCAGAAAAATTTTGGAAATTATTTTAATATGAACAAATTTGCAAATTTTTTAATGAAAAAACCCAGTTAACAATTTTGAGGGACAAAGGACTTTCTCCTTTGCTACATTTGGCTTTGCGAACCATTAGTACCCATGATAAGGATCGCGATAAATGTAAAAAAAATTAAAAATTCCGCTTATAAGAGGATACCACTCCCCCTTGGCCTATCCCAAAGTAACATTTTCAACAACGTTTGCCATTATCGCTTGAACCATGCGCCAAATTTCATTAAAATTTGTGTAACAGTTTCAGATCTTTGCGGTATTAAAATACCATTTGTAATGGAGATATCACTCCCACGATCCCTATACGAAAATTGTTATCATAAATTATTTTGTTATAAATGCTTTGTCCATGTCCTAAATTTCATGAAGTTTTTCCCTAAACTTTTGAGAAAAAGAATTATATAAACATCATTTCTTTACCATAACATCCTCTCCAAAATTGCTTAATTTCCAATACTATTTTCTCGTCTAAGAAAAGAGACATATTGAAATTTCTCATTTCCTAAATAATTTCTATTTACCCAAAATATGGTTGTGATAAATATATATTTTACTAAGTATATATTATTTAGTAAAATATACATCTAACATTTAACACAGTTGTTACAATAATCTTGTACTTCAATTTTATTTTTCCAAAATGTAGAAAGAATAAAGGAAAACTGAATAATTTTTATGTAAAAATGTATGCAGTTTAAGCAACATGATGAACAAAATTAAATCAACTGGAATTCCTTAGAAATATTTATAACAATTGAAATGCATTAATTTTTTAATGTTAAAAACTAAAAAAGGACATTAAAGGAATATGTAATAAAATAAGAAATAAAATTATATTCTGCTAAGGCGAATCTTCAACACTCTTCACCACATAAATATGTATAAATTGATAACATACTTTGTGTTGAACTTGGGATGAAGTGCAGTAAACAGAAGAAGTACGTTCTAAAATTAGGAAATATTTTCAAAAAAATACAACTTGGTCCTACAAAAAGTTTATCAACCATTCAAGTTGTGTTTTGGTAGACAAATTGCTAATCCACAGATAACGATAATGGGAGATACGGAAACCAAAGAAATGATGTCCAGAAACCAAAAAAGCATTAAATGATAAAAAAGTAATAAAGAATATTATTGTTATTTCTTGTAAGAACCTTGAGATTGTGATAGGAGTATATTAAAATATTAAAAGTCAGAGATTAATTAATAAAATCTCACTTTATTATATTTGAGAATAATTTTGTTATATTTAAGAATAAATCGTTTTTTATATAATTCTGCAACTTTTAATCGGCTAGATGGATTTGCATGAAATTTAACATAATTATAATAGAGGAGTGTGACATTATAGCATGTGGAAAGTCTCCCTTATAAAGACCTAAATATTGTGTGAGGTATCACATGCTCAGTCTTGACATAATAAATTCTAAGTAATACAATATTCTAATTAATTTTTAATAATTTAATTTCACATGAAGCCATTTTTCTTGTTTTTTTAAGGTAATTTTTCAAATAAGTTCTTAACAAGTTTCCCGAAAATGTCTTTTTTAAACGCATTACAGGGGGTTGACAGAATTTTATTTTCATTGACTTTCCTGTTTTGTCGTCAACGCATAACCTTTTAATTAATAGCAACAAATGTGTGAACACTTTGTATGTAAAATATTGAGCTTCCTCTCTACGAATATCCACAACATATTAATATGAGATTATTTCTGTACCCTCGACCATCACAAGTAATGATGAGGATATATAAAATTTTATCATTTCGTATGTAACGCTTAGAAAGGATCACCAAAGACCCCATAAAGTCTACTAAATCAAACAAAAAAAACTCGATTGCCCTTAGGCCATTATCTGAGCTAGCTCCCATATAAGGTCCTTTCCCGGAATATGGTTTAATGCTTATAAAATTATTAAATAAAGACCAATTCAATATAAGTTCGACACAATTATTTTTAAAACTGTCCAGAAAATATGTTATTAAATGACTAATATCGATCCGTGTTTTTATTAGGCAGGCAAATTTAAAGTTGTTTTAAATAAACATAACTAAGTTGAATAATACATGTCCATACTTTGCTATAGTTTCCACTTAAAGGCATTTTCACAAGAATTTGAAATTTCACAAGAAATTGAAATTATTTTTAAAAGTTATCGATTTGCAACGAAAAATAATGAAGTAAAAAAAGTAGTAGTAGTTCAAAACTGCTTATGTAACTTTTCTTTATTTCTTTCAAAATAAGGTGAGAAACCACACATCAACATGTTTATAAATCTACACATAACCGAATTAGAATGATGAAGTTTTAGCCAAATAATACTGTACTTTGTCTCTCCAGAAAATTTCCAAAAAATTTCATGGGCAGTTTAGCCAGACCTGTAACGATATGTATCTAATTGAACAATTATCGGACTAAAACTCTTCCGGAATAGGGTTTGAGACTTATAAGTTCCTTAAATATGGACCAATTCTATTGAAAATATGGATCGATACATTATTAAATTTTTGTTTATATATAAAGTTTTTTCGACATACGCAAATGTTTAAATGATGTAAGAGGTGAAGGGTATTTAAAATTCGGCACAACCGAATCATATTCTGCACTTTTTACTTTTATTATTAATAATATCAATATTCCCAAATCTACTTATCTTTTATCTTATAATTAATCCATCTTGATTTTAATTCGATTTAACATGCTACGAGTGCACTATATCCAGAATAATAAATAATTTGTAAATGTGATTTAATTTCAATTTTCTTGTTTATTTTTTCACTTGACTGCATTCAGTGAAAAGGATTCATTTGAAATAACAACAAGTGTGACCTTAAAAAAATGTGACCTCAAAAATAAAAAAAATTTATTTGGTTATCAAGTTTGTTGAAGTAAAAAGAACTCCAACCTCATAAACTTTTCAAACATTTTTTAAAATAAAAACATTCTATTTACATATTTACATATACGTAAATATAAATGAATTAAATTTAGTAAGTTTATTTTGTGTTTTTGTTAGTTTATTTGGATTTTATAAGATAACAAATAAATGATGATTAAATGAAGAGTACAGAAATGAAAAAGCAAATTATGTGATCAGTATTGACAGAATCATGAATCATTTTCATGACATGCTCATGAAAATCCTTCATGATTCTTCTTATATATATATATATATATATATATATATATATATATATATATATATATATATATATATATATATATATATATATATATATATATATATATATATATATATACTTCCAGGGCTACAGCAAATACTTAGGCCAAATTCCATTGAACTCATTTAATTATTGTGAATGTGAGACAACAGACAATTGGACATAGCCAAATCGGCTCTAAATTTGATTTGAGCAAGAATTTATATACATCATGAGATGATTCCTTCTTGATGTTACATACGGAATTACAAAATGTTTATGCACTGTAGAATTACTGAAGTGAAATTTTTAAAATTAGGTCCTAATTACTTTAATAAACAGTTGAGAAATGTGCGGAAAAATTGACCATGGACAGAGTTACGAAGGTATAGTACATCGAAGAGTATCGAGTATTTGTAACTGTGTGATAAAAATATATTTGTTTAAACATTTTTAGTAAGAATGTTTATTTGAATTATATTTTAAATATATTTTCACACACATAAAGACAAATGGTGTTTTGTAAACATGTTTGCAATTTCCTATCCGCAACTAAATTCTGAACAATTATAATAACAATTTGTAACAATTAAAAAAGCAAAATCGTGACTGCCCTTTACCAGTGTTTTAATGGCTGAAAGAAAAACTAAGAACATTGTTTATGTGAAATATGTTTGAAACACTCATTCCACTAACTAAACAAAACACTTTTACTTTTTTCAAGCTTTTGATTTAACCATTCTTTTTTGTTTTTATTTTTATTATCCCCATTTAATGGTTCATTTTAAAAAATTATAAAAAAATATATATGAAATAATAAAACAAAGGAAAAAACCAACAACACTGAATAAAGAGAAAAAAACTAAAAGATTTGTGGTAAAACCACTGCAGAATAACAATAAAATGCATGTTTATAGATGAAAGGAACAAATATCATCGCATCGTACACTAGAGTCCTTTTAATGTTCCACCACTACAAATGCATTGCAAAAGAATAAGAAGAAATAAACACGAACATTATAAATATGAATGTATGCAAGTATATTATGTACTACGTCACTTATAAGTGATTTCGGTATAATTAATTTATTGTGGCGTTTGTAATGTTTTGTAAAGTAACGTTAGTATCTATTTTTAAAAACAGTTCAATAATTAATAAGATGTAAGGTCCAAGGAAGGTAGTGTCAGTGTTTCACTTTGCTCTCCTTAGTCATCCATAAAATTTAAAGAGATATTAAAGAGATAAAAAGGAAGTACCTCATCAAATTTTGTTTAAATATATATAGCATTCTCTGCATCAAGCGATTAATCAGTCTCTGAAGGAAAATTTTAAATATATTCAAAATAAAATTTTTTTACAGGATCAATTAAAAATCTAAAAACGAAAAATGGCATAGAGCACAAATTCTTCAATAAATATATAAAGACTTATATTCACCTCTTTCTGTTTATTTGATGAATCTCATTTTATAGTTAATTTTTAATAATCATAGAACTATTTGTGTTTTAACAAATAAATGAATTATCCGCATGGATGCAAGTGTTCTCAAATATAAGTGCCATAGTTTCATTCGACCGTTACGAATATTTCGGTTCTCTGGAATTGTTCACCGCTTATTCCTAAGAAGCACATTCTTTAATTTTGTTGTACTATTTTGTTTTTAATATTGTACTTATTTTCCTATGTACTGAAGTTTAAATAATAAGTAATTTCTCCAAGTACATGATTTAGTTTGATAACTCAATTTCCATTTTCTGGAACGAATGTTATCATTTCAGCTTCAATATAAGTGGCATTACTGAGAAATTAAATGGCAAATAGGGAGATACTAGGCATAAGTTGTCACAGACGCACTGTGGCGTCTGCCTTTGATAACTCTAAAATAGAGGAAACCTAAATTATTTTGACAATATACAAAGACTTGAACGAGTCCCTATATTAGCATTAGTAATTATCATAGTTTAATCCACTGGCCAGTTCCTATTTGTCCAGTGTTCTGAACCAACGCAATATAAGTATATTATTTTGTTCATCAGAGCGCTGATGAACAGTGGATGTTAATCTGGGTGACCATGATCATCCTCCAGAAGGGGATATATGAAATAATAAAGTCATTTAAAGTCACTATTGTGATGAATTTCAATAGATGTTAAAATCCTTATAACCAATATGGAATTTTATAAAAGCTTTCACCAAATATGAAACGATATTCCTCAAAAGTAGTTAATTATTTAAAAAGTAAAAAAAAAACTTATTGTACCAATACCAATGTACAGTTTTTTATATGGATTTTCAATGCATATTCTTTTAATCCGAATTAGATGACTTATGAATCATGATGAGGCACGTATAGCTTCGTTATGTCATATTTAAATTATGTTCAAATCTAATAATTTTTATTGAAAAGATTAAAAAGCTTTTTCCTTGGAATTTTTAGGTTAACTGTCATTGAATTCGTACAATTTGTCGAGGTGTGTGAATTATTTATACATATAGACACAAATATCTAAATCGACTCAGAATTAAACTAAACCTTTCTAAAGTATGTCTCACAATTGAATTCATAATGCACAAATTCACACTTTAGTTGGACCATAAATACGTCTCAGACTGTTGTTTAAATACACAAATTGTTTATTGCCTCCTTACGGTATATTTTATAGTCACCAAGTAAAACAACACACAGGATCTTGTAATTTATTGCATATTTTGTGGTCGTGGAGTACAAAGTGTTGGGAACAAAATCTCTCTGGTGTATCTTTAAGATACACCGGATGGCGATAAAATTGAGAAACTGCAGTAGAGGGTATTTAAAAATTTGACATTGCCAATTATGATGCACTTTCTAATTTTTTTCTATGTATTTGTCTATTTGTGTTCATAAAGTGCAGCAATAAAGTTGGATAAACGTTCGTTAGTTTTTTTTACTTGTTTGGTCTTTTCTAAAAAAAACTTGTGTTTGTTTTTATAAATTTTCCTTAGTTTTACTTTCCATTGCGAGTCATTCCATACATTCACTCATTCATTCATTCAGTTTGCTCAATGTTTTTCAAAACTTTTTTTTGTTCATTTTAAATCATTCTAAATCCAAAAGGCACAGTACGTTTCTTATAGAGAACAATAAATTTTCCTTGAAATACGATTATTAGAAAATGAACACATTAATTTTCACCTTTATGGAAAAACGCAACCATAATTTATATATATACGAATAGGAAAAAATCGGAAGAGAAAAAAATGAATGGCAGAATATTAAGAAAAACAGAGGAAGAAACTTAAAACAAATAGACTCTAGAGTTATCGATTGCGTACGGATTGTTATTGGCAGAATCCAAAAAGTAAAACAAAAATGAAAAACAAACTTATTGATGATGAAGTGCAGTGTAGCGAAGGAGAATAACAGAGGAAGAGAGTAATAAAATCGAACAAAAATAATTGCCTTTAGTTTGTTGTCCTCAAACTTTATAAATGTTAATTTAGCTCTAAGCTCATGAAGTCGTTGGCCTTTTTTAAATAAAGTGCTTTTAACTTTAGTTCAATTTTAAGTGTGATAAATCCAAAAATAATCTGACGCATTTATAAATTAAAACTAATTGACATCTTCTGCAAAATTTAATGAAAACGTCTCCCTCTCTCTCTTAGTTTTTATATATTTATTTTTTTTACGGGAATCTCCATTTAAACAGACGCCATGATGAAGAGAAGCTATTAAATTCTAAATCGTAAAAAAGTTTGTGGTTAAAATGGATTAAGTTAAAACTAAATAATTCATTACTTTTTTATCGATAATTCATAATGGATGAATTATTTTATGAAAATAAATTATTTATTTTTTACATCAATTGGAATTAACTTTAATTTCAATAGTTTTTTATAGATTTTAATTTAAGGAAAATATAGATTAACCTTTAAACTTTTTTTTTTATATTTTGAATAATTATTTAAAATTTGACTACAAACTTTTATTTATATTGGGGAATGGAAAATATGAACCTGTTTTATATAACTATAGTTTTATATAATAATGTTTTATATAAGATGAAGATGAAAAAAACTATAAAAATACTAACAAAGCATTAACGCTTGTGGGCAGAAGAATTATCATTAAAATTGTGTTTATTTTATTCGATTTTTTCTCGTATACAAAATATAATATGATCGTTAAAGGAGTGAGGTAAACAAGCGAAAAAAAATTGTCAGATCATACACTTCGTCATCCATTATGCAGCAAGATTATTTTTTAGAAAACTTGACTTCAATACATCCTCTGTTTTTGTCCTCCTAAATTTTAGCAACATTTCTGTCAGGAAATTTTAGGACTTTGTATGCTAATACAGGTTAGCTCTAACTTTTCTTCTATTTCTGTTGGATGAACATTGGCCAAAAATTGTCAAATTTTAATAATTTTAAATCAAATTATGGTGTGAATGATGTCGTCATTCATGTTGTCAACCATTATGTGGTTGTAAGTACAACCACATGAAATTCACTATTTTAACCACTTTTGGACTTAAAAGTCTATGAAAAAACAAAATAATTATTATTTTGTTTTTTCATCATAATAAAAGTTAATGTTGGTAATTGAAACAAAGAACTCTAAATATATTTTTGCAAAAAAATGCCACAAAATTATTTCTCGTTTATTTCCATTAATTTAGTTTATCAATTAATGATATTTTCTTAATCATTTATGTCTTCTACAAAGAATAATAAAAAATTATCGAATGTGGGTAAGTGACTAGATTTTATTGATAATATTTGAAAAGTGGGTTCATGAATTTAACGCTCTTCGTATTTTTATGATTTTTTCCGGAATTCCGATAAATTAAACAAATATTTAATCTCAGTGAAAGTTTTAAATTTTTCGAATTAAATAATTTTCTAACAAATAACAAAATGTTATTCCAAACATTTTCCATTTATTTAGAAACATGTTCAGTTTTATTAAGATTTTTTGCCTTTTTTGTTTTTGAAGAAGCGTCAATTTCATGTTTTTAGGCAAATCATCCAGCTAATTTTCGATAAACAGATACATAAAGCAACAATCGCAAACTTACAAAATTGCTTAAAGCAAAACATTTGTTTTTTGTTGTTTTTGCTTTTTTCCCTAATGCCAGCAATTCAAAGGTACTGAAGTTTTCGAATGGCTTGTAAGTAAACAAAAAAATACATCTTTCTTTGTTTTCTCCACAAAATTAATCACTTTATTCCAGAACTAAATATTGTTTGAGCCGTGTTAAAATATTACCTTCGGCCATTTACTTACGTGTTACAATATTCCCAGAATGGTGGCAAATACGTCAAATATTTTGCCTCATACGTCCGTACAAAAGCAAACAACGACTAAAAAGAAGATAAAACTCACAAAGTAAGGAAAAATAAAAAAATGTTAAAAAAGGAAGAATACTAATGAAAAGGGTACAAATAAAAAGAATAATTAATATAAATTTTAATTGCTAATAAAAAGGATAGCAGACAACAACAGCAACGTTTACAATTACAAAAAAAAATCCTGTTAAAATTAGAGAAATCCTTCTGTTCAAAAGCCGTCAGGCGTTACAACAAATACAAATACATAAACATTACTTTCTTTGCAGTTTAACTTAGATTTTTCGATGTTTCTTCTTTGTATATTTCACAGTGATTCAGAATTCATTTTTTCATCAACTTTGTTAAACATCAAGCGTAAAAATTAATTGTGTTGATTTTTTTTAAATTGGCTGGTCAAACACAATTGGACTGTTCATATATTCTGGTCCAAACATATCCATAGATTCACTTTGTCGTCAAGGGTTCTCGGCATTTTTACATATGGATTTTCTGCGGATTTAACGTAATTTATCCATTCTTCATCACCAATGACTTCTTTATGCAGAGTTCCTGTATAACTTCCTACTTACATATTTTCTTATCTACGAAAATCTCTTGTTGGTAATTTTTAGCCCAATATTTCAGGGAGGTCTCAAAATGGTCACAGGTATTAAGATATTTGAATTAACAAATAGTTTGCTACAAATAGATTGTATTGCAAACTTATTCAGTTTTTTTGCTGAGAAAATATAGTTTTCTAAGAGAGGTCGCAACAGGTTCAATTTAGAAAATAGTAAAACCTTTTTTGAGTTATAAATTGCGAAATATGCTTGAATACTATCTAAAATTTATATATAACAATTTCGAATTCTATTTTATGTTTTATGACTACAAAAATTTAAAATTTTTTATCCAGAAAAAGCATACAGCGAAATCAACGTTGAGCATAATTGATTTAATATTGAATAATTTTTTTTATATAGATAAAATAATATTTTACATATTAGAATCTTTCGATATTAATATATATAATTATTCAACGATAAATTTCTTAAATTACTCTTAAATAGTAAAATTTCAAGTAGTAAAAATTCAAGAACATTTTAAAGAAGCTTTATTTACACTGAAACAAGGTAAAATAATCATTTTTTCTCAATGGGGCAAAATCATAACTGAAAAAAGTTAAATTAATTATATGAATTAAAATTATTTATATTATTAATTAATTAACTTTACATCGACTTTATTATGTGTGTATACTTAAATGTTATTATACAGACCCATAGATCTGAAAAATTTTTTGTATTTTGATTATATTAAAAATTTTTAACATTTAAATATCAGTCCATAATTTCCTATAGACCTTATTATTATTATTATTATTATTATTCATGCCTGCGTCCTGATATAGGATATTATGTAGTCAATCTATTTCAATAAAAATTTCATCATTAACAATGATTCCTATCAAATTATAACTTAATCGTTTGCTAAATTTGTATATTTCCTCTTGTAATCTCTTTTCTATTCTTTCCCACTGTGCATTATGTAAAATGTACTTACTCCCTATTTTTTCGGGAGTTTTGCTTTTACTTAAACTGACATTTGGTTTGATTTACGTTCCGGTATTTTGTTTCGTGTGGTATTTTTTATATTATTTTTGTATTTTACTGTGAAAGAACAAACGCCATTTACATGACATAAGCTGCATAAGTAGATGAACACAAGTCGTCACGTAATAGTCATAAATATGGTACAATTTCTAACCATCCTTTAAAAATGCCTTAACTTAGTGTAATGCTCTGCAAATAATTATCTATTTCTGCAAACGTTGGTGGCAACAAAAACACACCCATGTAAACTCACACACACACAAAACAATTATCTAAATACTGGAACAACAATTCTCGTAATGACCAACAAATAGTTTTGTAATTCGTGCAACAGGAACATATTTTTTATTTCAGTGTCTAAAGCAACATGAACTTAATAACTTCTTCCTTTCTGTATATATTTTAATGCCTCATTTGCCATTTGTTCGTTTGTCTTCTTACCTTATATTTGTTTTTACTTCTTTCGCTTTACTGAAACCACAAGTCGGTAAGTTACAAAATATATCCATTAAAAGCGAAGCGTTTATACCCCGCAGCGATACATGCGTGTTAAAAGTTCAAAGAAGATTTTTACGATGTTGAACAAAAAAGAATGTAACCAAACATTATGATCAAGTAGATTTTAATCTAATGTCCTTTCAAAATAAATACACCTTATTGTTATTTAACTCAACCTAGATGTTATGTTGTAGTTGAATTTATGCTTAAAATATATAGGATATCTCCTATAGTTTAAAAGATATTTATTAAGTTTTTATTATAGCGGTTAGATATTTAATACGATTTAAAAAAAATTACAAAATTTTGGTACAAAAAAAAGTGGGAAAACGCATTGTGAACACTCTTCAGGTTGCAATTTTTATTTATCTTCACAAACCCAAATCTCGTAGGCAATTTTATTATTCATTAAACTTTTATTTTTAGTTTAACAAAAAAGGTGCTAAATATACAGACTTTTATTCTATTTAGCAGAATTTTTCTTCAATTTGAAGAATTTTCTTCAAAAAGACTAAACAAATTTATTCAGAAAATTTTTAGTAAATATTGTTAAATTGAATATAATTTCGTGAAAAATAACACATAAATTTATTAATTGTACGTACTAAGATGAAGTTTATTTGAATAAATTTTTTATTTATTTAACTATTTTTTTCGTCAAATATTTTTCTATATTTTCTTTGTCATATTTCATATAAAATGGAAACTGAATATAAATATATAAGGAGGAAAATATTTTATATAAAATTGAAATAAAAGAAATAATTTGCATAAATTGATGAAAGTGCAAATGGAGGATCAGCTGATCGGTAACATATAAATAACTTTTCTTGGAAATACAAGCCGGTCGGCTCACCGCAATCCTTTTCACAATGCACTAGTTTTAGTTGTCTATTACGTTTTGTACACTTTTCATTTGTCATCTAATACTAAGTTTTATTCGGTGCGCTTTGCTGCATTAAAATTCTCCTCAGTTCCAGATTTCGGAACAAAAGTAATTAGGAACAAATTCTCACTATATTAAATCTTAAGATATTCGACTATCAATACAAAGAGTTACTTGAGGAAGTGTTTGGGACCAAACTTGAAAATTTTCGGTGTTACCGTTCTTTAGATATTCTGTAATCAATATTTACTTTGCGGAAGTGCCCGTTCCCCTGGTCCTATCAGAATTTTCCATGAAAAAAAAATCTTAATAAATTTTTATTCAAAAACATTGCGAATATTTCTTTTAATTGCAATAAATGTACAAAATTAAATAATCTTCATCAATATAAATTTTATTTTTTTCAATTTGAATAATAAATTGTACACTATATATATATATATATATATATATATATATATATATATATATATATATATATATATATATATATATATATATATATATATATATATATATATATATATATATATATATATATATATATTTGGTCTTACATTGAAGTTAGAAACTCACAAGAAACTATTGTACCAAAATCTGCGATGATCGGCATCAATGAAAAAATCTTTAAAATACATATGTAAGTCGGTCATATCCGAATTTGAAATAGTGGTGAAGGAGTATTTATTTAATTTGCTATTCCATGAATAAATCATTTAAATCACCATAATTTTTAAAACATTGTCATGCAAACATTAATAAGCCGAAATTTGGACATTTATTTTTACGATACACAATGGTATCAGAATGGAACACATCATATTACTACACTACTTATTTGGTGCTTGTGTTAAACGATCTCTTGCATACATATTTCAACGCATTCTGAATTTAATAGAGTACTTAAAGTGAATATAGCACAAAGCTTGTGATAAATCTGAAATTTATTTTTTGGTAAGATGATTTGATATTTCAATACACTCCACAACCACAATCTCTTAAAACTCCCAAATATGTACCAATTTTATTGAAATTCAGAACAAATCTTGATCTCACTATTTGCTATTTATTTTACTAATCTCGGTTCATATTTTGATATAGCTCCCTTATATACTCCTTTCCCTTTTAAGTTTATAAATGTATTCTATTTCAATATGACAATATTTTTTGAATAAGTCCCTTAATTTGTTATTAATTTGCCTGATCTTGATCCAAATTTTTACAATTTTTATTTTATTAAAAAATGTCGGTCATCTATCCTATTGGCAGTATTCGATTGTAAATTTCTACTTAATCATAATTACAATTTTGGAAACTAAAACTTAATAGTTAATAGTAATTTTAAAAACTATGATTATTTTTTAAAGTGTATTAGTTATATAATAATTCTGATCATACAAACATAATTAAATAAAAATAATACTGAAGTTATTAAAATTCGTATAAAAGAATACTATTTCGTTATAGCTTCCATATAAAGCTCCTTCCCTAGAATCAGTTTTTCGCTTATAAGTGTTAATTACAGGCCAATTCAAATGAAATTCGGTACAATTATTTTCTAATTGTATTGAATATAAATTAATAAATAATTTATTTACAAATTAATTTACAAATTTCTTAACTAGATTTATTGAAATTTAATATAATTATCTTCATAACTGTCTTGAATATATATGCCCTAATTTGACGAAATATTTTGCTATAGATCCAATTTAAGGCTCCTTTCCCAGATGAGGCCTTTAAGCATTTTTTTGATTCTAGTATATAAGACTCCTAAATTCGATCGAAAATTGCTAATTTGACAATTATCGGGACATGTTTGGTTATATCTACCTTGCAATCCCATCCACTGGAATTGTGTTTTAGGCTTAAAAAAATCAAACATTTTTCTAAATGTCTTCAATATATTTCACTGTAGCGTTTTTAAGAGGGACTTTTCAGGAATTGTAAAGGAATTGAAGTTTTCTGATCTTTAAGAAATTAGAATGTGTTCATAATTAAGTTGAGGAAGATAATTATCATTCGGCGCATCCGAATACATTAAGCATTCTTACTTGTTTTGAAAAAAATCCGCGCTGTGCAATATAGCTTAATATTGGAACAGATAATTAGTATACATTTTGTAGTTTCCTACTTACAGTTAAATTTATTACATTTATTTCATATATAAAAACTCTATAACTTACTTTAGTTAATAACATAAATATGGTCATACTTTTTGAGATGGATAAGCTCCATCTGTTGACTATTATATGTCAATGTGGTGATGAGTGTAAAAGTTATAAGTAGCAAATGTAGCAAATTCATATAATAAGTACGAACGAATATAAAGAGTATAATAACGTTTTTCTGGCTCATAACTCATGTGCCATTATTTCACCAATTGAAATATTCTAAAACTAAAATAATAAAAAAATATCTACCTAAATAGAAAAAAATCTAATAATAAATAACTCTTAGTCCTATAAACCCAAACAACTCGTTGCCCTTTTGTGTTTGTAGTATAAAGTTCTTCCAAAGAAATGTTGTGTATATATACTACCAAAAGGCTAAAATTTGTATTTATTTGGATGAGCGAATAAAATAAACTGAAAAAAAGTTACAACAAAATATAAAGAGGAAAAGTAACAACTGTACGCAAAAGTAACAGTGTTGCCAGCTGAGTAATATTTGCCGAACTATATGTAAGTTATATTTATAACTGCTAGTTTACTCATATTTCGAATAGTTTTTTACCCTCCACCATCACAAAAGTTTGTCATATCATATAAAAGTCCATCTGTTTGTTGAAAACTTTCTCACGGACACACGTTCTTTTTGAAAATAATTATGTAACTTTATAACTATTAAATATTTTTTAATTAAAATTTACATGAAAATTTGTGAAGTGTTTTCCAATTGATGTGGAGAAGGATATATTTCTAGTGGATCATGGGGTGGGTCACCACGAGTATGACGGTTAAAGAAACCGCCAGAATTTTATTTATGATTTGACAAAGAAATATATATGTATTTCTTATAGTTCTCCACAAAAAATATGCTTACATATGTGGGATATCTCTTGTAGTTATAGAGATATTAACACCAAAGTAAAATTTTGATTCATTTTTGGGCAGGTTTTTTTGGACTTGGCGGGCTTTATTCGGGTTCTCAAATAATGACTGAATTTCGTACAAAATTCCTAATAATTTTTGTGCAAGTATGATATATAACATATGTAGATTCAAAATTTATATTATTTTGAAATAGAAATTTAGAAAAAATGAGATTTTGTTTTAATAGTTTTAAAACGGTGGTGACATGTCTTCAGTTTAAAATCAACTATTCTTCTGGATTGTACAAATTTCTTAATTCTGAAAGGATTTTTAACGTAAATGCATATAAAAAATTCGATGATAGTTGGGGTTTCCAAATTCCCCACTAGTCCCATCCGGATTTCGTTGATTTTTTGAGCAGCAAAAAAATTTTAAAAACTCAAAAGGGAAACTTCATAGTGTATATAGGTTTATTAGCTGTTCACATAATAAATCTGTGATGACCCAAGTCTACTATAACGGAAGGGTGTGAAATTAACTGAAAAAAGTGATTTTTTTCGAATAAGTTTTCCCCGGATTGGAATCTTAGGTTATTTAGAATGAAAAGGTGGGGATATTTTTAAAGTCCTATATTAACGATAACTTTATTCATATCACGTTCAAATATCATTATATAATCTTAATTCTTATAGGATCTATTTCACGCCAAATATTAACTTTTCTACAATAATGCATCGATAATAAATATTTTAGTATTTTTCAAAAATTTACTAAATATAATGAAATTTCGCACAGTAAGTTTTACGGTGCTTATGGACTGGTTTGCAAAAGCATTAGTATCTAGTTCCTCCCATTCGCGGTTATATCACAGGGTATCAGAGTTAGTAGTCCTTCTCCGGCTCTGGAGGAGATAAGCTCTTCTAAGCTCTTCCAAACTGTGCGAAATTTCGTTAGAAAATATTCAAAAGTCCCACAACAAACAATCGATTTTGAAATATTGCTTTATATTGATGTAAGCAGTTGGCAGTTTGTAAAAATAGCAAAATCGACTCAATAACAAATAAGTTATATACCGATATCTGAGTCAACCTCGAAATATAGACAAGAAAACTTGTTGTTAAAAAATTTGTTATCAGATAAAAATTGAATTTAATTATAATTTAAAGCTAAATGCATTTTATTAATATCAGCAGAATCATCAAAATCGGATAACACATAGTTTAGTTACCAATGTTTTTTAATATTTAAAACCCCGGAATTTTCGGGCCTTGTAAACCCGAAACAAATATATGAAGATTCGCACCTTTAAAAAAATAAGGTTTCGAATTTACAATTTCATATATTATTTATTATGTAATAAATAATAATTATGTAATAAATAAAAATAAAAAAAATAATTTTCTTATAAATACATTAATTTTAAATAAAGAAAAAATATATATTTAATCGTGTTTTTAATTAAAGAAAATAACTTAGATTAGAAGTTTTTTTTTTAACATTTGCAAAATATTTTGCCCACAAGTAGCATTTTCTATTGGATGCAAAATCTGTTCCAGATTAACAGACAAAATATTAGATGCATTACTATTTTTGTAAGAAACTATAATTTATTTTATTAAAACATATTTGAATGTCACCTCCTATACCACCGGAATTTTCTTTAATTTTATTAAAAAACACCGTGAAACATAATTTCTGTTTCTTCTCATAATATTAATGAATTTATAAGCAAATTATTTTTCTTAAAAATACAAGTAAAATATTTTTAATACTTATTATTAATTATTATTAAGTATTTATATATGAAAGTACAAATCAAAAACTTTGTTCCTTTTGAAGGTACGGATCTTTATATATTTGCTTCGTAATTTATAAATTCCCAAAATCTCGGGATCATGAAATCGAGATTTCGGAATTGTTTTAAAAATACCGAATACCGACATTATAAATTCCCAAAATCTCGGGATCATGAAATCGAGATTTCGGAATTGTTTTAAAAATACCGAATGCCGAAATTTTTAAAAGTAAGTCCTAATTGGCATCTCACATATGATTAGTAAGGAAATCATAAAAAGTTTTATAATTCGAAATACCTTCTGATTCTTTGATTAGACAATCACAGGGTACACAATCAAATACTAAAGAGAGAAAGCGTTAGCAGAATAGTCTTCACCTACAAAAACTTTTAAGAAAATAGTTGATGCAAAATGTTGACTCACCCGCCACTTATTTCAGTTGACGTACAATACTTATTTGGCAAATGCTACCGAACAAGTTGTTAGGAAGTTGCAGATCTATTACCATTTCACTAAAGGATTATACATCGTTTAATTAATAATTGTCGGTATATACTTCCTGGCAACACTTAATCGTACAGAAAAAAGATGAAAGAATGAATGAAATAAGTCCAAATTGCCACAATTTATCATGACGAGATTGTGTAAATTGCAGGTAAATGTGTACTAAAATTAGAAAAATGTACAAAAAATAATAAAATAAAAAAGGTAAAAAGAATAAATTAAACAATAGAAGTGATAAGGCATTAAGATACGCTCTTGTAATTAGTTAAAGTAGTAGCAGCTTTCTTAATAATTTTTTACGAAGGCTTCCACTACTTAGGGTTGTTTACTCTCTTATTATGCTTTCTCATATCTATGTCCATTTTAGCCCATTTAAATAAGTATTTGAACTATTTTTTATTTATGTTCTGTATTTTAGTATTCCAATGTTTCCTTATTCGTTTGTTTATTTGTATCTTAATGAATCTTGTGACAACAGCTACTTAACTTATTGTCTTTGGGGATACATCTGTTTCTTTCCATTCTTTTATTACTTACAATTTCTTTTTTGTAGTTAAGAAAATAGTAGCTGTTTTTTCATGAAAGATAAGCATTTAGATCAGTGAAAACACTAAAAGTCACTTCCCATATCTTGGATTGCATATCCCAAATTTAAAATATTGCGAATAAATAAATAAATAAATATATATATATATATATATATATATATATATATATATATATATATATATATATATATATATATATATATATATATATATATATATATATATATATATATATATATATATATATATATATATATATATATATATATATATATATATATATATATATATATATATGCGTAAACTGTAGGTACGAAACATAACGTAATTATTTTATACGTATTTGTGGTAAAGGATTCTGAAGATTCGGCATAATCGAATAAAGCATGAATTAATTCATTATTTTTAGCCATGTTTTAACCACCTATACTCCTCATGAACAACAATGATAAAATTGCATAAAAAGTTTTGGAAAATATGAATAGATACAAGTAATAATTTGAATTGAAGACAGATGGAATAACAATTTTTCTGAATTTCAGTAAAATTGATTTATAAATAAGAGTTTTGAGAGTTCAAATATGTCAGTTATTATGTTTAATGTTAAAAAAATAAATATATTTTTAATCTGATTAAAATGAGTAACCAGAAAAAATACATACTTAAATTATTAAATATTTTCAACAAAACCTAACTAGGTCCTACAAACAGTTGACAAAGCGTTCAGAAACCTGACGTCAAAATGTTTCCAATATTGATAAATAGTACCAAGAGAAATTTCCGCTGATAGAGGAGTCAATAATTTGTTATAACGGGCTCTTTAAATAACGAAATTTACACCAAGGAAAAGAGCTGCTTCCATTGGCATTTGTACCAAGGGAAGAAAATACTCAAAAGCGCCCGGAGCTAAGGCTAGTAAAAAAGTGCCCAAATGAATAGAAAGTGATGGAAAACACCATTCGAACGTTAGTGGAAGAGTTTCCGAAAAAGGTTCAATAGTTCATTACTTGTGGTTAAAACTATAAAAATATTTTACTTTTGTAAATTGTAATAATAATTTTAATCGAATAAAAAATTAGGACTGTCAGTTTAGTGATTTCATTTTTATTAACTCTTCATATTTAAAATAAATAAAAATCAATAAAATCGTTTGATTTCCTTCACCCTCTCAACTTTGGCGGCATTTCAAAACTACAAATCGCAAAACTGAAATATTTGTGACTATCAACCTGCATTACGAGCTCGTCAGTTTTCATTTAATTCCTTTTTTGTTAGGGTTTTGGGTTATTTGTTACACTGTGCAACAGTTCTGAAATTACAGATTTGTTCCTACTGAACAGTTTATATAAGTCACTGTGTGTTGATCCACAAAACTTGTGTGTATATATAAATTGATAAATTTTCTAAGAGAGTTTTTACATTTTTATATATATTTTATATAAAATACGTACTAATTTTTATACAAATTTGATATTTTTATAATTTCAAGAGCTCTTGATTATTTAATTAAACATTTGATTAGTAATTGCAAATGTTTTTTTTACAAACCGCTACATTTTTTCTAACATAAATAGTCAAATAACTAACTTGTGGTTTACAACTATTGAAATTTAATTATACGGCTTTGACACCAAATTAATTAAATTCTAAACACAAATACAATTTATTTAAATTACATATATAATTCAAGCTATTAATATATATACATATATTTGTATAAAAATGACACAGAAATATATACATACATTTAACGTTAAATAATACAAATTTTTAGTTAAGTCAGAAATTTGTACGTTCTCTTTTAATGTTGCTAAAACTGTTAACAGTGAGACGTTAAAGAGAAAATATCCCTAAATATAAGAGAAAATTTTGTTAATAGGATAATGTAACATAATTCTATAACGCCGATACCAACAAATTCGTTGTAGTTATTGTACACAAACAGTCTGAATTTTCCTATTGTAAGGATGGCATTAACGTTCATTTTAATACGGATGGTTTACTTATTAAATACTTCTTTATGTGTATGTGGAAATAATGATATGATTTCGTAGAGGTCTTATTAAAAATATTTACATACTGATGGTCTAATAGAAAGTTAATGACACAATAAAGAATTTAGGGATTGTATAAATAATAAGCAAAACGAAATACAAATAAGACAATTATGGTCGGCCTGTTCTGACGAAATAATACCCAACACATTTTACCGGATTTTTATGATAATTATGAAAAATTATGAACAGATTTTGTATGATTATATGTATGTATTGTAGGATATTATGTATTTGTTTGAAATATTATAATTTTATTATAATAATGTGAGATAATGTGAGCGTAAAGTGATTTTTTGAAAATAGGTATTGTGTATCAGCTATTGAAGTCAGATTATATAAACAAATATCTAACATATTCATATTTTACATTTGTAAGGCCTGCTATATGTATATATTCTTATGTAATAAATCGGTCAATTGTAAGTCTACTTTTATATCCTTAAATCATATAGAGTGAGTGATACGAATATAAGTAAAAACTTGCTTTTTCCAAATTATGTATGCAAATGTAACTGTAGAGTGTAAAACGTTAATAATGTACCAAAATACAAAATACCTAAAGAAGCCATCAAAAGATTTTTCAAATTGAATTTTATAAAATTAATTAAATGTATCCATATGTGAATTTTAAAATCAACGTCATTATATATATATATTATATTATTTTGTTCCTCTGTGAGTAATGATAAGAAAGAATGTACTGATATCTCGGAAATTTTCACCAAGTCCACGCAAGAAATATAGGTTGAATGTCAATACCCTAAATCACTATAACATCCTATCACATGATGATAAACAATACTTTTTTCTAAACTTATATTAAGAATTACAATATCCACATTTCCCGAATACTTCAGAGTGATACTTTTTTATAAAATATTTTATTGCGATTAAAAGTAAGTTTTCAAGTAAGGTTTCATCGACCTCTCCAGTCGTTCTGAGCTTTATAAAGAGGCCAGATGGCAGTTGGACTTTGAGCAGTAAGGAAACTTCGGAGCTGTTGCTCGATGCACACTTGACTGTAGAAGTACCCAGAGTGATGCTTTTCGGATAACAGCGGACAGGTTTATTGTGCATTTGTATTCCTGTAGGAAGGACACTTGGATTAAATCCTAGGTGCCTATGATGAGTCTTCGTTGCTGTTGTTAAACCCATATATGGAGCCCTTGTGCGGTGGGAGGCGATTGATAAGATTGTCCATCGGTTGATCTTTGTAGAGGTCTCGACGACGGGAGTCTTGAGCATCGACTCCGACTTGCGGGAAATCCGTGATTGTTCTTGATGCAGAAGGAGTAGGCTTGGAACCCGACTCTGAGATCTACAGAATCTAAACTGATGGTTCTAGAGATGGATAAGGGATGATTTCTTCATTGAGAACTTCGATGTTAGGGTATCATTTATATTAAGAGATGATTGCAACATCTTGCAAGCAGAGATTTCCGCCATCAAGAGGATGGTCAACTTATCAGGAATGATCGGATATCGGATTCGCATATCAATCAAACCATCATATCTATAAAAGATGTTGTCACGACGTCGATATAAACGACCGGAAATGAGTGAGTGAATGACGTTTGGTACGATCCTACTGAGTGCACCATTTACCAGCAATACTTTTCTACATGCGTTTTCCATATGAACTTTAAAATTTTTTTTGTCTATCACTTCTCCCACATATTTTATTGCAACAATTGACTGAATGTATTTAATAATATGTAATACTGCCTCTGTCTTTGCTAGCTCTAGACCTACTTGATGCAGCTACTTCTTGACGATACTTATGTTAACATTTGCATACATTCCTAATTCGTCCAAATATCGTGCGTATGCTACGACGACTGAATACCAATTTTACGTGAAGTAATAATCTATTATACTCCTCAAATAATTTGGAATTTCCAGATTCCCTAGAGATACCATAGTGAATCTCCATTCTGCACCATCAAATGCGTTTTCAACATCCAGCATTATAATTGCGCAATATTTGCTCTTAGATCCATATTTCTTATAGCACTTTTAGTCATTCCCAACAAAGTGTGACGATAGCATATAACGTCGATCTCGCTCTCCAATGTTTTCCGTGGTTTTTGTTACAATACCAGTTTCACCATTTTCCAATCCTTGGGAAATTGTCCTTTTCGGAGGCGGTAAAAACATCAGCAAATATCTCAAGTCTATTCCTCATAAGCAGTTATAATGTTCTGTTTGAAATTCCATCTATGCCAGGCGCTTTGCTATCTCCAATTCTTGAGTAAACCCGAATAACAAAACTTCTTCTATGGTATGCAATAACCATCTCTCCATGGGTACAAATCCACCTCTCTACACAACTGTTTTATGTCTCCATCAATATGCACTCGTTTGCGTTCGCATTACAACATCCCAAATCAACTGAATATGTATTGAAATCGCTTCCTATTATCTTCGGTTAGTGCCTTAATGTGTTCTTTGCTGCCACAATTTCTCCAAAGTCAGTGATATGTTTGACATAGCAACTGTGGATATAAATTCCCTTTATCTTCAATCTTACAACACCCTCCATAGGGTTGGCCACACAGAACATATATCTAGCGTTAGCTTATCAGTTACTATATGATTTCCCTCACCACATTTATTCATGCTTTCCGAATTATTCTAACAGTATTTTCCTCCAATTGTACCTCCAGAGCATTGCAGATGTCCGCTGCGGTTGACACATCGTCAATATCGTTGCATTCTATGATGGTCTCACTAATTTGGACCGTATCTCTGCTATGTCTTCTACTGTCTTTCCGATTAATTTAAATCTTCCCGTCTGTTCTTTGTTGGAAGCTTAAATTTACAGCATTGTCTTCAAGGTCATTCAGTGATGAGTTAGCCTTTATTTTCTGGAGAATATTTGCGTTCATCATGTGTTCTTCTTTATTTTGCTCTGGTGATCTGGCAGTTATGGTACTTGGTTTCATGAAGTTATTTGTATCAACCGGTGTTTTTTTCTGGGGTTAGAGGGAGATGGGTAGATATAGTACTTACGCGGGGAAGGGTAATTGGGATAAATAATAGGAAGAGAAGAATTTGTTAATGTATTTTAAAAAACGTTATAAATTCAAGTTTATTAAATATATATTATAAGTATATATGTAAAAAAGGTAATATATATCATATTATTTTTAGGTTATGGGTTGTGCAAATTAAGGATAAGTATTTTAGGTTAAATTTTAATTTCACACTATTTATTTGAATTATAGTTTAGGGTAAGTAACTTATTTTAATTTTAAGTATTTATTTCATTCATGTATTTTTTTCTAATTTAAATAAAATTTTTAATTTAATGTTTCTTTATTTTATTTAGGGTTATATTAATAACTTGTTATATATATTTATTTTTATAAGTTTTTGACAAACACTTTGTTTTTAGAAAATGATGAAAATATGATTTTAAATACTTTATTTAACTTCACAAGTATTATATTATTTATTAAATTTTTCAAACTAAACTTTAGATATGTTTTATCAAAGCGATCGAGCTTCGCGAAATTCAAAAACGATCTGATACTTATCTTTTCGTTAAAAATTCAAAAGATTGTGAAGTTGGGGGTGGATTGTGTACAGAACCCAGGGATGGCAAATAAATAGGTTCATTGATATGAACAACCGGAGATTCCTTATGTGTAAAATCACCATTATTCTTATCATTTAATTTTATTTTTTAAGTTTCCCATTTTAGTTGGTGCCAATCAAATCAAAGCTGCTATTGCCAATTGTGAAACAATCGCTTTTAGATCCCATAGTTATCTTTGCAAGTGGAGCCTTGTGAGGGTTGACATGAGTTCCTCATGAGATCTTATGCCAGACCGGCGCAGATCGAGGTCCGAACCTATGCCACCAACTAAACGCTGACAATTTCCGAAGGTACTTTGAGACCTGCCAAGTTTTATTGGGACGGAGGCAGTTGTGCTTTAAGCCTGGAAGCCATTTCAGTAGAATGCCACAACCGTCAGCACTATAAGAGTCTATCCATATCAATTTTTTTCAGAAATGTCATAATTAAAACCGTACCTGACTTGGTCTTAATGCCTTTTGGTAAGCTATTTCCATCTGTCTGTATGTCTTTCTGTCTGTTGTTGTCACGCCCACATCCACAATTATTGACAGAGCTCAATGCAAATTGACCTGAGTATTTGTTAGAGTCCTGAGAAGTTTCCTATTAAAATCAGCAAAATCGGTTTAGTATATCAAGAGATATAGACCGATATCTAAGGCAACCTCTAAGCTCCAGAGAAGAATTTTCGTAAAAGTGTCAATTAGAAATCGAAAAATTGGAATAAGATTTTGTCATAATATAAACTTATATGTACTTCATTATCATTCCAAAAATTATCAAAAACAAGAATAAAATTTAAGCAAAAAATATAAATTATTTTAAGACTCATTTAGTGTTTGCAAAAATTAATTGAAAAAAATTATTAATGCAGATTTATTTCCATTTCATTTGGTTTTATTCTAATGTAAATGTGCTTCATTAGTAACACTAAAATGTTTTTAAAACCAAACGGCTGGTGCTTTAAACTGGAACTTAGGTCCAAGATTAGATATTTCCTCTAAAAACTCATTAAAGATGTCGATAAAAAACGATTCCGAACCAATTTGAAAATATAGCTGTTAAAATCCGTATAATAGAAGCATTTGGGAGTTTTTAATGAAATGGAAGTTTAAAGTTAAGAAGTACTTTAGGTTTCGCTATACCAATGTCACATGGGAAGAGAGATTCTTTATACTTAATTTTTATTTTTGACAACAAATGTCATACCATTTACTTTTTCTTTAAAAATTGTGTATTATTTTAGAACATGGCTTAAAATGGGTTAAATTATTTCGACTTGAAGATCTCTGAAACTTTAAGATTCATAATAATGTTTTATAAAAATTTACAAGGACTATACATACACAAAATTTCTTTTGTCTCAATTCGTAAAAGACTTTTGTTGCGAATTTTTAAAATACCAATAAAATCGAGGTGGCCAACTTTGAAGCTTCCGCCGTAGTAATTCAATTTGTATTCTTATAACCTATGGAATCTGTATTTTGAGAAACTTTGATTTAAGGTGTATAAATCTATTGTTTGTAAGAGACACGTGATAAGGTTCAAAGAAAACTATCGAACCAATTAAATTTTTTTCATGAAAAAAATGGATGGCCATTTTCTTTAAATGATAAAAATTTAATAAAAGAAACCTTAATACATTTAAAAATATGTATATATATTTATTTAGATTAAAAACAATTTTGGTTTTAATTCCTGCACAAAATGACTTTTGTTTCATTTAATCAAAATAAATCTCAAAATACTTTTGTTTTCTTCTTTTGATTCGAACAATTGAATTTTTAGGCCCTGGAAATTGCTTTTTCTTTTCTAATGCACATAAACGTACAAATACTAGTATTTGTCTCCCTTTCTCTCTTACCTACATTAGCAAATATACCCAAAGACAAAAAATACCTTAAACAATTTTAAAAGAAAAATTCTAAATAAAAACTTTAATCTCTACTAATACGAGTACATGAACATGAAATGAAGATGATGGTGAGGATAAGAATGAGATTGAAAAGGAGGAAAATATTGTATAACTATTCTTATGTACATGCATATTCCAAGCTTACTCACAGGGCAACAATTTTCAATTTATTTCCAAAATATAATTGCTAAACATGTGAAGAATGTTGTTTCAGGTAAAAATGTTTTTTGGTTAATTCCTACTTTGCATTGGTGATGATGGTTTAAATTCTAGAAAATACGGTTGTTGAAAATCCGAAAACTAAACAACATGAGATTGAAATCGATAATTATATAAATTTAACTGAAGCTTAAGAAGTTTCAATCTTTACATCAATCCATATGAAATAAAACCTAAAAAATTAAATTCACAAAATAAATATTGAAAAACATCAGATAAATAATTTTGCAAAAATCACTTCTATAAAAATAGAAAAGCAGCAGTTGTTTAATTAAAAAAATGTTATCTATTACATTTAGATACAAGTTTCATAAGTGTTTCTGCCTAAAAATTTTTACTTTTTCCACAAATCCAATTTTGATAAAATTTAGTACCACATTTACATAAAAAATGATATAAACGTTTAAACGCTTTTTATTTTTTAACAATCAGATGACAATATTTTTTGTGGCAATAACATAAAAAGAAATAATGCGAATTTACAAACTTCCAGTTGGAATAACAATATCTTTAGTGGCGATAACAAAAACTATTGTTAATGTAAAATCACAATGCGAATAAACAATTGCAGTAACAATATCTAAAAGTATGTTGCTTCTCAATTATGGTTACTGCAAACATTTTTTTCTGCGTGAGGTCTTAGATAATTTCTTCTTGGATTCCCTAGAAAATAGTAACAACACAAAACATTGCATTAACATTTTTGAGACAACTTAGTCAGCGTATATCAATTTTCAATATATTTATACAAAAGAGTTGCAGTTTTCTGAAACTTAGACGAGTCTCTTCATCTTCTGAACTCAACCGTAAGTGAACATTTTAATCAGAAAATAAGAAAACAAAAAAATATTTGCAATCGGCCTTTCAAACGTTCAAAACGTTAAAAGAGGTCCCATGCTTGTCACCTTAATTTTGAATAATTGGTCTACATCTAAAATGTTTACCGAAATACCAGAGAGAAAGAGAAAGTTAAAGATTTGTGTCTGTTCCTACGATACACTTTATCAATGTCAAGTGCTTTAGGGGACTGAAAAAGTATTTTTTGTACCATTCACAAGTTCTTCAGGAAGGGCGACATAAAATCAGCCTATGACAACACCGTTATAAATATAAATTTTTTGATACTTTAATGAATACAAAACCTTAAAATAAAATAATCTAATTGCAGTATAAAAATCTCTTTTAAGGATCTATTTGCTGACAATTTAAATTTATTTAATTAATTTAAAAGCTAAAATACAAGTACATACAAATCTTCCTATGTAAATTAAATGTGTTGGAACTGGGTATTGCATTTTATACAAAATTCGATTAAGATAAGTTTATTTGTATACAGTTTCAAAGGGATTATAATAAATTAAATGGTTTTTGGATATTTGGAATTTATCATACATAATTAAAAAACAAAAACAAAAAAAATCAAAATAAGTTTATTATGTTTTAATTAGTTTATACAAAAATCAATGTGAAGGTCATAAATGCTGGATATAAATTATACTTTAAAATGAAGTTATATAAACTTATTATAATCTTTATGTTAATTTAAAGTGCCTGAACTGTATATTTAATAAATATAAAATTTTTTCTATTTACCCAAATTTAATTATTTAATTTGACATATTTCCATACAGCTTGTGTTCTCTCCACTCGTCTTGGATTAGGGATGCCAATCGGGACTACCATTTAAAAATCACGGGATCTTCGGACTCTTTAGATTCACATCTTCAATAATACAATGTTTTAAGTTTATAGTTTCACATATTAATTCTGTTACAATTTTTTATTAATTTTTTATTAAATATTATTTGTTTATAAATTCTTTAATTTTATACAAAGAAAAAAATTATTTCACAGCGTTTTAACAAATAAAACATAAAGAAAAAAAGATTAATAAGTTTTTTTCCTAAATTAAAGAAAACTTTGGAGGTATAAGAGGTGATATTCAAATGTTTTTAACTAAAAGAAACTAAAGTTCTTAAAAATATTAATGCGTCCTATGCTTTATCTTACAATCTGGAACGGAATTTTTTCCAATATGAGATGCTCTCGAAAAATAGCTTTTACACCCAACACTTTTGAGCAAAACTGTTCGCAAATATTTGCAACATTTTTGTCTCCGGAATTTTCTTTAATTCGAAAAAATTTAATTTAATAGTTTTATCTTTTTTTATACCCTCCAACACCACAAGTGGCCAAGAAGGAATCGATTTAGCTATGTCGTTTGTTTGTCCATCTGTCTTTTAATATTCTTTTCCTTTTAATGGGGAACTTTAATTAATGAAACTAATAATAACTCATATCTCTCTAACTATAATTCAATCTTTATGAAATTTGACACTCTGGTCCAATCTAAATAACAAAATATTATATACTACAAATTATATGAATTAATTATGGAGTTGGTACCTCCCACACAAACGAAATTTTTAACATAGAAAAGGTCTTAATATAAAATAATATGCACTACAAATCGATATTTGTGAAATTGTTCTGTAACTTCTAAACCATTAGTGATATCTAAATGAAATTTTACGTACCCAGTTTTAATGACTTGAATCTCTGCTGCTTGTAATTAAATGTACCACGAAAGATATATTGTTATTTAATAAGGAATATAATAAATAAATACATTAATAAATATTATATATATAACCCCAGAGAGGGTAAATCAATCGTGCTTTAACTTAAGGTTTGTATATACCATAAGTCGACCCTGGACACGACCTAGCTATCCTAGCCAATGACAAAACCACTTTGCAATATGCACAGCTAAATTTAACAATTTGATTTGTACGTATAATAAAAAAGATTCAAACATTCTTCATGGATATATATTTAAAAATTAATATCGATATTTGTTTCACTAATTTTAGTGACTTTATATTTTATTAGAAATATTAAAAAATTAACAAAAAAATAAAAACATAAGTAAAACTTTAATCTAAGAAATCCAATAAAAAACAACAACAAGATTACAAATTTAATCTTTTTGCAAACGAAAATGTTAAAAAAAACTTAAGGATTATGAAATTGAAATTGTACAGAAAAAAATTGATCGATATTTCATTATGTCTTAAAACGAAGAAGAAAAACTTTTACAATTTATAAATAAAATTAAAAAAATGTTTTATGACTTATGCGACTGTATAATGAGGATAAAAATAATTTTAAGTAAAAAGAAAATTATAAGATCCTTGATAAACTTGTGGAAATTAGTTTTTTTTCTTCGTCTTAAACTATTTTTCCCATAAAACAAAAATATGAATAACAAACATTTGCTGTTAGTAAATTTTAGGACAAACTGGCAAACTGACAAAATTACATACATATGTATATACGTTTAGGTATATGTACTTCTTTGGTCACAAAAATACTTAAGACTAATACAAGTGTGAATACGATGTTTGGCTTTTCCGTATCTTAAATACCCTACACCACAATTGGTGACATGAAATACGTGCAGTTATTGTAATTTTACTTTTTGTTCGTTTTATACCATTCACTATTCCACTACAATTTGAGACTTTATCTAACTCTAAGTAACTTTAAAAATAACATACACATAACTGAGTCCGTTTACCACATGGACTAACTTAATACTCGTGTTTCATGAAATGTGGTCTATTTTGCTTATTATTGTATGGTGTTACTTACGGGGAGAAAAATGTAATATGAATTTACCTTTCACTTAATGTGGTAAAGAGTATAAAAAGCAATGTACTTCCGTCTTTAGTTTATAACAAATATCTTAAAATAATATTCAGCTGTATACAAATAACTGTCAGCAAACATAAGGATCTCAATATATATGGAGGAGGACTTAAAAATCTTCTTTTATTTTATGTATACAATTATGTTTCTACTTAAAACGCTGTACTTCGAAGATTCCAAGATTCCACAAATTTTGACCGATGTACAAGTGATTTACTATTTTCCTCTAATAGTTTTTAACTTATTTGGATTAAGAAAAATATTTTTAGTTCTTTTAATAGATCTTTTTAAAAATTAACTTTTTTATATTAAAATACAAATCCCTTTTCAGTTTTTTCCCAAATTTAGGCACTCCACCCTATCAAAATCGTTAAATTTATTTTTCGCCATGACTATAACTTTTTGTCAAGAATTTAAAATTAGAAAATGGATTTTTAATACAGTGTTTTTAGTCGCTAAAAGCGTAATACATTTGTGGCTCCCAATCAAAAATGTTTATTTTCGAAAAAGGATATTAATCAGATAAAACTCATTAACATTCGATATTTCAAAGAAATTCGACAATAATAATTTTTGAATTACAGCTCCAAGCAGTTCGAATTCTTTTTTATTCGAAAATTGTACACCACACAAAGGTTACTTTCAGCAGCAAATTGCTCCAATAATTATCCTTTACTTTCAATTACTAATTTTGATTTGACTAACATAGCACTAGTCCCATACTATCTTGAAAATAATTTGCTAAATTTCAATATAATTGGTTCATATTTAAGCTTAAAACCACTTCCGGGTAGTTATAATCATTTTTCAACCGATATAAGTCAAATTTGATACATATCTTAAGAAATTGGTTCATATATTTTAAAATTGGTCCATATAAACGAATTTTATAACCCCATTCAGAAAATGGGTTCCAAAACTTGTTATCCACTATTTTGCAAATCGTTATTAGCCAGTCTCTTTACATATGGCCAAATATTTTCATGATGGATGATCATGGCATTGTGCCTTGTCAAATATTCAATTTTTTAAACGAACCAATTGCTTTATTTCTCACACATTCAAAATTGTTTCTATCAAATACGGAATTATAATGGCAAATACTTATTCCGCAAAATATAAAATATATTTCCAAAAAATCAATGCAATATAAAGAGATATGAAAAAAGTCATATTAGATATAACTCGGGTTTAGTGTATTAAAAAACCGAAATTTTCAGGATTATTCGAAAAATCGACGTTTCAAAAAAACAAAAAAAAATGTCCTAAATTGGTGGAGTATGCATTTTTTAGTTTTTGGTTCGTATTTAATATAATGTGACTAGATACCATGGTTTCATATAAATTCATTATTTTTTCCTTAACATTTACAGAAACTCATTCTTTAATATCTGAATTTCTCTAAGTTTAAGGTCTATATCTCTTTAAAAATGAAAAATATATACATTCTCTTTTATGGTGGAATTCACAAAATTGAGATGCTATTGGAAATTTTCGGAAAGAAATTTAGGTGAAGAAATTAACTCCAGAAGGAATCAATGAAATTTGGCCACATTGTTTGTTATTGTTTTAAGCAGTTTCTTATTTAAAATTAAATATATCGATTCAATAGCAAAATAATAATAGACTGATATCTCAGACAGAATTCAACTTTTATATCATAAAAAATTCATATAAATCGGAATATAAGAATATCTGTGTGTACTGTAAATCGCAATTTGAATGACGACTTTCTCAATTTTAGCACAAACTTTGGTGCAAATAAAGTTTTATTTGCACCAACTAAAGAAGTACTGAACGATTTTAAACTCTAGTGTGATAATGACTGTATGAATATTATTTTCAACTTTAATTTTAAATTGTAAAAGAATTTTCAGACAATCGTAGATCACAGAAGCGTTTTTGTAACGTTGTACATACTTTTTAAGTTTTTCTTCTTATTTTTGTTTTTCTTGCAGATTTTTTGTGGGTGTTTAGTTTACTTTTCCTTCCTTTGTTTTTTGAAAGTACAAAAGGATCTCTTAAGTGTGTATTTGTACGTATTCGTATGCATGTATGTGTGTGTGTGTGTGCTCAAGCTTTTTATACGTTTGAGTGTTTGAATTTTTAAGAAATATAAACAGAAAATTTATTATTGTTCTGTCCATCATCAGGAAAACAATTTCAAAATTGTAATTTCCGTTATGCTATACGGACGAGTAGATAATGTACAGCAACAATAACAACAACAACAATAAGAAGAATTAAAGTATCTACTACCAGGAGTAACAAAATATAAAAAAATAGGAATCAACAACTCAAAAATTCGACATGCATTTGAGAACTTTCTTTCTTTCAATTCTTATTCTTTCTGTTTGATTCAGTTACTTTATACCTTTTTTTTGTAAAAAAATTTATGATGTAAATAAATTTGTAATGCTATTTTCAGATGGCACAAATATTTTACGAAATATATACAACCGTTGCACACAGCGGGATTACACAACTACATGTCTACTAATTTTTAAACTTAGAATATTAAATTTTACATAACGCCAACTTTTGTCAAGTGAATGGATTTGGCTGGTTTTAAAGAGAAAATTCAACGGGCAATAACAACTAATTAGACCGAGTTCGACTTAAAGTTTGATTTGGTGCAAGAATATATATTTATAGGGTCTTAGATGATCCTGGTCGGAACATGGCCTCTTCCCGGAAATGTTTTTAGCTAATTTTGTTACCTAAATGTTGACATTTTTCAATATATAAATATATAATATTTATATAATATTTATAAAATGTAACGAAATTCTAGATGACCGGTTCTCTCAAATTTTTCTTCTCAAAATAGAACTCTTAAAGTTAAATTTATTAAATAAATTTTGAGATTTACGAGTTAAGATCATAAATTATAATACCCAACTACCTTCAATTAGTGCAATTTTTTCTGATTCGAATAGCTTTTTTGGAAATAAATCTGTAAATTTTAATCTGCATGAAATTTTACATTATTATAACAGAGGAGTTTGGACCCATGCATTGGGTAGAGATGTTGTCTTCAATGTTCTTTTATTTGATAAATTAACTTGTTTATTAACAAAATTGAGCAATGCAAAAATGGACGGAATAATACTTTTGGATATTTAAACAAGTAACCACAAATGTCTAAAAAAAGATAATGTTTCGTACATGTACATTATACGCACATACCGCTCACATATACACTCATAAACGTATACAATAAACGAATGTATTTCCTATATATAACAAAGAAACCTTAATAAGTCATAAAGTTAGTTATATTTTTGGCCATAACAGTTTTTCTACTGATCCACCCATGATGCTCTTAAAATGTCCTAACTCTCAAAGTTGCAATCCTACACTCCTCTGCCGTTATTATATTGAAAATCGTAGATTAAAAGTTACAAATTTATTTAAAAACAAATGATTTCGTCCAATTTAATTCTTTTACGACTTAGAAATTTATATCATGCTGACCAAAATCAACACCATAATAGTTACATGAAAACCGTGTAAGTAAAATTTGTGTGCACGAAACTTGTTTATTTACCGTGGTACTAATTTTTTGTAAGTTTTGTTCCAAATGAGCTGATTTTCGGAAGTAGAGTTTTGTGCTATAAAATACTATAGACAAATTTTCGTAAAATTTTGAACTGTATTTCCCGATTATTTGAGTATTAATTTTATTGTCACAATAAAAATACTAAAGAGGTTTTCAGATGTGTAGTTGGAAACAAAACAAAATTTATTTGTGTCAAATTTAAAACCTCATTTCGGAAATCTATAAAAAAATTTGTCCTTTCGAAGAAAAAAATATATTGGATAAATTTAATCAAATATTAGTTAAATAGGAACGTTGGTCCCATATCTCTGTTTATAACATTTTGCTGCTGTTGTCGTTGTTGCTTTTTCTATTTCAGCAAACATTTATCGAATTTTATAGCAAATGTACACACAGTCTAACATACACATCTTGTAATCATTATCATTGTGTTAGTTGCCAATAAAGCAAGAATTTTGATATCAAAAATAACAAATCATAAATAAGACTGACAACAGAAGGTATTACGTTAATGTATTTGTGGGTATATAAGTATATGTTTATACCTCATAACATACTGGCAAACCACATACAAACAAACAAATTTGGTATAAACAGATCCATAGGACACATTCTAAGAAAACATATTCAAAGGAAATAAAATAAAAGTTATGGATGTGTACATTAAAATTGTTGAAGTATATTTTTGTTTGTGTTGTATTTTAAAAACGACAAAATATTTTGTAATGCCAGAATTACATTTGTAAAAAAGTTGAAAAAGGCTCTGAGGACATGACTATTTTTTTAATTTATAACATTTTACGGTAATTTAGGAAATTGCCAATTTGTTCCTAATTCACTATAGTTATAATTAATAAAACTTTTTAACTTACAAAGATTTATAGTCGATCAAGCAAAGAATTAATTTTTATAACAATATAAATTGATATTAAAAATTGAAATTTTGGATTATACTTAAGAAGGTCCGACGCTTCAGAGGTAATCTGAAGCTGATAGCCTTCATAATGTCAGAATCAGAAGCAAATTTTGAAGGGATGCCTACATCTATTAGAACAAATTTTGAACAAATTATGCAAAAAAGTGCAGTGAACAGATTTCGAATAGATTTTTTATATGATCGTATTGTTTTTATTATATTATAATAACATTCCAATTTTTTACTATATTATAATAAGCATATTATAAATAAAATAAAATGTTTATTAATTCATTGAATGGGGATATAATACTCACTGGGAAAAGGTTGCTTAGGCTTCGACTATGTGGGCACTTAATTAAAATTAACATTTTATTTGATGTTACCTCTTTAGCTTCATGCCTTTTTGGTATCTGCAATTATATCTAGCTCAACTAATTAACTTCGGATATTTGACAGCAGCTCTAACATAGGCATACAGCTACCTACGTCAGGAGTTCAAGTGTCCATAAAAATTCTCAAAAAGTAAAATATTTCAATAAGATCCCGCATTAATATCTCTGGATTGGTACAAATAAAGGTAAAAAACTTTCAGGGTATCAAAACATATTTGACTACAACTTTTCCCATAATCGGAGTTTTTTGAAACAAGATCTTAAATTCTTGCCAATTTTTTAAATATGTATGTGATGTACGAATATAATATTATTGATTCAAAATTTTTTTATTCAAATATCAACATTTAAATGCAAATCTTATAATAAGTTATTTCAAAAATGTTTACTAAATAATTCGGGTTCACCATATGTTAATTCTTACCGAAATCTTTATATGTTTTAGCTGATATTTTAGTCCATCGCACAGTGTCTCAAATGGAAAAAATTAACCTAACGGGGGTATGTTTACAGGGTCTCAAAGCTGGTTATCTCAGATAATAAAATATTTTAAACGATCCAGATTCTTTATATCTGATTTTTAAGATTTTTATATGAATGAAGTCCTATATGAGACAAAACCCTATTTTTATGTCGTATGAGTAGAAAATCTTTTATTGTTTAAGAGATATTTAATTTTAAATATTAATTTTTTTTGAACGATCTTAGTGAAGTTTTAATGCAATATTTGTCGTTTGTCTGATATTTTCTAAAATCTTAAGTAATAAAAAATTTTGCTTCCCGATATCGGTTAGAAAGGCATATCAAAAAATGGGAAAAAGTCCATAGAATTTTTTTAAGTTTGTTGGGAATTACGGAATTTCTTTTAAGAGAAAAAAAATAATGGTCACAGTTAAATTGACAAAAAAGAAATTAAATGCAATAATTAAAAAAAAAACCTTATCAACATCTAAAAAGTAAACATAATTTCCGATACATTTATATATAATTTGTCTAACTTCACCTTTCCACGTGTCATTAATAATGATCCAGATATTACAGTCTTAGTAAATTATATTTGTATTGCTATTTCTTCATAAAAACAAAAAGTCAGTACGTATACGTAATCATTATAAAAAACTACAATTTACTAAGATTTCACGAAAGCCCATAAAGAAACCTTTCACAAAAGCATACAGTTTGAGTTACTAAAGAAAAAGTACTTATAACTAAAACGAGTGTACCTAATTTTTTGGCAAAAAATCTACATTTTTTAAAATTAAAATTCAAAGGCATAAAACTTTTAATTCCACGAAGATATTTAAAAAATTTTTTCTTTACACCATTTTGCCATTAGTTTTCAACGAAATTAAAAATAATTAAAGAAAAATCGATTCCGATATAAGGAATCTGAATTGTTTTAAATATTTGTATGACCCAGGTAATACGTTTAAGACCCTGTGGGTAGACCCCAGTTATGTTTATAAAAAATCAAACTCGCCTACTCTACTCTAATCTAAATTCGCTATGTGAAGTTTCAATATTTACATATTCAATCGTTCGAAAATTACTGATTTATATCCATTTCATTTTAAACACTGTGCATCGTGAATATATTCGGTTCGTTTTTAGTTTCGTTTTTACTGAAGTAATCTATTCCCTGTATATTACATAAATGGTCTCTTTAATACACTTTCAAAGTGCTTAACATGCATAAATTTCTAATGATTTAAAGTAAAACCGAGAGCACTAACGATATATAAAGATTAATGGTTTAGTGCGAATTCTTACTTATAGCAAAAGAGATAGAATTTTATATTCTCATCACCAACATTACAACAGTTACAATCTCAAAAAATCATTCATATGGATATATTTATATGGATTAGTGTGTGTGGAAGCCCAGCAATTTTTTTTGAATTTGTCGAAATTGATTTTTTTAAATGATACAGTAACTTTTGAACCGTTAGAAAATTCTTAATGAAATATAAAACAAGTTAAAGTTGTGGTATTATCGGGTTATTGTAAGAGTTATTTTTTAAACAATTTAAATAATTGACTTTGAAAAGGTTTTTAAGTCCAAATCAACTCCAAAATGTCTTAGCTTTAATTATAAAACATTTCATTCAGATATCTCTAACGGTTATTTTGGATACACTATGTGCCATCCGACAGTATAAAAAGGGAATTCTTTAATGTTCACAATAGTCAAATCAACATGCTCTTATCCTAGGAGGTAATCTATTGTGTGGTACCCAAAGAAACTGTAGGGTGGTTGAAAAATTCTTGTGTAAATTCAAATTGTACGGTAGAAGTTTTCAAACCAACATTGTTAAATTAAAGTTTTCGTACATCTTCAGTTAGTTTTGATTCTCCAATATTTTTGATAAATGGTGTTTGAATAGTTTTATACATACATATGCATATATATGTACATAAATATACATATTTTTTGTTTATGTAGAGAATTTATACAAAATCTATATGAGAAAAACGACTGTATGGATCACAAACGGACGGAACGAACAGCAACAATTGTTGTGAATGGGAAAAGATGTAGATGTAGAAATAGGAGAAATGAAATGACAACATTGAACTATGCGGTTTGACATTTGCCATTCTAACTTATTTGGTACAACATTTGGTTGTAAAGCAAAACTGGATACAACTCATAATTCAAGTTTATCGTTTTATGATTGTGCCCATGTATATGAGTATGTGTGCATGTATGTGTGTGTTTGTAGAAGGATTCATTGTGACAGCCAAAATACTTTCTTATTTATGCATGTGTGAATTGTGTAATGTACGTTTGTTGGTCTGTTGATTGTGGCCTTTTAACGTTGTCATGTAACTAAAGAAAAGGAGACAAAACATGAAGAACCAAACCAAATTATCAATAAGAGGTACTGGAGAATGGAAATGAACGAAATTCAAATAAAGATTCTTCTTTAAATTTTAATCGAAATTTGTTGAGAAAATTCTTTGACACATTTTGTTTGAATGTTAGTGTTTGTCCACTTATGTATTTATGTATATGTATGCGTATGTATGTGTATATATGTTTAGAAGTTTTTAAAATTTGCCAGTTTTAGGATTTACGTAAATTTAAATTTAAATTACTATGTATACGTGTATATGTATGTAACATCATATAAGATGATACAAATGTTATTTCTGGATATTTTGTATAAAGATGTATGTAAATTCGTATAAGGTTTAAATACATATGTAAAATGTTACATATTTACCAAAGGAACATGATTTATCTGTACAGTTATCTAAGAATTCATATTAAGGAAAAACACATACATTCGTTTTTATATAATCGAACATTAATGCTGATATCTGACAATTTCAGTTGACATATGTGCTACACAGAAGACAAAATTACATGGACTTATATAGAATCTGTTTTGTTTATGTACATGTGTATATTGCCATGTATACATGCACATAATTTACACATAGATGGAAATAATTTTAGGTGAAACTTTAAAGATTCTAATTGTTAAAAGAGCTCGTTGTTTAAGCAGTTAAAATTATGTGCTACACAGACAGACAAAATTACATGGACTTATATAGAATCTGTTTTGTTTATGTACATGTGTATATTGCCATGTATACATGCACATAATTTACAAGATGGAATAATTTAGGTGAAACTTTAAGATTCTAATTGTTAAAAGAGCTCGTTGTTTAAGCAGTTAAAATTCATTTTGACATTTTTATACTGGTAAATCCCTTTTTTGTAATTAATATATAATTATTGAACAACAGGATGGATGAAATGTAGCATGATGATGACAGAGAAGGATGACATTATTTTGTCAACTTGGACTACATCGAGTCTCGATGGGGGGATTATAGTGGCACAAATTTAGGTACTTAGGACATTGATTTTATTTGAACTGTTAAGAAGATCAGTAATTTTTTGATAAGCAGTGATTTTACATAATCCAACCTCGAGGCCTAACTCGGTCCTATTTTGTTTTGTGAAGATTTTATGGCCTGGATATAAAAATGTACAAATTTATAAATTATTTATAATAAATATACAATATTTTTCTACAATTCAAAGCAAAAAACTAAAACTGTATTTTGTCAAACCATTTCATACAACAATCACACTCGATATGAGATGTTTAAGATTTTTAAATGCTACTTTTTTATAAATTTAGCTTAAATTATTATTTTTATAACCTTCTCCTGACTAGGTCAGAAGGGTATATAAAAGTTTGTCATTCCGTTTGTAATTTGTAGAATTTTCGAGTTAGGCCCCCAAATGCATATGTTCTGGATCGGTATGAAAAGAGAAATTGATTGAACTATGTCCGTCCGTATGTCGATTGAAATCAAGTTTATGAATAAATAAGATATACATATTAAACGATTTAAGAATTTTGCTATTAAATCCAGGGAAATTGGTTCACAAATGACTTAGATATAAACCAAAAACTGAAGGTATCACAAACTTTTTTTGGATTTATGCATTGAAGGCATGAAATGAATCGGACCATTAGTTCCTGCGTTATACCAAAAACATATTTTCCTATATTTTGAAACACCTACGAGACCTATGGACTTGGTTATGGCACTGATTAATTACAAGTTCTTTCCCCGAATGTAATCTTTTTCATTTTTCAAAATCCATTGATATATGGTCAATTCTTTCAATACAAATTTAGTCCCATGTGGTTGTTGTTTTTAACTAAAGGAAAACAATAACAACGTTCAAAATAATGTTTTTGAGATTTGGTCATTCTATTAATGCTAGAAATTTAATTTTTTATTAATGGGTCAGAAATATTTATGTGGATTTTTCATTTGAAAACATAAATAGATTACGATTGTGATATGAGCGAAAACATATTCCAACACTCCTGGGGTGGCTACGGACCACACTGAAAAATTGCTAATTTTTTCCTCAAATTTTGTTTTTGTTTTTATTTTTCAAATTGGTTCATAAATATAGGGCAAAGTCATGTATTCGACTTTTTGAACGTCCTATTTAAGCTAATTTAACACTTTATCTTGTTATATTATAATTTTTTTCCTGAAAAACTTCTGTTCTTTATGTTACTATATTATTTAGATATAGTCTTAATAACACAACCCATATGTAACATCCTTCATCAAATTTAAACCCAGAAGATGTTTCATCTCTAAAAATAAGATGAACTTTCCCAAGGACACGTTTATTACATTATTGTATTTTTTAAGTACCGTAAAATAGTTTTATTCTTCGACTAAAGCAGATTATTGAACGCCCGCGTCTACTTACGGATCCCTTACGCAATAAATCGTTTATTTTTCACAACACAATACAAGTTGACGGTTATATTTATCGGCTTCTTCTCCTCAGCTAGGCTGACTTCGACTTGATTATCAAGAATCGGGAATTTGATCAATTTCCGGCTTTTTCCTTTTTAAATTGGAATACCTCCAGTGTTGCCACCGATGAATTTAGAAAATACACTTAGATGACTTCTTCTTTTTATATAAACATAGATACCGATCAAAAAAGAATAAAGATGATCAAATTTTTCTATATGAACTTTTCCTTATAACCAAGAATATCTATATACAATTCTTTCTTAAATTTTTTTGATAATTTTGATAATTATTTTTATAAAAAAGGGATTTTGCAGAAACATACATTTATAAAAAGAATTGTTGCATTTGTTAGAGCAGACATTTTGTTTCCAAAATATTTTTTGCAATTTTTAAATTGCTTAATATCCTTTCGCCATGGACATTGGAGAGAGGTAAATTTTAAATTACATTTTTGCAGAATTGGTGACAAATGCCCAAACAGAATTGGGATTAAGATAACATTTTTCGAAATCCATTTCTTATATGAATTCTGTAATTTTTTAACCATTAGAGATATTTTTAATTTCAGATAGTTAGCGCTGAAATATTGAATAACTTGAGTTAAATACATTGATGGTTGGACTCGATGTGGGTTAATCAGTGAACTTTCAAAGTTAGTCACCTCGAATATGTATACTATGATAACTACTATAATAAAAGTGTAATTTAAATTTGACAAAACTTTGTCACGTTTTCTGGACTGTAGTGACTGAAGTTATGAAATAACAGTTGTCGTTCTTTCTTATTAATTGCATAATCAAGTGTTTTTGTTTTTATTTTGAACCAGCAAAATTATTTAAATAACGCGCTGAGAATAAATTTGCGTTTCATCTTAAATGATAATTATCCGTTTTCTACGGTGCACAGTGTGAACTTTAATAGAGACTCCCATATAAAAAGAAAACAATTTAAAACCCTCATTAAATGAACAATAAAATATTATTGCTTTCTGTTGAAATACTGCGATCACTGTCAATGTTTAAAAGAACATCGATTTAAAAATCGCTTTCATTGGGAATTATGTTACTCAAAAATTACGGTATTGCTTATCCTCTCGATTAATCTTTTTTTAATTTCATTTTTCATATTTTATATGATCGGTTCGCCCGGGTTTTTGATTACAGTTACGGGAGAAATCAGCCATTTATATCATAGCTTCGGAAGAAACTGGACTAATGTTACCAGTTTCGCATATATACTCGTGATACCTGGGTATCGACTAAATTTGGATTAATTCTCTGTAGGTGGTTCATCTTTTTAAGCTGTAGATGTTATCATGAAAGTATCACCATTGATAGCACTCATTTTACCTGGTATCACACAAAAGTATCCCAAGAACGAAAAATCAGCAGTCAACACAATTAATGGGTTATTGAGTATTGCCCATATTGCTTCATATAGGGGTCTTCATCAGTTTACGACGTATATATCTAAAGTCGAAAGCACATGGCCAATAAAAATAA